>JALPQD010000445.1:191907-741907 GCA_023101885.1 Typhlomys cinereus
GGCAACCATCCACTTCCTGATTGGAGTGAAGATCCTCTTTCAGCAGGTCACGTTCCTAGTATTCTAAACCAGAACAAGAGCCTATGAAAGAGGAGGACATAGGCTCTAAAAGGGGGGGAGGGGTGCTAAGTTATTGGCCACCCCAAGGCTCAGGGAACATCAAGGAAGAGGGGGAGGTAAGAAAGTAAAGTGCCTGAGGGGGGCAGGGGCAGCGCCCAACACCCTCTTCTGGACATGACAGGACTGTTGTACCCATGAACCTCACTACAACTGTGTGTATTTCTACAACATTTCACCATGGATCAGAGTTAGGCACAATTGTCAACTTGATAGTTGAAGGTTTGAGCTCTGGGCACATTTGTAGTGAATTAGTGGTTGAGTTGAGCCCAGAGCAAACCTGCAGGAGATTGTCTAGCTGATGGGGAAGGCCCAGCTCACAGTAGGTGGGATTAATTCCCAGGCAGGTGAATAAAACAGAGCTGGTTGAGAGAGTTGGCATCCTTCTGTTCACTTGACCAGACATGTTGGTCTGACAAGTAAGGATCGTCCCTCTCTCAGCCATTATGCAATGGTGGTGTGGCCAGTTCCCTTGGCCCTGGTGTTGATGTGCGCTCTCCCATCAAGCTGACTATGAATTGTAACCAGACTATCATAAGAAAATAAACCCCTTGTTCCCTTAAGCCATTTGATAATGATTTTATCAGCAACCATGCAGATTAATTGCGATACCATGGAAGGGGAAAGATCTCACCTCCTTGGCAGACACAAAGGGGTTGATGCTGAAGGGGGAGGATGGAAGATGCCGTCCTCTGTGGTCCACTCTGATCACGATTCGTGCTCCAGCAAGCGCTCGGGCACATGCCATCAAAGGCAGCCCAGATGAAGCTCAGTGGGCTCCACATGGGAAAAGACTTGAAAATAGGAGAGAGACTTCAGGGGAGAAGAACAGTTGGAACGGGAAGAAGAGGGGGGAAAGACTGGAGATTGAAGTATGAAAGTACAGAAATTCACAATGTTCATGTGTGACACACTAAGAGAATAAAAAAATAAAAAGAACTTTTTAAGATGTTTCAAAAAAGTCAGCAATGCCAAGTATAGATCTGCTGCAAGAGGAGGGGCAAAGTGCAGGACCTGACTCTCTGACGTGAGGGGAAAAGGTCAAAGCTGGGCATCGTGGCGTGCACATGGGATAAGTAGGGGGCGCAAGGGCGTCACGTGACTGCCTCTACAGAAACAACAGCTCCTTATCCCCACAGGATGCTGTGAGAAGTGTTAGCTTTTGTGTTTTCTCCTTCTCCACAAACTCCACCGGGATGCTGCGGATCTGTCTTCCCCAAAGCACTGGCATAGCGTATATCCTGTGAGTTTCATTTCTGTACATCGCTACTTTGCTAGGGGAGGGGAGAGGGAGGAGAAGGGTGGTCTCCAGGCAGGCACCCGAACTGCACTAAGTTTAGAGATGAAAAAGGAGACTGTGTTTCCTGATCAACGCTCTGCCTCTGTTGCCCCCTGAGAAATTATTCTCCCAACCACACTTCTGTTTGTATATTCGATAAAGTTAATATCTGTGAAATCAGCTGATTCTCACTGCATAAATGACAGTGGAATAGGTAGAAGATTGACTTCTGCTACCCATAAGAGAAAACCCTGGATGTCTTCTGAGTTGTTATCTCTGGCAGTTGGGAGGAATTACTGATAACATGCAACATTACTTTCCCAGGGCATGTTCAGAATGCAGCGAAGACGAGCAGAGAGGTGGGCTCTCCCAATGTTTTTGCCTTTGGTGTTCTTTGCTGCCGTGAGACGCCAAAGTTAAGTAACTTAAAGGGAGAAAGGGGGAGATGTATTCAGCGTATGGTTCCACGGGGGAGACAGAGCCCATTATGGCAGGAAAGGCCTGGCTGGCCGGCAGAAACTGCAAGACTGCCAATTTTAAGAGCAGACTCTCCCAGAAGCAGGGTGAGGCTAATCCACCTCAAGGCTCACCCCGTGACCGCCTTCCTCCAGCAAGACTCCACCTCTTAAAGATGCCATGACCTTCCCAACCACATGAGACTGTGGGGGACACGTTCCAAACCCTGACTAAAGAAATGGGCTTCCCCTCACGGGAAGCTTGACGTGTGAATTGCTCTGTCCACGCCTCAGGAAATATCTGCGTTCTAAGTGCTTCTGCGCTATTTATGCCTGTATAAATAATTCAATGGCAAATTAATCCAGCTTTTATAATTACCTCCCATGGAGGCGCCCAGCTCCGTCCTAAGGACTTAATTGCAGCTTTGATGAAGGGATTTTGGCCACTACAACCAATAAACCATTTAGAAACTTTGTAAGACCCAAGGGAAAGAAATGCACGTTTCCATGTTTCATGCCTGAGGAAGGATGTAGGATTTGTCACGGATCCTCAATGCAGAAGGCTTCAAGAAATGTAGTCCTGTTAGCTGGGAACTTTCTAAGAATATACCACCGCTGGGGGGGGGGTGCCTACTCTACCCTGTGGGAGGGGGTTCAAGAATCAGGAGTTCAAGATTGCCCTTGCCTACAGAGCCCACCTGTGTTACATAAGACCCTGCCTCAAAAAAAAAAAAAAAATTAACAAGGGCTGAGGAAATGGCTCAAGGGTTAAGACTCTGTCTTGAAAGCAGAAGGTCCTGAGTTCAGATCCCAGGTATCATGGGGTGGGGAGTGGGGGAAGCCAGGAGGAAACAGCAGTGGCCTGCACTTCTGGCCCTGGTGGGCAGAGCCGGAAATCCCAGAGTGAAGCAAAAGGAGGTAGAAACAATCCAGGATGATTCCCAAAGTCACCCTTGGTCCTCCACAGGGACACACAATGCCCTCTGATACACACACACACACACACACACACACACACACACACATACACACACAATAAATAAAATATTTTTTAAAAAGACAGATCCCATGTCAAAATGTTGGGGGCATATGGCAGAAGCTTGCACTTCTGGCCCTGGAAGGCAGAGCCTGGGGAACCCCAGACACAGCAATAAGGAGGAAGAGCAATCCAAGGCGATGCTCAATGTCATCCTTGGGCCTCCACAGGCACACACACACAGAGCCAATAAGTACACAGATAAATAACAAATAAATGATACTCTATCTTAACATTAGCCGCATGTCCTGCACACTCATTGACTTCTGACCTGAGTGAACCTTGCCAGCTGCGTTTCTGCCCTCCAGCTGCCCCAGCAGGCACTCCACCAGGCAGGGCTCTAACCGACCTTCCCTGACGCCCACACTCCATGCATCTGTCACCCCCTCAACACCCACACTGTTTCCAAAGTGTCTCCCCCAGGCTCTGCGTTCAGCGCGTCCAGGGTGTAGACGCGCCGCCTACCCGCTGACACAAATCCCCATTGCTCATAGTCCGAAGTGCTCCAGCAAGGGAAGTCTGGGATGGCTCTCTACAAAGGCAGCGCCACACACTGCTGTGCGGCATATCCTGGCACAGGCTGTTTGCTCCTTTCCCTGCCTGGTGAGGTGGATGAAGACCAGACCCTCGGAGATCTTTCTGACCCAGCCGATGTCCTCCTACCTGCCACAGGTGGTCACTCAAAATGGGCCAGGAAGACAGAGGATCTGGATTCATCCAAAATGCCATTGACGCAGTGCGGCTTTCAGATAGTGGGCCTCGACTTGCTCCCTGGGTCCCCGCACACCTACAGGGCAGGAACTCCTGTATTAGCTCTGGGGCAATGGACAGAATCTATTAGGCCTCACAACTAGCTGCTCTAATACCTTCAATAAAACAAATGCAATTAATTTAAACACGCAAGTAATCTCGGAACGCAGATTGAAATGAGTGGGAAGGAAGTGGGAAATGCAAAATGTCTCTTAAACTAGTGGAAGTGTTCAGCAGAGGCCAAACAGAGGCTGTTATTTTGAAATCCACAATCAGGTGTGTCCAGGCGAAGAACTAGCTCCGTGGTTAAAGCATTCGCCAGGCAAGCAAGAGGACCAGAGTTCAGATGAGAGGGGTGTGGCACCCCACCTTTAATCCATCCCCAACAGGAGGAACTGGGGATCCCCAGAGCAGCTGGCTTGAGAAATGAGCCACAGTAAAGCTCTCTGACTTGGGCTACGGACCCTACCTCCAAGAGTAAAGCAGAAGAGCGATCGAGGCTGTCTCCTGTCTAATATCAGCCTCGGACCTACACACACATGCACACAGACCTGCATCCAGGTGAGTGCACACACACAGGCATGCACGCATCACGCACATCCGTGAACATGGTAAAATAAACACATACATACGGCCCATCAAGGAAACCGCATTCTTAGCCTGGCTACGGCTCAGAATCTCACACTTTTCTTCTGACGGGATGACCTGGTAGCTCTCTTGGCTACAGAACCCATTTGCTCCCCTCCTTGCGGAGTAAACTGTCATTTAGAGGCAACCTGACACACAGCACACAAACCAAAGCCACGTTCCTTGAACGCCAGCCCCTGCGCCGGGCAGTTCTGCTGCTCACCGGTGTTTATGGTGACAATCCACTCCTCCTAATGAGCTGTGAAACTTGTCGCCCATCAAGACCTTAAGAAGGAGTGGCAACCCTGGACTGGCTTGTCATGCCGCCACCCTTTGCCACTGTAAGACAGTCCCCGCCCCGCTTTATGGAGGGGTTGATGCTAAAGGTCTTGGAACAGCATTCTTCTTGCAGGGAACACAGAGAAAGCAACCTGGTGCAAATACTCTTAATTGGCTATTAACGTTTTAATTGTGAGGGCTGCAGGACATCCGCTGCCTTCTTCCGCATGATCTCATGCAGAAACCACTGGGTGGGAAGAGCATCCAAAGTCTCAGACCCCACAGTGGCTTGTCAGCTTGTGCTGATTAAACAACGGCTTTCGAGACCACAGGGGAAGGTCACCAGGATGGTTCGCAATGACAGACATGACTCAGCTGCTCTGAAGAAGCTGCGGCTTCATTGAAGGCAAAGCGATCCAGGCTGTGTGGTCTCCCCAGGCCCCCCAGCACCTCCCTGTGGAGAACCTCTGTGCCCGGTTAGGGTCAGTCAGTTCACAGGACAGCTTCTGGCTTCTTCTCACACCCGTGGAGGGTGAGTGGTTCAGCTCTCCCAGTCTGTGTCTCCTCTTCGCCGGGGCTAAAGGCGCAGGCGCAGCTGGAATGCGGCGCTCAGTGGCCACTCGCCTTAGGCCTCGCCACATGCGGCTGGTGCCACGCCACCTCTGCCCACGGCTCCCGTTTCATCTTCAAAGCACAAAAATTCGGCCGACACAAAGCACTGTCGCAGCATAACTGAGAGTGAGTAGAGGAAGGTTGGCCTGCAGGAGCACATGCAGGTCAGGGGTCCCGGCCGCAGCCCACGCAGGTCACAGATCAGGTCCCGGCCGCAGCCCACGCAGGTCACAGATCAGGTCCCGGCCGCAGTCCACGCAGGTCACAGATCAGGTCACGGCCGCAGCCCACGCAAGTCACAGATCAGGTCCCGGCTGCAGCCCACGCAGGTCACAGATCAGGTCACAGCCGCAGCCCATGCAGATCACAGGTCACGGCCACAGCCCACGCAGATCACAGGTCACGGCCGCAGCCCACGCAGATCACAGGTCACGGCTGCAGCACACGCAAGTCACGGGCACATCGATCGCTGTGGCCGGTCGGCCACTGCCGTGCAAGGCAACAGCCTCACGAATGCGAGGTGGTACAGAGGCTGTGGGAAACTGCTCGGCGACACTGACGCCGAACCTTGTGCACCTGTGACCAGATACCAGGTGCCCAGGACACTGATGTGCACACCAGACACACTCACACTCACACGTACTCACACAGAGTTCACACACACAGTTCATACACACTCACAACACACATACAACACACACTCATACCCCCCAAATGCACAACTCACACATGCAACTCACACAGACACGCAACTCACTTGCACACACACACACACATACGACTCATACACACAGTTCAAACATTCACACAACTCACACATGGTTCTCACACAGCTCACACATTTCACACATTCACACACACAACTCACACAGCTCACACACATGGTTCACACACAGCTCACACAGTTCACACATTCACATACACAGAGCTCACACACAGTTCACACATTCACACATACAGCTCACACACACAGTTCACGCATTCACACACAGTTTACACACAACTCACACACACAGTTCACACACAACTTACACACAGTTCACACACAACTCACACACATACCACACATTCTACACATGCATCACACACATACATGCATACACTGACACACTTATGCACACACCAGACTTACACACACTCATACAACTCACACACATCATACTCACACAGTCATACACGCAGCCACATTCTGGAAGCAGATTAGTGCAGAGACAGCCCTGGGCCAATGGCTTTCAGAGCATCTATGTCACTAGCATTTTACTAAAGTCTGTGTTAAAAGTGGCTGAGATGGCAAATTCCACCTCACATGCATTTTCCGTGACTTGGCATGAAAATAAATCATGTGCCAGTGTTCACAGTAGTAGGACTCACAACAGCCAGAAACTAAAGTCAGTCAACTGTTCTGCAGAGATACGCTGTTCACCCAAGGGAGTGCGATGAAACCACAGAAGTGATCAACCTATAGTGCACGATGCGTCAAGTAAGTGTTACAGACACAATGGGAAGCTGAGGAAGCTAGAGAGCAGGGCAGATGGAGTGTGTGAGAGTGTGTGTGAGGGTGTGAGTACGTGAGTGTATATGTGAGTGTGTGACTGTGTGTGCGTGTGTGCACGTGTGAGGGTGTGAGTGTGCGAGGGTGTGAGGGTGCGTGTGCGTGTGTGAGGGTGTGTATACATGTGTGAGTGTGCATGTGTGTGAGGGTGTGAGGATGTGTGTGAGTGTGAGGTATGAGGGTGTACGTATAAGTGTGAGGGTGAGTGTGTGAGGGTGTGAGGATGTGTGAGTGAATGTGTAGGTGTGTATGTATGAGTGCGTATGAGGATGTGTGTGAGTGCGTATGAGGATGTGTGTGAATGCGTATGAGGATGTGTGTGAGGGCGTATATGTGAGTGTGAGGGCGTATGTGTGAGTGTGAGGGCGTATGTGTGAGTGTGAGTGTGAGGGCGTATGTGTGAGTGTGGGGGCGTATGTGTGAGTGTGAGGGCGTATGTGTGAGTGTGAGGGCGTATGTGTGAGTGTGAGGGCGTATGTGTGAGTGTGAGTGTGAGGGCGTATGTGTGAGTGTGGGGGCGTATGTGTGAGTGTGAGGGCGTATGTGTGAGTGTGGGGGCGTATGTGTGAGTGTGAGTGTGAGGGCGTATGTGTGAGTGTGGGGGCGTATGTGTGAGTGTGGGGGCGTATGTGTGAGTGTGGGGGCGTATGTGTGAGTGTGAGGGCGTATGTGTGAGTGTGAGGGCGTATGTGTGAGGGCGTATGTGTGAGTGTGAGGGCGTATGTGTGAGTGTGAGGCACATGTGTGAGTGTGAGGGCGTATGTGTGAGTGTGAGGGCGTATGTGTGAGTGTGAGGCACATGTGTGAGTGTGAGGGTGTATGGGTGAGTGCATATGAGGATGTGTGTGAGGGTGTATGTGTGAGTGTTAGGGAGCGAGGATGTGAGTGTGTGTGAGTGTGAGGGCGTATGTGTGAGTGTGAGGGCGTATGTGTGAGTGTGAGGGCGTATGTGTGAGGGCGTATGTGTGAGTGTGAGGGCGTATGTGTGAGTGTGAGGCACATGTGTGAGTGTGAGGGCGTATGTGTGAGTGTGAGGGCGTATGTGTGAGTGTGAGGCACATGTGTGAGTGTGAGGGTGTATGGGTGAGTGCATATGAGGATGTGTGTGAGGGTGTATGTGTGAGTGTTAGGGAGCGAGGATGTGAGTGTGTGTGAGTGTGAGGGCGTATGTGTGAGAGTGAGGGAGCGAGGGTGTATGTGTGAGAGTGAGGGAGCGAGGGTGTGAGTGTGTGTGAGTGTGTGAATCAGAGGGCACTGCGTATGTCTGTGGAGGCCCAAGGATGACATCATAGGAGCCCGCCTGGATGGCTCCATCTCCTTCCTGCTTTGCTCTGGGGTCTCCCGGGCTCTGCCCCCCAAGACCAGAACTGCTTCTGCCATCAGAACCATCTGATATTTTCATGTGGGAGCTGGGGTTTTGAACTCAGGTCCTTTTGCTCGTGAGGCAAAGGCTTTAACCGCAACCCAGATGTGCCTTTTCCAAATGATTCCACATGTACGAGGCACAGCAAGGGCCAAGCTCGCTGACGTGGTTAGAAATCTAGATGGTAGCTACTGTTAGTACCACCAATGCATGGAAGGAAGCCAGATGCCGGGGTTGGGAGGAAGGGTCCTTTGAACTGTCACTGTATCTCAATAAAGATGTTTCATCAGGAGCCGAAAGCAGAGCAATCACAAGCTCAAGGCCAACCTGGGCTTCATAACAAGTTCCAGGCCAGCCTGGGCTACATAGCAAGACTATCTCGATGAAAAGCTTTTGTAAATTAATTGTCAAAATAACAAGTTTCAGGCTGGAGAGATGGCTCAGGAGTTAAATCTCTGTCTCTCAAGCAGAAGGTCCTGAGTCTGGATTCCAGGTCCCACATAAAAACACCAGGTGGAAATGGCAGGAGCCTGTATCTGGCCCTGGTGAACGGAGCCTGGGAAATCCCAGAGAGAAGCCAGAAGATGGTAGAAGCAATCCAGGATGATTCCTGAAGTCACCTTTGGTCCTTCACAGGGACACAAAGTGCCCTTTGATATACACACACATACACACAATAAATAAATACATACATACATAAAATATTTTAAAAAATAACAAGTTTCCAAAGATGCTATTTAGACCTGCTTTGATATCATGTCAGAGAAGAAAAATCTTACAGAAAGTAAAAGAAGTTGAAGGCACCTGCTTGCCTGTAGGCCAGAGAATCCCTGGGGACCCTAGTTACCTGAAGTAGAATCGGGACATCTTAGGATCTGTCACTATGCAGAAAAATTATGCACACACTACTCCAAGTACATATCATACCACATACACACCACACCGCAAACACATCACACTGCATACACACCACCACTTGCTCATCAAATAATTACTCATCTAGGAACACAATCAGAAATACGCTAACAATTACAGCTCCGTAGCATGTCACCCAAACTGTCTATGTTCTGCTGGAGAGTGTGATTCAAGGAAGTTCCTGCTTTCCAAAGTGGTGGCCGCCTAGGGCTTTCTAAAGCTAACATTTGGCTGACTTTGGTTCATTAATTAATATAACGATTGAGTAACTATCAGAGCTTTGGTGTAAATACTCGGGGATATTCATCATTCGACAATGCATGCTTGCATGTGACTGTCAGTGATTACATCTCCCACAGAGGTTGATATAATACAAAACCAAGTGGGCTCCAGACCCAGGAAGGAAAGAAGAAAGTGAGGAGGGAAATGTTCTTCTGACACATGATGCCACAATCCTCCTCCCTTCTGCCCCACCCCACATCGCCATGGCAGACTGCTGCAAGCAAGACCCCCCTCAAGTGCCATGAGGGACCACACTCTGGGTCTGAGATCCAAAATCAGCCCCTGAAGTTCCACTGTCATGTGCTTTGTCACAAGCAGAAGCTAGCCCAGGAGCTTCTGTGATCTGGTGGTCTTGAGGGCTAGACCTCCCTAGTCATAGGAGACCCAAATCCTGCAAACTGAGGAGCAAGTGTGGTCAAAGGGAGCGCTGCACTGGAGGCACTGGGTGGGGGGCACTGGGTGGGAGAAGCATGCCTCAATAGGCTCCACCCACTTCTCTACAATTTGTTAGGAAATCTCCTGGCTAATGGCGGTAGTAAAGGGGGGCACAAATTGCAAGCAAGGGACTATTTCCAGGCGGGCACCTTCTGATCTCTGCCCCAGTGGGAAGGCTCACGGACGCCACCAACTGCAAAGGGCAACCACAAAGGAAGCCACCTGCGAGGGGAGCAGAGTTAAGTGTCGCCCTCCTGTTCCTTTGAAGGTAAAAGGACCAAGGAAAGGGTGCTGGCCAAGCGCAGCTTATTGCCCCAATGAGCTTGTTGGGGGTCACTTACAGGCACACAAGTGACCCATGAGCAGCTGTACCCACAAAATGTCCCACCCCAAGCCAATCATTCACAACACAGAAATTCTGTTGCTGCTATAGAAATGCTCTGGCACAAGCAACTTGAGGGAGAAAGGACTTACCCTGGTTCATCACGGCTGAGACGCCAGGACAGCCGGAGCATGAGGCAGCTGGTTACGTGCCCGCAGGAGGTCTGCTGTTGCCACCACAGCTGTCGTGATCATATCAGGGTCACATCAAGAAGAGGAGGAGGAAGAGTGCTTCTGTGCACTCAGGCCAGCCATCTTGCATGGTTCAAAGAGTTCTTGGGTGCCAATTTGCCACACTATGTTTGCTGACCATTCACCTTAAGTAATATACCAGAAGGTACGTTAAGTCATACGAAGCTCCCAACACACTCAGGAGATGAAAATACAGTCTTTCATATCCAGAATCTGCAGAGTCACTGACCTCAGGGGTGAAATACTGAAAGAAAACTGGATCTCTACTGAACAATACGTGAGACAACGATATGGCAGGTACCTTGTTGTTCAATAAAGTAATGAAAGTGAAGAGAGATGGAAGAACACGCCCGATACCAGCACTGACCTCCGCACGCATGAGGCACTGCGAGCATCTGGAGAGGATGTGAAGTATATGGGAAGATGTAAGAAGGTTATATATAAACGCTCCATTTTAAATGAAGATGCCAGGTTACATGCAAATACTCATGCGTCTCGTACTCGGCTGCCAGTGACAGTGCAGGAGGCCCAGCTCAGTCCGGGGTGGGCAAGCGTCACAGAACTGACACGGATACTCCACTGGGACCAGCAAGCAGCAAGGAAAGGAACCGCTGCCTTGGGGTTTGTCGCTTGTTTTGCTGCTGTTATTGTTTTCTTGTTGCTGAGGTTCTCGAGGCAGGTCGCACGTGTCCCAGGCAGGTCTTGGACTCAGGAAGTAGCAAAGGGAGGTCTTGAGCCTCTTACCTTCCCAGCTTTACCTCCTCAGTGCTAGGATGACAGGCATGTTTTATGTGGTCCTGGGGATTGAACCCAGGGCTTCATGTATGCCACACACTCTACCAACTGAGCCACAATCGCTGTTCAAAGGTTAAAAGAAAAGTAGCAAGAGGGTGGGCAAAATAGCCCAGTGGGTAATGCGCCTACTTGCAACTCTGGTGACCTGAGTTCAATCCCCATGGTACATATGTTCACCATCCCCTTCAAATGAATAATAAGATAGAGAAAAGAAAGAAAAGAGGAAAGAAAGGGGAGGGGAGGGAAGGGGAGGAGAGGGAAGGGGAGGGGAGGGGAGGAGAGGGAGGGGAGGGAAGGGAAAAGGGAAGGGAAGGGAAGGGAAAGGAAGGGGAGGGGAGGGGAGGGGAGGGGAGGAGAGGGGAGGGGAGGAGAGGGGAGGGGAGGGGAGGGGAGGGGAGGGAAGGGGAGGGAAGGGAATAAGGAAGGGAAGGGAAAGGAGAAGGGAAGGGGAAGGGAGGGGAGGGGAGGGGAGGGGAGGGGAGGAGAGGGGAGGGGAGGGAAGGGAGGGGAGGGAGGGGAGGGGAGGGGAAGGAGGGGAGGGGAAGGGAAGGGAAGGGAAGGAGGAAGGGAAGGGAAGGAGGAAGGAAGGGAAGGGGAGGAAGGGGAGGGAAGGGGAGGGAAGGGAGGGAAGGGAGGGGATGGGGAGGGAAGGGAAGGAGAAGGGAAGGGGAAGGGAGGGGAGGGAAGGGGAGGGGAGGGGAGGGAGGAGGGGGAGGGGAGGGAAGGGAGGGAAGGGAGGGGAGGGGAGGGGAGGGAAGGGAGGGAAGGGAGGGGAGGGGAGGGGAGGGGAAGGGAAGGGAGGGGAAAAAGGAAGGGAAGGGAAGGAGGAAGGGAAGGGAAAAGGGAAGGGAAGGGAAGGGAAGGGAAGGGAAGGGAAGGGAAGGGAAGGGAAGGGAAGGGGGAAGGGAAGGGAAAAGGGAAGGAAAGGGAAGGGAAGGGAAGGGAAGGGAAGGGGAAGGGAAGGGAAAAGGGAAGGGAAGGGAAGGGAAAGGGGAAGGGAAAAGGGAAGGGAAGGGAAAAGGGAAGGGAAGGGAAAAGGGAAGGGAAGGGAAAAGGGAAGGGAAGGGAAAAGGGAAGGGAAGGGAAAAGGGAAGGGAAGGGAAAAGGGAAGGGAAGGGAAAAGGGAAGGGAAAGGAAAAGGGAAGGGAAGGGAAAAGGGAAGGGAAGGGAAAAGGGAAGGGAAGGGAAAAGGGAAGGGAAGATGAAGAGGTTGCTCTCTTGGGATTTGCTGGCTCAGGCTATTAGCAAATAAGTCTGTGCCTGAGGAGAGGCTAGAGATGAGCCAGAAAGTATACAGCTCTCGAGGAGACTAGGCATGCCCCTTCACCTTGGTCGCCCCCTTTGAAGAGGAGACTTGGAGGAGAGAGTCAAAGGGATCAATCAGAAAACCAAGCGGAAGCGAAGGGCCTTCAATAATCCATGCGTATGAGCAGTGTTAAGTGCCTGCCTGGAGGCTCACTTCAGAATCTTGCAACACAGAATTAACTCTCAAACGTCAGTATTTCTATGCGAATTATTTCTATATCCCTCCCTACCCTGCGCCATTTCTTTTAAAACTGTAACTTGCTCTGGGACAAGGGATTAACCTTTTAAATAAAATCAGGTGTACACATACACACGCGCGCGTGCGCGCGCGAACGCACACACACACGCATGCACACTCAAATGCATGCCCTTTCTAGAAAATCAAGATACTGGTTTTTAGATGTTAGAAATGAAATCTACTGCTACTGTGTTTCAGCTTCTCAGTCATTGAGCCCTGCCAACCATGTGCCAAGCCCGAGGCTGGACCTAGGCGGAGGTCTCACTAATAAGCAGAACTTTGAGCAAGAAGAGACCGCTGAGCTGCGAGTCCTGTCTGTCCCCGTGGGATGCTGGATGGCCCCACACAAGACTGAGGCATGGGCACAAGTTCTCCTCTGCTGGGTTAGAGCCACTGAAGTGGGCTGGGAAATGGCTTCGTGGACAGGCACACGGAAGCCGCTGGCATCATGACAGCTGGCTCTGCAGCTTGTGGAATGGATTCGCTCTGGCAAATGGTATGGTACAAACTGTATGACAACTTAGACATAGACAAGGCCTCTGGGGCTGGGGAGAGTCTGCCTTGCAAGTACGAGGACCTGAGTTCTGATCCCCAGATCCCATGTAAAAATGCTGAGCTGAAATGGCAGTGGTCTGTATTCCTGCCCTGGAAGGCAGAGCAACCCAGCGTAATTCCTGAAGCCGCTCTGGGTCCTCCCTCCACAGGCGCGCGTGCGCACACGTTCTCAGACATCTGGTCCAGATGTTTCAGTGGTCTGGTCTGGCAGATCGGAACAAAGCATGGTAGAAAAGTCAGCCCTGGCTATGGTAGTTCTAGTCCAAACCACGCCATGCTGAGGGCACGCACGTTCCGCCACCTCCCAGGATCTAGATGATCCCTAGGCACCTCGACTAGGTACACCCTGAAACGCCTGGTTGCTGCCAGTTCTAATGAGCTCCACGCCGCCTCTTCCTTGAATTCGAAGCCATGTTGGTCATTTCTTTCCCCAGACACAGTTAGCTAGCATGTCGATGCGTCTGCGCCCTGCTGCCGCCCCACACCGTCCTGGCTCTTGCTAAGAAACATGTTAGCCATGGATATGTTTTTGCTTCCTCGGAGTACAGGATTCCCGAGAACGATCAACGCTGCAGCTTTGACCGTGACAATTAAAGCCAACAAAATTCATAATTTAAAGAGAAACAAAATCACATTAAACACACATAGCACTTACTGCTGTTTATTCCTTCCTTTCTGGAAAACAGTAAAGCAATAAAACAAACAAAGAAGAGAAATGAACAAAGACCTTTTTCTATAGGTAGGATTGCTAACACCGTCCCATGCTGAGATGTGCAATGGGTCACTCTTTTGCAGAACAGGCAAATCAGCCTCTGACTGTTCTTTAAGGTGGAGAGAGAAGAGGCAGAGCTGGGAAGATGCTCAGTCAGAGAGCGCCCAGCGCTCAGGCATGAACACGTGTTCGGCCTGCAGCATCCAGAACGTGGGGCGTCCGGAACGCGTTAGTTACTGTTGTGCGTTGTGGTGGGAGAACACCAAAGTCAAACAATGTAAGGGAGAAAGGAAACCTAAGCCGCTTATGGTTCCAGAGGGGAAATACATCTTTTCATGGAGACAGCGTGCAGCATCCAGTAAAAGGCCAGGCATGGGGGCACGCCTGCAATCCCCGGGGGAGGGAGGTGCAGAGATTGGGCAGACCTCGGGGCTAACTGGCTAATCAGACTGTGGAGCTGTATTCTCTGTGACAAAAACAACTTGAAGGGGGAAGGGTTTATTCTGGCTTACAGTTCAATGACGAAGTCCACCACAGCGGAAAAGGCCTGGTGGCAGGAGTGTGAGGCAGCTGGTCACATGATCCCCAGTCAGGAAGCAGAGAGATGAACGCAGGTGCTCAACTCACTGTCTCCTTTTTATTCAGTCTGGAACCCCAACCTGTGGGCTGGTGCCACCCACAGTTAAGGAGAGTCTTCTCGCCTCAGTCGACCGAACCGGACGTGCCCAGATCTTTGCCTCCTGGTTTACCAACCTCATCAGCCTTGGCTCCGGCCGGGGGTGATGTGGGCGCACCACCTCCCCTGAGCTGCGGGACCTTTAAAGACCGTGTCTCTAACCTCACTATTCATGTGCAGACACTGGCACCCCTAAACCGAGGAGGCCTGAATGCGCACGTGGGCCGCAGCTCTGCCCGAGGGCGTCGGCAGGGGTCCCTGACAGCAGGTATTGCCTGCAGCCATGTGGGTGCCTCGAATTGTGCGAATCTCACGCTGCTCTGACAAACATCCGGTGGCATTCCCACGAGTCTGCAGCAGGATTGCTTCCATCTGATCAAGACTGCCATTTATTGACTACCTCCAGGTGCAATAAACATTTGGTGTGTGTGTGTGTGTGTGTGTGTGTGCGCGTGCACATGTGCGTGCATGTGTGCTTGTTATTATGCATATGTACATGTACAAGTGTGCACACACGTGTGTGTACATGTGTGTATGCACTATGCCGCTTAATCTTTATAATAAGCTGGAAGGTTCTCCATTACATTCAAATCTTATTTTTTAATTAAAATAAAATATTTAATTAAAATTTTAATATTCATGGAATATTTTTAATTTTAAGTTTTCATAAATATTTTATGTATTTATTTGAGAGAAAATGGAGAGAGAAAGAGAGAGAGAGAAAGTGCATAAGCACGGCTCACAGGTGGAGCTTAGCAGACAACTTTCAGAAGTCAGTCCCTAGGGGAGGGGGTGGGAAGATGGTCAGAGCCTGAAGGTGGGGAGCTGTCCTGCCACCGCCGAGGCACCCCAGGCACCACAGGGCTGCCGCATCCACGAGCTCACCGCAGTGCGCTCACCCCCACCAGAGACACGCGTCCTGGCATACCCTCAGCCCCCAGGGCCAGAGGATCTCAGGAGCAGCAGCTACACTGAGAGAGAAGCTGAGGGACAGAAGCTGGGTAGGAGAAGGGGCGCGTACCCACTGGTACACTTCCCCACGGAGGGCCACAGATGACCAGACTCTTACTAGTACAGGAACCCCAAAAAGAACCCTGTGGTCCACCTATGCAAAGGGACATGATTAAATTGGAGAAAAGAGAGGGTAAGAGAGGAGGGAGGTGAGGGGAAGGGGAGGGGAGGGAGGAAGGTGAAAGGGAGGAGGGAGAAGGAGGGGAGGAAAGAGGGGGGAGGAAAGAGGGAGGATGAAGGAGGGGAAGGGAGGAAGGATGAAAGGAGGGTGTGGGGACAAAGGACAAGCACTCATTTTGTTTGTATATGAAAAGTCGGTTCTCTCCTCCCACCACGTGGGCTTCCCGTGGCCAGGCGGGTGAGCAGGTGTCCTGTCTACTGAGCTGACTCCTCAGCCCAGCTTCATGAAACACACTCAAGTGGGTGACTCCAGTACAGCCATGGAGACATGGAAACGCTGCCTCTGAAGGCCGAAGCTGTGGCAACGCCCGCGCTGTTCTACACGTGCCCCCAGCTCACCTGCCTCACGGCTGGACCCCAAAAACTCCCTGAGCTCAGACTTTCCTGCATGTTTGAAGAGCGAGGAGCCAACATCTCACAGTGCCCTTCCTCGCTGGGCATTGTGGGAACACCCCCCATCTTCCCAGGGCCTCCAGGGGAACAAGAGCACCCTCTCTTCCAACCACCTCAGTACAACAGAGAAAGTTTGAATTCGATACTACTAAAATATCTAAATCAATGTCTGTTTCTTGTAGCTTTGATGGAGGCAAAGTTATGCCACGTAACCCAGGCTGACCTTGAACTCATGATTCTCCTGCCTCATTCTCCTGGCTGCTGGGATTATAGACATGTCCCAATCCCCTGGCTGGTAGCTATAAAAAATGTAATATACATATCCACACGAATATTATATTTTTATTTGAGAACAAATAGGTATGAGCCACGGCACATATGTGTAAGTCAGAGATGACTTCTAGAAGTCACTTCTCTCCTTCCACCATCGTGGATTCTGGGTACCAAACTCAGGTCGCCAGGTTGGCTCACAGGTGCCTTTACCCACTGCACCACCTCACTGGCTGTGTCTGTGTCTTATGAGGATCTTGCTCATCATCCTTCAACAGACGGTCAGGACACTCACCATCACTGTGCAGATACTTTGAACTAAGCTGGAGAAGGCCACCTCGCCCCAACGCTGGGGGGAAAGCCTCAGAAGTTGTTCCCATGCCACCCCAAACTTTACATGCAAGGCCAGGCAGTAAGAAGCTAGCACACCACAGGTCATAGGCAAGAGGCACATGTGTACACACGTATGGAGGTGATCAGTGGAAAGATGGCGCCTGACATAGTCACGCCGTCTTGCACCTGTCGCCACCAGAGGCGATGCCCAGTAAGTGTTTCTACTACACAAGCTTAGGAAAAGTATACGCTCCAGCGAATACTCAGACGTGACTCAGCGGACCACATACTCAGGAAAGACATGACAGTAGGGGCAGACTGGGAAGGTTTTCAGTGGGAGAAGGGGCGATATGGGAAAATAACATGAATTCATTATATTTCTGCATGAGGTCATCAAAGAAAGACTAAATTTAAAAAACTTCAACTGTGGAGAAAAGTGTATGAATCTCAAAAGATCACAAGACTTCAGCCAGCGCGTAGTCGCATACAGGGGATCCTGCATCCAAAGTCACCCTCGGCTACACAGACAGTTGGAGGCCAGCCTGAGACGCTGTTTCAAAAGCAACAGATACACAAAACCGTGAAGACCGCAAGACTTACCCCAGAGCTGGTCCTTTAGCAAATCACTGGAGAGCGGATTACCTGGGATCCAGCGTTCATTCAGAGAGAGGCGTGTTTTCTCCATGAGTCACATGATGAGGTAACGAGCCTTAGTGTCCACACCAGGGAGCCGGCAGTGTAGACAAGGCCCAGAGCATCAGTACACACACCAGGGAGCCCGCAGTGTAGCCGGCACCTCCGTGTTGCTGTGCTGTGTGATCACTATTAGCTACTTCCAGCAGCCAAGCTTTGAGTGGGTCACTAACCTCCCCTGGCTCAGGATTTCCATCTGTTGTAAGAGTGGTGGGTGGGCTGTGGGTCGGTGAGCTCTGCCTCTGGCCCACAGGTCTCGTGCCAAGATAAAGCATAACCCACTATGTTCTCTCTCTCTCTCTCTCTCTCTCTCTCACACACACACACACACACACATTCCCTCCCTCCCTCCTTCCCTTCAAACTTGTGAATGCTAACTCACCTTAGGGTTTTAAGCTCGAAATCCTGATGTTTCATTTGGGTTCATCATCTCAAATATTTATGCAAAATGTATTTTTAATTCCACCTGTAATATAATGTCATTATTTTGTAATTTCCTGTTCTCATCTTTATAGTAAACGCACAAAGAAGTTGCTAATGGAGAATGGCTTTGGGTCTCATAAGCAATTAAATTATGCTGTCTTGCCAATAGCTCAGGCTTCACTATTTACCATTATCAAAGTTTTTAAGATGTTGGCTAAGTTCGAGAAAGAAAGTGCTCAGGTAATAAAAGACTACCATGGTGTGGTTTGGATTCATGGGAACATAATTCTACGAATTTGCATAACAGTTACTCTTTAAAAAAATAACCTGTGAGCCGAGAGATATGAAACATTAAAAACTAATGATCTTGAACGCAGGAGGGAAATGGGCTGGGAAAAAAAAGTTTGCGATGGGAGAAGGGGCAGTGGGATTGGATAATGTAGGTGAATGCTTGAAGCTGTGGGAGAATAAATGAAATTTAACAAAAGCGCTTATGTCCTTAGGGACTGTCACCTCTTTCCTGAGAAAGGAAGTGAACTATCATGTTAGAATTGTGACACCCTGGCACACAGCAAGGCCTGGCATCTGCAGAGTGCACCCACTCCAAGGAGACCCTCAGAAGCCACGTGGCCGTCACAGTACAAAGAGGGAATCCAGCCAAACACACTGCCGGTGCAGACATACAGACGTCTCCTCTTTCCGCCCAGGAATCAGACACCATCTGTTGGCAGCACATACCATGGAAAGACCTCGTGGGCCTGTCCTGTCCTCAGAGGCTCCGTCCACAGCAGTAAGAACTCCCCAATGGAATCTTTTACCCAAAAGGACCTGTCTCTTATCCCTCTTGAATCCCAAACCCTGGGATCTTAAGAGGTTTGAGGATACAGTCAACCTCCATGCCCACAAGAGGGCACATCCCCGTTACCCCTTCGAGCCACATTTAGTGTCTCCACTTTAACTGTTCCTTGGACCCGGGAAGCCCCCTGGGCCAGGGAGATGGCTCAGTGTACACAGGCACCAGCCTGCAAACTGTGTGAACAGACACCTCAAGCGCGATCCTAAAGCCCACAGGCTGGAGGGAAAGAAGACTTCTGAATGTCCTCTGCCACCACGTGTGGGCTGTGCTGAGAGGCTTTCTACTAGCTCCCTCCCTCGCCTCTCCCAAAAAAACAATTTGGTTCTGTGAACCTATCGTGTGGCAGGAAGCTTCTTGGATACAACTACTGCAAAGTAAATCAACTTAAAATTTCCGAAGTCAGTTATTCTGGGCCTGTTATAAAGGCAGGCTGTAGTGTGAATCAACATAGAAGGTTCTGGAAATGCAGTCTCTGTCTGTTTCTATAGGGGGGGGGCTGGTCGAGGGTGGCAGCGTGGCAGAAAACTCCCTCGCCTCCCACCAGTAGTTTCACAAGTTTGCTGGCGTGGCAAAGGCGTGGCAAGGGCGTGGCACTGCCCCTCCCCTATTTACATTGTTTCCAGCGCGGGAGACTTGTCTTATCCCCTCGCTTACACTTCAGCTTGGGAACACGGTATTCAAAGTGACACAGTGACATTTGGGGCTCTGGTTGTTTTTGTAAAACCCTGTCAAGAGGCAATTTTAGAGAACTTGAGGGGAACATGAGGGGTTTGGAAAAACGTTATCAAATTACTACCTTAGTGTTCAGACAACCCCCCAACCCCATGTCTACCATTTTGCTCCACTGAAGGGGATCCCAGCCAGTCATGGCCAGGTGGGACTCAAGTGTGGACTTCCCTCCCTTAGAGGATGATTTGCAAGATGTTTGCCTTCGGATTTGGGGGAGAGATGCACAGCTCGTTCTCAGGTACGGACACAAAATGATTTTCAGGCAAACTCACTGCTCAGCTCAACACATGAAGGCCATTCATGACTGCAAATGTTAAGCAGTTAGACCTTTTAAAATAACTTATAATTCTTTTCTATTTCTATCCATACAGTAAAGGTTAAGTAATTTTGATATATATTCTAGCATGTATCTTTAAGATAAAAGATACTAAGTTAGAATCCTATGTATTCATTCATTGGAGACATATTGTCAAAATTTGAAAGCTGCAAAGAATTATTTTAACTCTACATTTGCATGTAAAACAAATATATAATGTAAATATAAATAAAAGTACATATATAATGAAGTAATCTTTTTTCATATATATATATATATTTTTTTTTTTTTAATGTATCAGAGGGCATCATGTGTTTCTGTGGAGGTCCAAGGTTGACTTGGGGAATCATCCTGGATCGTTCTTCCTTCTTTTGGCTTTGCTCTGGGGTTTTCCCAGGCTCCACCTTCCAGGCTGGAAGTGCAGGTTGCCACCATTTCTGCTGTTTTTACATGGGATTGGGGAGCTAAACTCAGGACCTTCTGCCTCTCCAGTCCAAGTACCATTTCTCGAAAAGGTATTCCAGATAGAACCGCTCAAGAGTTTCTCAGCTGGAGGCGGGAAGGTGCTTAAAGCCTGGGGAGTTTTCATTCATTAATTCATGTGTTTATATTATGTTAGTGTCTTCATTTTTCTTTTATTTAAACTCCCTGTGGGGAGAAGGTTGGATGTCCCATCTGGGCTGAGTGACCCACAGTCTCCTGCTCCCTGCTACCACCAACTATTGCTTTAGAAGCTTCTAGGCCGGTGCTCACTCAGTGCACGTAATGTTAATATCCGAGTATAGAGAGAATATCCAGTATTTGTCTCTCTAGGACTGAGTTACCGCACTAGTGTAAAATTTCTGGCTCCATCCACTTATTTGTGACTTTGATGATTTCATCTCTCTGAAGAGCTGAATAATATCCCATTACTTATATGTACCTGTGTCTACAGCTAGGACACCCTGAACATGCCGAAAGCGGGAAACAGTTTAACAAATGAGTGGAGAACCAAAGCGTCAAATAGTAATGAGTAATGAAAAGAACTCGGAGGAGCCATAAACTCTTTCGAAGCTGAGAGAAAGCAGCCAGGCCCAAAGATGTGTGCTGTACATATGTTATGCATGTGTGCATATGAGAGAAAGCAGCCAGGTCTAAAGATGTGTGTGTTACATGCAAGTTATGCTGTGTGCGCACGTGTGTGTCATGTCTACTATGTGACAGTATGAAAAATGCAGAACTGAGTGACAAACAGAACAGCGACTGGGGATTGGAAAGATGGAGACGTGACTCCACAGGACAGCCTCCGAATTTTTCATAAAGATGCCAATTTCTCTATAGCATTTTGGCAGTTGATACATAAATTGATGCACAAATGACTGTATTTGTCAAAAGCCATCAAATTATGTAACTGTTGAGTGAATTTCAGTAGAGACACATTTAGAAATTACTCAACACCACACAGGAGAACCCAGACTGAAGGATGAATCTGATACAATCCTTCCTTGGAGGGGAGTGGGGGAGAGAAGCCCATGTAGAAAACTCTGCAATGCAAGCAGAACGGATGCTGTCAGGGCAAAGATGAAACAGCAGTGAAAGGAAACATCATTCCAGTGGGTAGTTTTGTTTCTCATCTGGGTACAGGTTAGTAGCTTACTAGGACCAAACAAAGACACTGTAACTAAAGAACCCAGAATACATGAAAGATGAAGCTTCTGGGGGAGGGGGTAAGCCAGCAGCAAATGTATTTTCATGGCATAAGCAACTTCTGGCTTGGTGAAAAGGCTTGAAGCGTCTGTTTCTGACGCTCACTGACAACGGAGAATGACTGAAAACTTCTAGATGACTGATAAGTAGGTAGAGATGAAAGATGGATGGATGGATAGATACACAGACACATGGATAGATACATAGACATGTATTAGACGATAGGAGATGATAGATAAACCCATGATAGATGAGAGATAATATGTGATAAATGACAGATGATAGATGTTAAGTAAATACAGATGCTAGATGACAAATAAATGATACACGACAGAGAAGAGATAGTAATAGATGTAAGTAGCCTATACGTACCTCTTTTCTGGATGCATCGCTGAGAGAGGGGAGCACACTGGCACCTTGGAAGCAGTAAATATACCCAAATCCGGACCTTGGTCTCCAAACACCATTCTCTAGCTGGAAAAACCAGAGTTCTTTGAATGGCTTATTTCTACGACACACGTGCATGCACATGTAACACGCATGCACACAAAAATGCATGCACATATACAATGCATCACAGCAACATACAACTGCAAAGAGTCTATGTGATGGCCTACTTCCATATTCCTGTCCTTAACAGAAGTGCTTGCAAATCTAATAATAACTTATTTTCAGCAAATCATCTCAAACCAGTATTTCTTGGCATGCTTGGAGCAGTAAAAGTAGCAGCAATAATTTGTGTGAAAATCTAATTTAGGCCACTCAGTGTGCCAACATGACTTCTGTGGTTCCTAACCCTAACCACCACGTGGGGGAAGCTGCACAGATACTGGTACAAAGCAGCAGCCAATGTTCAGATGTAGCAGGTTCACATGTCCACGGAACAAAGTTGATCTTTTTCAGTGTATTGACTCTCACTCTTACCAAAAAACTTTCCAAGAGTGAATTCCAATTTTTAAAAACCATTGCTCACATTTCTGGTGACCTTCCTCTCCTGCTAACACTCCACATGGATGACTTCCACCTGCTACTGTCTTTGGGTACAGGGCTCTGCTTCAAGGACGCAGAGATGCTCAAGAGCGGAGCAGACACAGAAAGGCGTGAGGGAGGAGCAGGCAGGTGGCCGATCTGAAGTCCTCAGCTTGGCTGAGCCTAACACCTAAGAAATGGGCAGAAAGCATGATATGTGCATGGGGTGCGAAGGGCGTAGAAGCTGCCAACCCCTCTGATTGACCGGAAGCTGTTCCCGGGGGTATTTCATGACAGGTACCAGAACCATCCAACAGCCCATGCTGAGTAAGCCACGGCCCTGGAGGAAGTCAAATACTCACTAGTGCTGTGCTGCTCAATAGACATGCTGCGCCGTGTCTTCTAAAAGCCTGTGCTAACGCAACAGCTTTGTGCAGCTCCCATGACGGGTTGAGAGGCATCATCCACAGTGGGCGTCGGGCAAGGCCATGCACACCTCATTCCAGGGCTGAGAATACCCAGGCCTCAAGGGAGACCATGCTCCACCCCCAAGGCTTGGGCATATTGCAGAAGAGGGGGTGGAAAGGATGTAAGAGCCAAAGGATGGGGAAGAGCTTGTCAAACAGGCCAGGATGGAACTGTGTGCAGCCACCAGTGTGGGTGGGCGGGGCACCTGTGGCTGCTGAAGGAAGGAGCTGTCCTAAGGGGTGTGGCTCCAGTAGCTGCCTATGCGCCAGTGGGCTCTGCACCCAGCAAAATGGCAGCACTACCGTGACTGATGATTTAAAAGTAACAAAAAATATGGGCTGGAGAGATGACTCAGGGGTTAAGACTTTGACTCGAAAGCAGAATGTCCTGGTTTGGATCCCAGGTCCCAAGTAAAAATGCCAGGCGGAAACAGTGGCGGCTGCACTTCCGGCCCTGGTAAGCAGAGCCTGGGAAAACCCAGAGCAAAGCAAAGAGGAGGTAGAAGCAATCCAGGAGGATTCCTGAAGTCACCCTTGGGCCTTCACATAGTGCCCTCCGATACATAAGACACACACACAGATATCAAGATAGATATAGACAGACAGACAGACAGAGAGATAGGTAGATAGATAGATAGATAGATAGATAGATAGACAGACAGACAGACAGACAGACAAATAAATTTAAGGGTAAAAATGTAATTTAAAAAAGGATATGATGGGGGCTGGAGAGGTGGATCAAGGGTTAAGCCTTTGCCTTGCAGGCGGAAGGTCCTGAGTTCGGATCCTAGACCCCACATATAGACACCAGGTGAAGGGGGGACGTGGGGGGGGTGGCCTGCGTTTCTGGTCCTGGTAGGGCGGAGCCTACCAGTGAATCCTGGGGCAGAGTAAACAAGGAGGAGGTGGAGGTGGTCCATGGTGGTTCTACACACACACACGCACACGCACACGCACACACCCGCAATTGAATAAATTTTAAAAAAGTTCAAAGATAAAAGGATATGATGGTGGGAGGGGTGCATTAGGAGAGGTCTAAGAAAGTGGGTGGCTGTGACAAAGACATACCCTGTGCATGTATGCGGTTATCAAAGAATAAGTAAAATATGTTAAGTAAAGAATTTTTTCAGGGTGGGGTTAGAGATACAGTTCAATTATAGAGCACTTTGCCTGGCACATGCAAAGCTGTGGGTTTGATCACCAGCAACCCTCCCAAAAAAGTAGGACAACTAAGCAGGATATCTCAAGTATTTGATGGGACATTTGTGAGATCCTGGGTTCAAAAGCCAGCATGCTCGCATGCATGCGCGCACGCGCACACACACAGCTTGCAGGCACACAAGTGCATATACACACACAACCACACACACCAATGAGGGGGACAGAAGCTATTACAGGAATAAAGGGGAAACTCTCCACAAGGTATGTGGCTGAGACCAAGTGTGTACATACATATACTCAGCTCAACTCACTATACCACCAGGACACCCCTCTACCCCAACTCCCTGCTGCTCAGCCTCTACCCCAACCCAGCACAGGAGGCTCAATTTGAAGGACAGGAAAAGCAGGAGTCCCACAGCTACCAGGGCTGGTGAGCTCAGTCCACCCGAGGCCGGTGGACAGGCAGTTCCAGCCACACACAGCCTGGAGTCCACTACAATCTTATTTTTCTCCACAGATGCAGTTTTGAAGGACACATTGAACTGTTGAAGGAGAACATCACCCATCGAGGCTGGCTAGCATTGAGGCCAGTGATACCCTCCTCCCCACCATCCATGAAGCACACTTGCCCAGTGAGGGCGTTAGACCTTGAGTCCCAAGCAGGTCAGGCATTTACTCTGAAGCATCCCGGGACACACTGCAGGTTCACTGGTACTTACTTTGATGTTGCTTTTGAATGATCTCAAAACTGGGCTCTGTGTTCATCACTACACATGACAAGATTTCAACCACTTCATGATTAACATGATTAACAATGCACAGAGCTGTGTCTCCTACAGACTGGGCTCATGGCCTGGACAGCCAGATCCTCCTGCTTGCACCTGCCCAGGCTGAGATTACAGACAGGTGTGTGCACCATGCCCAAAGGGCAGGGGCATTTTTCGGTTGTACTGAGCTTGAGCCTGCGTAGCTTTGCTCCATGTGAGGAGACTGCTCCTCCCATCCCTTGGGGAACAGGGAAAGCTATGGGACCCAGCTATTAGTGTAAACTCAAGATCCTGCAGGGTGGGCTCAGGAAGCCTTCAGGTGAGATGTGAACCCGTCCATAGGATTATCCCGGTTTCAGCCTCTTGTTTGCCCTACTAGAAGAGATGACTGGCAAGGCAGGATGTTGACACTCGATGTTTTTTTTTTTTTAATTTTAACTTTATTTTGCATGTGTTTGTGTGTGTGTGAGAGAGAGAGAGAGAGAAAGAAAGAGAGAGAGAGAGAGAGGACTGGATGTCTCTGTGGAGGACCCTGAGTGACTTCAGGAATTATCCTGGATTGCTTCTATCTCCCTTTTGTTCTTCCCACCAGGGCCGCTGCCATTCCAGCCTGGTTTTATACATGGGACCTGGGATCCAGACTCAGGTCTTCCTGCTTGCAAAACAGTCTTAACCCCTGAACCATCTCTCCAGCCCATGTGTACGTTCCTTTTGAAAACGTACGATTGTGACTGTGTGGGCGCAGGTGTAAATTCCAGCCCTGTGGTCCTAGTTCTTAAGCCGGGAATTTCCTTCCCAACTGAGCGCAGATGCCAAGAAGCAAGAAGCACTGACAATGGTCTTTTGTTCTTTACAAAAAACTTTGTGTTTATCATAAATTTAAAGAAATTACAGGCAACTCCTAAAAATTTTGATACAAAAATATCACAAGTTCGCACAATCAGGCACAAGCAGGTGACAGTCATGAGGTGGGCAGGATGAGACCAGGGCTCCTGCATAGCTCAGGGGCACCCAGAACCCTTTGCCCACTTTAGCTTCTCCTCCTCCAATCAGCTGCACACACTAGGTGAGACAGAGCTCGGGAACTATGAAGTTCAAAACAACGCCATCAATGAATCCTCAACTTCAGCGTGATGTCAAAGTGCAGATCGCGGATTGCTCCCCAGCTTTGCTAGAGACACAGGCAGCTCTGGAGACCCGGCTCCTGGCCAGGCTAGACCTGCGTCTGCTCCAAGGAAAGAAGGAAAAGGAAGGAAGGTACAGGGAGGAGTGGGGAAGCAGAAGGCCTGGGGAACAGTTCCGTCAGAAGGAACTGCAATGCGCTCCATGATTCTCGGCTTACTTGTCAAAGTGTCTGCAGTACCTGCGGGACAGCTGGGACTATCTCAGCCTGGAGGCAGCCTTGAAGCTCTGCACAGACGCTCTTGGCAGCAGCTTAAACAGCTGCGTGGGTGTGCGTGGAGGTGCAGAACCTCTGGCGTGAAAATCTTCAACCACAAAGAACTCTGCTCAGCTGCATGCCAAGCTAACAAGTGAATCCAGGACATCTACATAGTACTTGTCCTCTAAATGCACGTATCAATTCTTCAAAATGACCTAGAAGTCATGAATAAAATAGAAATAATCCATTTAAAAAGATTCTTGTCTCCTGCAAGAAGTTTCATTTCGCCTGTGCACTTCCTTTAAAGAACGATTTTTCTGGAAGGGGCTGCAGGGCGGCAGGGTGGGAAACAGCATGGAGGGACGACAGGGCAAGCGGAACGGAGACTTTGCGACGGGAAAACCACCCGAGCTTCCTTACCAGGAAGCACTAACTCCACAGACACGCACAGCCAACTTAATATCAAAATATATTTTATTCTGGACCTCTTTCAGATCTGATTCAAATTACAGTTGTCAAAGCAATACAATGCAAAGGGGAACCGCAACAACATCAACAGAAACGGAGCCTGGGAAGGGTTGAAGGGCCGCTGGGACAAATCATCGTGATGTGGAACAGACACATCATGAGTGCTGTCGACGTGGTCCAGGAGCGGACGTGTGCGTCAGTCTTCCTCACGCAGTAGTCATGGAAACCCAACAACAAAGTTCTCAACATGTACAAAAAACTGTCATGGGCTGGTTTACACTCTCACACGGGGCAACTCAAGAAATGATACAGACTGCCAGTGCTCCAGCAGCTCACAGAATAGACCCAAAGGATTCGTCAAAACCAAAGAAAAACATTACATAGCTACAGTGTCAAAAGCCAGGAAAGAAAATCACTTCTGTACTTGAGGATTGCAGAGCTACAAAACTCGGTCTGCCTGTTTCTGTTTGCATGGGGGTAAGTGAGTACATCAGACTAGATACAACATGCAGAGTGGTTCCGTGGGCTTACCCAGAATTCCAAAGGAAACATGAAACATCTTACCAGGAAAACCAATAGGCCCAGCACCTCACCCTGCTCAACACTGAACGCAAAGGCAGAAAGGTCAGCAGCCTCAATGGACCGAGCAAACACCACATTTCTAAGGCAGCGGATGAAAGAAACTTCCTCTTCTCTCTCCCCTACACCCAACTACAATCCCAGTAAGAACTGATGCTAAAGGTGACACTTCAGAGAGCTGACTGGCTCCATCCACCCTGCTGACCCAGAGAAAAGGAGGGAGAGGACCAAAACAAAGGACAACAGACACAAACAGCCAGGGCCCCGCGGTCTGCTGCTCTTGCTGCTGTGCCACAATGCTGGCCTTCGGAAGCACGATGGCTGCGGGACTGTGATGCCAAGGACCGGCCCGGCACGGGAGGACCCAGGCTCTGCAGAAATGTGCGCTGTGCTTACGGAATGAGCAGGTCTTCGGGAGTAAAGCTGCACTGGACTGTCTGCTGGTCTAGGATCTAGTCACCCTCTCCACTGCTGCTTGCGGAAGTGTGGTGTGCGATTCTTTCAAAGAGCAAAACGCAGTCCTCTTCGGGCCTCTGCTTGTCCACAGTTACGTTACCCTTTAACAAGCCACTCTACATAAACAGATAGCTCCTTAAAAATAGTACTCTTCATTAAATCTAATTTGACAGAAAGAAACTGAAGGAAAAAGGATGCTTTATGAGAGAAAAAGTACAAGTCTTTGGCCTTTCTCTTGACACTTCCACATGTCAAAAAGCAAAAACCCTTCATGTAATTCAATCTAGGGGTCACTTTTATTACTTCTTGCACCATAATTTGTTTTTTTAACACCACAAAAGGAGGCACTTTCATATCTGTAAAGGTGTTTAATCCTAAGACACTTACCTAGAGAATAATCCATTAAAACGGAATTTGATACAGTTACACTTCTAGAAGTCGCTCGCAAGTCAGCAATACCTGATCGGTTATGGGAAACAGGGTGCGCAGCCTGCCCTGAGGATCCCCGCGGGAGGAGGACGAGCCCGCAGCTGGGCAGCGGCTGCTCCCTCGTGATGGTCGCCAGTGAGCATCCACTCATGGCTCCCTTCTTATTCCTTATGATTGAGCTTCTTACAGTAGCGTACGACAGTGATCCCATGAATACCACAGAGACACTACTGGCTCTTCAGGGATATGTTCTTAAGAGCAAACAAGGGGGGGAGTCAGAACCCCAAATGCAGACCCTCACACACTGTGGAACCTAGTCTCCAGCTTAACCTGTACAGAGCAGCATGGTGGCACGTCAGCAAGCTAGGGTGAAATGACAAGAGCAGCGAAGACCAACAGCCCACGAGGACACCTGTCAGAGAGACTTGAACAGCCCTTCGCTCACAGAGCCCACCCACGAGGATACCTTTCAGAGAGAGACTTGCATTCAGACCAAGACTTGAGGACACCCGAGCCCTGCAGTCAGATGCTTCTGTACTTCCTATCACAGCTGAATGCCCAAGTAAAAGAGCTGCAGAATGGGGAGACAACGGAAAACAGACAACCTCATAAGAATGCAGCTGTCCACACTGACAGTTGTACTGCGGAAACTCTTGACTCTACGGAATCAGGGAACATCACTAACGGTATGCAAATGAACAGACTGTCCATATCAAAATACAAAAGCATTCTCAGTCATCACTTCTGCCTTTCAGATCTGAATTCAGTGTAATGAACAAATGCATGGCTAAAGGAAAGCACAGCTTAAACTACTCAAAACATTTGTGTCTATTTCTGGAGCACATTTCAAAGTTATTGCACAGACTTTCTTTGTTGTTAATCGTTTCAAACAATGGCAGAGTGGAGGAATGTGGACCTCCAGCAGTGAAAGCCGGACGTCACGTGCCAGACACTCGCCTGCAGGTGTTCTACTCCAGAGACAGGAGCACCTCGGAATCTACGTGATCCAAACCCTAAAAGCAGCTGGCACAGAGTCGCCTTGAAAGCGCCTCTCTGGATGTCAAGTTCACAAACTAACACTACAGCATCTCAGGCAGCAGCTGGGGTAGATACAGCAACATAGAGTGAAGTTAAGTGTGTTTATCTCTTACCAAAACCAAATGCTAGCCTACCTCAGTAACCAAGACTTGCTTCAATCAATGCAGAGCAATCAACAGACACTAAGAATCAGAGCTGCATTATTTGGGTTAAATCTGTTTCTATTTAAACTTAGAACACAGGTTAAAATCCTAGTAGTAAAAAGGCCTGAAAATAATTAGTGACAGAAATAGTGTTATAAATTTGCTAAGCTCAATAATAAGGTATTTCTTAATTACAAATTTAATGATATAAATTCAACAACTGTTCTCTTTAGCATTGACACTCCTGTGCCCTCACGGTCACGGCTAACCTGCCACCCACAGACCGACCCACGCCGCACAGCCTTGCACTTGTACTTTCCGCTGCACCATCATTCTGATGTTAACAGAAGACGAGACACAGCATCGACCTCTTCGTCTGTCAGGGACGGCACACCTCAGACATCAACACAGAGGGTCGCGCCCTGTGGTGACCCCTGCCCCCTAGACCGAGCCCCTGCGATCTGGAACACCTTGCAAAACACCATGCAGCAAATCTTTTAAAGGTGGTTTTTAATCTAAGGTAGCAAACATTTTGCCATTAATTGGCAGTGTGGTGTGTCGTTATCTTGCTTTGTATAAAGAAAAGGAGAGATTCTGGTACTGGAATTTGGGCATGTCACATACCAAAGCTCCCAACAAAATGATGGATGGAAACCTCAAGACACTAATCCTGTATCCAGAAACATTTTAATCTCTTAAAAAACAAAGCAAAACAGACTGACGGAAAGACAGACAGACAGACAGACAGACAGACACTCCGAGCTACTCTGCAACTTCTCACAACGGTGCCTCGGCCACGTGGTCGTGACAACAGAACATCAAGAGCTTCATGTCATGGTATTGAAAACAAACACCGTTTGTGCTCTTCTAATCTTTAATTGGCAGAAATATGCCCCCCAAAAGAAACTATATTTAAGTCACATCACCAAAAGAGAGAGAGATGAGAGAGAAAGAAAACCCAGAAAACAAACCTACAACCAACCAAGAGTAAGCACACCACCTGTGCTGATGCGCCTGACAGGCCAGGTGACCAGAGCCACTGGCTTGCCTGCTTTCCACTTCTCCCTCCACAATATGCGCGTACAGCATGTATGCTCTGGGAGCCATAGAATGTACCAAACATAGACCTCTTTGAAAGAATGCATAAAACATTTTTAAGAACTTTTTTGTTGTTTAAAAGGTGAGAAAAACAAAAGCAAAATAACTGATTCCCTCCCTTACTTCATGCATCCATAACTAAACCAAAACAAACTGTAAAAGCAAGAGCAAACTACTGCTGCAAGTTTCTGTAAGTCCATTTTCTCTGTACATACAAACTGCTCACTACTGAGGAAAGAACGTGATCCGTGGTGTCTGCAGAGTCAAGGGAAAAACGAGGCTGTCGACAGGAGCCAGAAGCCGCTGCAGGTGTGGTCCGCTGTCAATGCGCATCTCTTCTGCTTCATGTCCAACTTCTGGACACTAGTTAGGGGCACAGCAGGACAGATTCCAGCACTTGGTGAGAAGAATCCACAAGCTGTGAGGAGACTGTCATCTTCATGGTACAATTGGTTATATACACGGCATGTATATATTTCTCTTAGATTTGGCTGTAGTGGACTGGCCATGGTTCGAGTGGGACTGAGCAGTGTGGGTGAGAGACAGTCATTTTGGCTATGTACACATTCATAGTCGGTCCATGGCTTCCAACTAGTAGCGCTATTTCCGAAGGTCTAATACACAAACCTGCAACAGAGAACAAAAGTCAAGCCCTGCACAGAGCCCACAGACACCCCAGGCCTAAGCTTGCAGACAGCTCGGAACCTGTTTCTAAGGCTGGCAGGTTCTGCTGGCCGCTGAGCGAGCACTCTGTGCCCATGCTACACAAGAAACATGGCCAAGACTTACAAGAATTAGTCAATGTTCATATAGCACAGGGGATGCACACGAGAGCCTGGCTCTTAACTTGTGGATCCCACAGTAAGGCACAAGTCTTGCTCGGTAGCTGAAGATCACATTCCCCAGCTTCCCTCCTGAAGCCACAGCTGCATTTTCTCTCCAGTTCCTTCCACCAAGAGGAGGGCACAGGAATAGGCACTAGAAACTCCTGTTACACTTAATTTCAGGAATGACAATTTATTACATTAAAATAACTGCTCACTACTTGACTACAAAGATGCTCTTAGCAAAAAACATTCAGAGTACAGTTACAGTATGTGAATGCAGTAAGTGTATAGTGAATACAGTCACCGTATGTGAGTGCTCTAAGTGTGCAGAGCATACGGTCACCGTATGTGAGTGCAGTAAATATGTAGAGCATAAAGCTGCATTAAGTGTGTAGAACATACATGGAAAGCGAAGTGCTTTGAGTTTTATTTTGCAAAGAACACTGGCAGTCACTGACCAAGCAAGTCAGGCCCTGGGCACACCCCATGAACACACTCCTCTGCACTCACTGAACCATCTGACGCGCTGGCTCCAACTTTGTCTCCCGCAGCGTTCCAGCAAACTTCGAAGATGCCTCCTGTCCCCCTGTAGCTGTGGACGAGAGCACCTGTCTGAAAACACAAGGAGCGGAACTTGAGTCAGCACCGCATGCCCAGTAAACTAGGAGCAGGGAGCTCACGCCTGCCCCGCCAGCTGCAGCAGGGCGCGCTGCGGGAGGGACGCTTCTCTTCAGGACTGTGGCCCTAGGAAGGAGCCTCGCTGCCGGATGCCACCTTGGTTCTGAGTCACCCCCACAAAAAAATCAAAACACATTATACACACGTGTGCAAATGTCACAATGAGACCATCTTGTGTACAATTACATGCTCACCAAGCAACGTGGGGCCCCACTCGGGAGGCCACCACAGCACTTCCCCCACGGTGAGAGCACTTGGGAAGAAGAGGCCTTGGGACAGACGGAAGGACGCACAGCAGGTCTGAGCTGGACTGCTGGGGAGGGGGGAAGAGGGAGGAAGCAGGAAGGAGGGAGGTAAGGGAGGAAGAAGAGGGAGGGGGGAGGAGGAAGGAAGAAGCACATCCTGAAATGTTGCCTCGAGCCTTGGGGGCTCAGCTCCCTGTGCTGGGGAAAAACACAACTGCTCTCACACTGGAGGACAGAAAGGGCTCCAATGCCACGCCAGAAACCAAGAGCCTCCCTGTGGCAAGAGCAGCTACAGGAGGAAGTGACCCCACATGGCAGCAGCGACCATGACTCAGCTGTCACCACGCTCCCGTGTTTTATTCCGTCCTTCTTAAAAGCTTTTATATAGAAATGAGCTCTCGCTCTCTCTCTCTCTCTCTCTCACACACACACACACACACACAGGTATCTGGTAAGTGAGCTGGCGTCCTGGGGTGGTGAAGGAGGGAGGGTAGCAGCATCCGCAGGAGGGAAGGTGAAGTGCAGGCCGCTGCGGGGCTGTAGCAACCAACCGCTGACCGGCTTTACTCAGAGGAAAATAAAAATTTAAAACCATACTGGACAATCATTTTTCTACCTAAACAATGTGAGGTAGAATATTCGCCAATGCTATTGAAAAATAAAATAAGCAAGCCATCTAACTCCACTTCTAAATTATGATCTGCATATGGTAACATGACTTCAGTCAGTTTGCATCCTTTATTTAGCTGCAAATTTCTCCCAAAGTATATACATATGGCTTTAAGGCTAAGAATTAAGAAACGCCACATTAAGGAAAAGCCAGCAAAAGAAGACGTGCAGGAATTCAACTTAGAAGCTTCCTTTCTGCAATGAAAAATGGTTATGGCAGAAAATCATAACTGGCCAAAGTGCAAAAAGGAAGTGACTGTGGACCGCTGGGGCTTGAACAGATAGCAAACTGCTCCCTCTTCCCCAGGCTTGGGAGGCACTACAGCCCGAGGGGGTCAGAGTGCAGTGGGACATTATCTTCAGACATGGGGATGGCTGTTGCATCCATGAGCTGGATGTCGCTTAAGGTGAAAGAGCTTGGGAGAACCCACACCTCTGAGAGACTGCTGAGCGTTAACGCTGATCAAAGTACTCAAGCGCATGTCATCAATGGCGGTCCAGATGTAACCCAGTGGGCCACTTGTGGGAAAAGACAAAAAACAGGAGGAAATGGGAAGGGAGAAGGGCTGTAATGAGAAAAGGAAGGGGATGGGATTGGATCGGGCATAAGTTGTGAAGAATCATTAATTCACCGTGTTCATGTATGAAACTCTAAAAAGAAACTCTTATGCAGAAGAACTCAACCCAAATACTTCTTCACTTAAATACCTCAGACATACCTGTGTGTTCCAGATGTGCACACACTTGTCGAAAGAACCACTTGCTAGATGCCTGCCGTCGGGGCTGAACGCCACACTGTACACGGGCTCTTGGTGCTTTGTCAAAGTATGGATGCAAATCCCCCGGTCTACATCCCATAACCTAACCGTGGAATCGAAGGATGCACTGCGGACAGAGAAGCGACTATGAGGAATGAAGCGCGCCCCAAGCCTGGCCCAGGCCTTGGGAATAGCGAGCTGCAGCCCCTCACTTGAGGAGTGTGGCGCTACACAAAGTGCCTTGGATACGGGGAGGGGGGCAACCCTGAAACACCATGAACTGGCACACAGCACTCTTCCTTCTAGATGATTCTCCTTATCGATCCACAGTTTGACCACATTTTGAAATTCATCTCTTTTTTTAAACCTGATTTTGTGAGTGTGTGTGCATGTCAGAGGGCACTGTGTGTCCTTGTGGAAGATCAAGGGTGACTTTGGAAATCATGCTGGATTGCTTCTACCTCCTTTTTACTTCACTCTGGGATTTCCCAGGCTCCCCCACCAGGCTGGAAGTGCAGACCACCCTCCTTTTCGCCTGGTGTTTTTATGTGGGACCTGGGATCCAAACTCAGGACCTTCTACTTGTGAGGCAGGATTTTAACCCCTGAGCCATTCCTTCAGCCCTCATCTCCTCTTTTTAAAATAAGTCTGAAAAACTTTATACATTATGCCTCAATTACCTGGATTTATGGTTTACCCGATAAAATCTAGGCTGACCTCAAACTTATCTTTCCTGCTGGCTCAAGGCTGGGATTACAAGCATGGCAACATGCCAGACCCAGTCACTGGTTTACTCAAGATGTAGTACCTTGGCTGATGATCTCTAAACATAAGGAGGAGCCAGGTCTCAGATAATGAACATGAGACCCATGTCTGAGGTTTCCTCCAGAAAACATCCCCAGGCAATGCTGTCTGTGTCCTCTGCCTCTGGTAGGAGCATTGGGTGACAGAGGACCAGAAGGAAGACTGAACTAGAAATATCACCTTGCTAACATCAGGTTGGCGCTGGGGTTATTCGTCCCTGGACCCGTTGGACTCCACTTAATCGTGTAAATTTCCTTATTGTGTGCTTGCAGGTCGTGAACACAGTTGTCCTGCTTCATACTCCAGATCTAAACACAAACAAAAGGACATTTCACACGGTGTCTTTCCACTACACACAGTGTTATGCAACTCCAGGCCAGGAGGGCGAGGGTGGCTATGTAGGACAGGTTTAACATTTGTCACCTGGTAGAAATGACATTAGGATCTTTATAAGCACGCCCCGCTGTGAGGCCTTGGAGGTTTAGTCTACTAACACTGCAGTAAGAGCTTCCAACAGTACAAAGTTCAACATCCAAGACAAGTTCTTCTGAATGGTGCTACGGGAGGACACTAGCACTGGAAATTACAGTGTATGCACATTCACACACTCCCATGCTCACACGCATGCACAAGCACACACACTCAAACGCACACATGCACCCACCCTCACATGCATGCACATATGCACATGCACACACATGCATTCATACAAATACACTCAAACACACATGTACTCATATGCATACTTGCACATACTTGCATACTCCTACACATGCTCGCATACACGTGCACTCGCATGCACACATGCACACACACACACACACACACACACACACACACACACACACACACACACACGACGAGGAACGCGCCAGTTCTTTGAGTAACAATCCTAAAATGAGGAGTGCACAATCTTATGCTGGCCCTTAAGTAAGGCTGCTACAATGTTATAATTTGTATCAGGGACATTTTTGCAACGGACAAATGAAAATAAGCAACTTACAAATAAAACAATGCCACATTTGGAAAGATAAGAGCTAGAAGACACAGTGAAGTTAAATATACAAGAAGCTTCTGCTATGGTGAAAATCTATCTATGTATACATTTTTTTAAAAAAAAAACGCTTGATTTCTGAGCAAAATTAGCAACCTGTACCAAGAGGTTTTCTAACTATCATCAAAGAGAGAACTGAGAGGGCGCACGCAGCACATGCAGGGGTCAATGCAGAAAGAACTAAGTTCACACCGCTGTGACACAACAGGGACTGCGGGAGGCAGCACGGTGCTCTGCAGTGAAGACTGAGTCTCAGAGCCACTGATGGGCTGCAGGCTCCACGCCCCCTGTTATGGTTACATTTTGATGTCAACTTGACAGTTGCAGACTATTTGGGGCACAGTTGTGGAAGATTAATGGTTGGAATGGCCCCTGAACAAGTCTGCAGTTACTGGTGTCATAGTTAAGCACAGGTGTCAATTTGACTGTTGAGGATTTGAGCTCTGGGCACATTTGTAGAGAATTTATGTTAAGCCCAGAGCAAACCTGTAAGAGATTGTCTAGCTGATGGGGAAGGCCCAGCCTATGGTGGGTGGGATTAAGCCCTGGAATAAATCACGGAGAGCTGGTTGAGAAGAGTTGGCATCCTCTGTTCACTTGGCCAGACATGCTGATCTGGCAAGTAAGGATTGTCCATCTCTCAGCTGTTATGTGGTTGATGGTGTGGCCAGTTCCCTCGGCCCTGGTGTTGGTATGTGCTCTCCCGTCAAGCTGGACTGAGAACTGTAACCAGGAAACATAAGAGATGATAAATCTTTGTTCCCTTAAGCCGTTTGATGGTCATTTATCAGCAACCATGCAGGCGAACTGCAACACCCTCTTTCCACTCAAGTGTCTTTGGGTCTTGTCCCTGTGGATGTGGAATCCTTGTCTGGCCAGACTGCGTCTCCATCACACTCCTCTGCTCTCATGACCTTCCTCTCTGCCAAGAAAGCTCCGCTTCTCCAGTCTGAGCTGTCTGGTTCCTGCCTCCCTCTCTGTGCTGCAATCCATGACACATGTCTATGGACACTGCACTGTTTGTTTTGTTTGCAGATACCACATGCTGTTCCAGAAGCGCTTTTACTGCACAAGTATTAAACATGTGCTTGCGTGCAAGAAAAGGCCAAAGACACAGACGTGCGATGGACTGTCCCGCAACACTCAAGAGCAGTGAGAACCAGACTCAGAGCAACAAAACCTCAAGCTACAGCATGCTGCCTCCTCTTCAGCCCCAAGTCTGAGCCTGAAGGGACAAGCAGGCTGCCCTCAGGGGAAGGGAGGGGCACCTCTGGACACAGCTGAGGATCTGAGCTTTCTGCTGGGCAGCCGAGAGCTGAAGGCCATTCCTTCACCTGCAAATGCACTTGGGCACTTTTCCTCTGTGTGCTATTTTTACTGGCCCTGATTTTAATGCACTCACAAAAGAGACAAATGATGAAGATTACGGTATGCCCAGAAGCTTGCTCGCTGGCCAGTCGAGTCTGCAAGGTAACGGTGTTCCAACAGCTGAGTAGCAGCCCAACACGAGAACCAATACAACCCATGAAATTTCTGTCAGATCTAGGAATGCTAAAAATGTGAATCCTTATAGGGCAAATCCTTACATGTGCAAATGAAACACACCACACAGAACCTCCTTGTAAAACACAATGCGCACTGTCACTTTTCATGCCTTTGGGTGAAGTGATGAGTCTTGTGTCCATTTCCTGACTCAGCTGAAATACTGATCTTGAGCTGAGCCTTGGGTCAAGTTGAACACCCAATCTGCAGCGGCCAGGGTTGAACGCCCAGTCCGCAGCGGCCAGGAACTCAGTCTCCAGCTGGGCACCTGGGATGTCAATTTCTCACGCCTTTCTCAGGCTCCTGCCTTCCCACCTCCCCAACTGAACACTTCTATTTTTCTGACCAGTGCAGGGCTACAACACACTGCACAATAGCTCTCATCATGTGCATGTGAGGGACATGCTCAGGAGTTGTAAAATATCTAGTACCGTGGACCCCACAAACAGGGCCACAGCTGTTACCTTCAGAGTCATGTCATCGGAGCAGGAGGCCAGGAGGTTGCCAGTCGGGTCCCACTTGATAGCGTTCACTTCATTCTGAAACAAGGGAGACATTTACATTCTCACCAGACGGCCAGAAGCCATCTGCTTAGATTGGGCCATTCACAACTATTCTGAAATGTGGCTCACTCAACCCAAGACTCGGGTCACGGTGCACAGCTCCTTACCGTATGTCCCTGGAATGTTTTAATAGGTCTGTCTTGTCCAAGTTTGCAGACGTGAATGCACATGTCGGTACTGCAAGAAGCAAAGGTGTTGTTGCTCTGCCAGTCAACATCCAGCGCTGGAGCTGAGAGGAACAAGGGACGGTTTGCAGTGGCGCGTGTGCCCTCAAGCAGGCTGCACGTGACATTATGTCTCAGGAACAGTTAAATATTCATGGTTTTTAAGATATTAAAAAAATGTAAATGCCAATAAATTTCAGTTGGGAATGTGACGTTTGAAATGACTTATTCTACAAATGACCACCACTGCCTTGATTTCTCTCCGGTACCATGATGAAATTGATCTGATGACTGCTATTTCTGTTTGATGGCCAGGAAGCCCTGGCTGAACCGCTGCCACTGCTTTAGACCCAGGAAAGCCACTGCACCTACTATGAGGGCTCCCCTCCTAGAAGATAAGGCAATTGTCTGCAGACCTGTGGGCTTTGGTTATACATAGCAGGATGGTGACAAGACCAAGCAAGATGTCCCGTGTTGAAAAAACACTGAATTACAAGTCAGACGAACGCGCCAATCGCGGGCATTCCCATCATCAACTACGCCACTGAGAAGGGGTGTACTGCGCACATTTCCAAGCATACGTTCTCAGCAAGCGCCACGTGACCCACAGCCCCAGCTCTCAAGTGTTTCTTCTAAATAATTCCTGGGGCCAGGGAAATGCTCAAGGATTAAGCCTGAGCAAAAGGACCTGAGTTCAAATCCCCAGATCCCATGTACAAATGCCAAGAGGATATGTCAACGGCTATACTTCTCTGGCCCTGAAAGGCAGAGCCTGGGAAATGCAGAGCAAAGCAGTAAGGAGTTAGAGTAATCTAGGATGATTTCCACAGTAATCCTTAAGTCTCTACAAGTGCACACAGTACACTCTACACATACAATTTCTGGTCGAATTTAAAAATCTTAAATCTTAAAAACTAAATAGCTTAACATTGTTGCATGTAAAAGCCTCAAACGCCTCCAAACTGGGTGGCTTTGAGCACCAGGTCTGGTATCATCCTCCATCCTAACCCTGCTGTGCAGCTGCTTGGCACAGGAGTACAAAGCTGGGAGGAGGAGGAGAGGGGCGGTCAGACACACCACAACAGCAAGCTCCCAGCCACCATGGCTCCCACTGGTGAGAGTGCAAGGTAACAACAGACTTCATGTGAGAATTCTAACCATTCCAAGCCATTTAGACACGCGCCCAGAGGTCATGTGGCCTACAGGCCAGAACAGTGGCATGAGGTGTATAGTTCAGAGGAGCCCTAAGACCAGGAGACACAGCAGGACAGCGCTGCGGCCTCGCCCTGTCTCAGGGGAGCGTCCCGTGCCAAGCAACCACCTTAGCAGCTGGCCCTGGAGACCCGAGGGAAGTCAGCCAGCAGCTGACCTGAAGGCTACCCCTGTTTCTGCACAGGCTTGTTTAATGAAGACAGGAGGAGGACGAAGCAAGCCCATGGCTTGTCCCTTGCAGCCAGGTGTCCTCGCAACTCCAGCGCTTCCAACACTCTCGTGACACTACGGTCCTCCCAAAAACCCTACAACTATTTCTTTCAGCTAAACTCCCTTCCTAAGGTGACCTGACTCAGTGAACACCACAATTCAACACTAACCATTAAAACCCCACTCAGCAGCCACGTTCCTGGGGGAAGGCGGATGCACGCTTCTGCTTGCTGGTGTCTTTCATGACTCGAGATGTAATTCATAAATCAAGTGAAATCATCATTGGGTTTTGAAGTATTACATTATGTGTAAAATGTATGCCAAATAACAACCAATTCTGACTAGGTCTAAGTGTATAATTTGGTAGTAACGATGAGACTCAATGCTGCACAAGTATCACTAAATTTCGAATAGAAACTGTAACCTCTAACCAGCAGCTCCTGTTCCCTTGTGCCGGCTCCTACAAGCCACTGATCTAGTTTCTATGTCTGTGCATCTGCCGTCACAACGTGAGCCCATCATGTTGCCTCTGTCACTAGCTATGGGCAGAGTCAGCGCACCAAGACCAGACCTGACATGCTTCGAATCTGCTTGATACGCAGTGTCATCTCACTGTATCTATCCATCAACACTCCATCCTAGTGATTCTTTCTGCTAACGAGGACATGGGAGAAAACAGCACATAACAAAATACAAAACATTTCATTCAATTCACAACCAACAACGAGTGAAAGGCGGCGTAACAATTACCCTGAGTTACAAGCCAGAAAGAATGTTCTGGTCTTAGCACACCAAAGAACATTTCCCCAGGTAGAGCCAAGAGGACCCTGAATTCAGGCAAGTCTTGGGAGCAGCAAAGCATCTGAGTGAGTGGGGACCAAAGAGTGAGGATCCCACGTCTTACCGCAGCTGGCGCTGGGAACGGCGTCCACTGCCGGTGCAGAGAATCCCGGCTTTGGTGGTGACCTTCTTGGTAGTGGGACCACAGGGCACTGTGACCATCCCGCCCACGACACCATTGCACAACCCCAGGGTGGAAATCCTTTCCCCAGAGGAGGAAGGCAACACCTCGTCCTTCAACAACGGCGGCCCGTGAGCCTGGAAGGGGAAGCTGACTAGAAGCACCTGGGTCCGCAAGCGAAGGATGAAAAACAAGGGAATAGGCGTAGGTTGGATTTTCTCTGCTAAGCTGCTCCACGACATGAAAACCAAAGATTCCAAATGCTCATGACCTAAGGGCTCAGGAAGGAATCCAAAGCCAGGAAGTTACTCTGCAGTAGACGAAAGCATCATATAAGTAGTGGGCTGTGTGCCACAGCCCAGCTATGGCAGCACCTTGCAGCATCACCACGCACCACCGCATGCTGCGAACCCGGCGGCCAGCATGCCAACAAGGACTATCAAGGTCTAGGCCGACTCAGGCTACATGGTGAGAATCTCCCACAAAAACCAAACCAAAAGGACATCATGAAATAGTTACAAAAGGAAAACTTGGATCACATTCATCCATCAAAAACCATGTCTCAACAATCAATGACTTCAGCTTCCCCTTCGAGAAAACTTTTTAAGAGCAAAAAGCAAGATGCAGAAAGCAAGGCCCACAGACATCACGCAGACACCAGGACCACTGGTGTAGAGCACGCTCAGCCGCGCTGGCGAAGCCCGTGTCACCCTTAGGACTGGCGACAACTTGGCAACTAGAGGTTTCCAATGCTGGCCACAGCCTGGAGTCAGACTGCAGGAGACAGTCCAGTTGAGGGCAAGGAGCAGCCCACGTGCACAGCAGCTGAGCAAGGTGGAGGGAGTTAGTGGGCGTTCTTTTACACACCTGGCCAGACATGCCGAGTGGCAGGTGAGGATTGTCCCTCTCAGCATCCTGGGGATGTGGTGCGGCCAGTTCCCTCGACCTTGGGCTGGTGCGGGCTCTTCTGCCAAGCTGGACGAGGGACTGTGACCCAACTATCATAAAAGACAATAAAACCCCTTGTTCCCTTACGCTCTTTTGTCATGAAATTACAGCGACCATGCAAGTAACTACCACATCTGGCAATGCTAGAAGGCAGAACAGTAAGGGCTCACAGACTAGTGGGACCACACAGTCAAACCTGGCCTTCAGAGAAACAACGGAACTCCCCAAAGCAGAGGAATGTGGTTAAATAAACGCAAAGGGTAAGCCACAGAGCAGGAAAAAAATGGCTTCTATATCCAGAAAATACAAATAGTAAGTAAACAGTCCAATTAAATAAAGGTCTTCAATATACACTTCACTAAGACAGACACACAGCAAGCAAACACATGAAGATGCCCAGCACTGCTGGCCTGGATGACACCACCACACGGCCACTGGAGGCCTGCACAGGAGCGTGATGCGCTCTAGGCTCTGAGAGAACATGGAGGCCTGGCCTGTCTCCTGCTGGTGAGAGCAAACCCTTCTGGAAAGTGGTTTCAGCTTAAGTTAGACGCACATTTAACAAATCGTTTGTTCTACTAAGATTTGACAAAGAAATAAAACCATATATTCGTTTAATGATTCTGAACATTTCTAGTTGCTTCACTTCCGCTGTTGATCATATACACGACTCTATTTACATGATAAACTAAGCCTTGGCGACCAGAGATTTCCTGGGAATTGCACAGGGGCTGGGGCACACGGATGATAATGGGTGTTTGCTACCTAGTAGCTTCAGCTAAGCCACGTGTCCAGCTTACTTACTACATGTGACTACTCCCAAAAGTATCACTGAAGCCAGGAAGATACCAGCCCCTCCACACTTTGTGTTCCATCCCTTGTCTTCACTTCATGACTCACAACCTCAAAATCACACACACCAGCACGGAGTGGACGCACAAGGCCCTTTTCTCCTATTAGGTTCTGTTCAGGTCATCAGGGCCACAGCTGACATGAACACAGACTACTTGCACCTTGATCCCACTCCCAGGTGTACCACAAAGAGTGCCTTGAGGAGAAGCAGAGGCCTTAGAAAATTCTATCTGGGGAGAAAGCCTACTACAAAAGCAAAACCGACAGGTAAACCAGAGCACACGTGGGCATGCACCAGGGTGGTGATTCCCATCAACTTCAGTGCCCAACATAGTGTTTGTGACCTAATCTGTTCAGATCCACAGAGAAGTCATTCAACTCTTTGACTTTTTTAAAGCACATTAAGCAGAAAGCCAAACGCCAGGCCCTGTGTGAGGGCAGATGGCTCTGCTCTCGGTAAGTGGTCACCACAGAGACAAGGGAACGAACTTGAGTACCTGAGGGAACCGAGGGTCGAGCCAGCTTCACTGTCAAAACCTAAGACCCCAACCAAGTCTTGAAAGCAGCAGCTCTACCAGAAATGCTGGCACTGACGGTTCTCAGGCTCTCGCTGCAGTGTGCACTGTGCAGTCCTGGCAGCCAGCAGCCCAGGGAGCCATGGCACTGTGCGCCTGCGGGCCCTGCACCCGGGGACTGGCCCACCTCGACGACGTTGCACACTCCTGCTCTGCTCCCACCCAGCGAGGGGGGAGAGAAGGGGGGGGAGCACCAGGGTCAGCGGGAGCTTCTAGACGGGACAGCATGAGACCTCGACCCTGTACGGCCAACGCCGAGTCCTGGAACCCAGCAGTAGCCTGTCCGCTGCCACCTTCCATGTCACAAGCTGGCTGCCAGCGACATGTGCCCCAGGTACTCCCACACATGACAACTACTCTCATCCCAGACACTGACCACCCCCCACCACAGCATTTCCCAGAACACCCTTAGCCCGACCCGACTAGGACAGACAGGACCTCGAAGCCCAGCTCCCGAGAGAAGCAGCCCGAGCTGTGTGGCTTTACCTGAATGGAACGGGAACTGCTGCTTGGCCTCCCCGGTGTGCGCATCCCAGATGATGGTGGTCTGAGGAAAAAGGAGAAGTCAATGTATAGCCTAGGGAGTGCGTGAGCCAACGGTTCGTTCATTTCGACCAGCCGGGACTGCCTACTGGGGACGAGATAAGCAGCTGCATATTTCCCAGGGGATTCTCAACCATTTACTTCAAGGAACAAGTTGTGACTGACATCAGAGGCCCGACTCTGCGCCGTACCATTGCAGGACCATGTCCACAGGAAGCGGGCCCACGCAGCAAAGAGCAGCTTCTAGCTACCAGATGAGAGAGTGCATGTAGCTACAGGCCCTGCTGGGCAGCAGGTCTGAGCGTGCATCAGGCCCGTGTGTGCAGCAGATGCAAGCAGGCAGCAGGTCTGAGCCAGGCCCCAGGCTTCTCCCCAGATTCTCCCCATCTTCTCCTCCCTCTTTTCCTGTAACTGCGCAGTCTGCGGCAGCACCTGCCTGCACTCCAGCCTTTGTGTCTTGTTAGCCAGCTCTCCCCCTGATCAGGATAAGCTTGATCCCTTATCTCTCCATGGGGGGGGGCACCTAAAGGGAACCAAGTTGTTTCAACCCAACCACAGCACAGCCAGAAGCCAGCTCCAGCTTTTCCTGTGGCTGATGGAACCGATGGTGGGGATGACTGCATGGGATGACTGACCAGGACGACTGGTGGGTGACTGATGGGGATAGCTGGTGGGTGGCTGACAAGGACCGTGGGCAGGGATGGCCAACAAGGACAGTTGGCAAGAACAGCTGACAAGAGTGACTGATGGGATGACTGTCAAGACAGCTGACCGGGAGGGCCGACTGGTCCAGGTTGTAACTAAGATGGGCTGACAGTCGGCTCCTGTGGCCCCCTGGCAGCTGATCAACTCCAGGAAAAATGAGGCGTGGCCACACAGCAAAGATGGGCCATGTGCACCAGGAAGCCTCAGGCCAGTTCCATTTCGATCACAACTCCCACGCCAACCACCACACAGGGCGGCCTCGCAGCGTATGCTCACTGCCACTCGCCAGAGAGCAGGCTCACTCACCTTGTCCACACCAGCACTCAGGATGAAGTTTCCCTTCTTATTCCACTTCAACGCGAATATAGGGCCTTTGTGCTGCCCTAGGGTGCTGGCCAGGTTACCGTCTTTAGTCCATATCCTGGCAAATCCATCGTAGGACCCAGTTGCTAGAAGTGTACCTTCACTCTGCCACAGAAACACAGGAAGCTGTCTAGTCAATGGAAAACACCCCCACTGAAATCCCAGGCTCGTAAGACCCTCAGGAACTTTCCCCTGCAGCCACCTTCCATGCTGGTTAGTCTAGACTGTGATGTCATCAAGTTCCCACAAACTACAGGTCAGTCCACCCTGTGATGTCATTAAGTTCCCACGAACTACAAGTCACTGTGACATCATCACGTCTGTGTGAACTACAGGTCAGTCCACACTATGTCATCAAGCTCCCATGAACTGCAGGTTGTTTCATACTGTGACATCATCAAGTTCCCTGTTAACTACAAGTCAGTCCACATTGTGATGTCATCAAGCCCTGTGGACTACAGGTCACTCCAGCCAATGACATCATCAAGCTCTGTGTCCTATGGTCCCAGGGGCCTCCAGGCACAGACCGCCACCATGGGAGCGCTCACATTCCAGTCGAGCGACGTGACGTCCTTGTTGCTGGGGACATCCTGGCCGCCCTCTCGGATACAGTGTCTGAGCACCAGCTGGGTGGAGCCGCTTGTGCTGTTCTCGCTCAGGTTCCAGATCCTCGCTGTGGAGTCACCAGACCTGCAGGGAAGGCGACAGACAGACACTGCTGCCACTAAAGCGCTGAAGCAAACCAAACGCAGCCTGCCAGGAGCAGCCGACACGACATGCTTCCCAGCCCCCTCTAGAGTTTGCTCAGGAAGGAATGAAGATTTACCACAGCGAGGTTGCCACAAAAAGTGACAGGCAGGCTGAAAGCAGACGCAGGCATGAGGCTCGCGAAGACCCCTCGCACCGCAAAGCCAGGCTCTGGGCACTGGGGCCGTGGCAAGACCAGCCTGGCTAAAAAAACCTCTCTCAAAACCAAACCCAGACCAAACCAGCACCCTCCAGACTCCCGGGGAACGCACCCCGATGCTAGGAGGTCACTAACGGGGTTCCAGGCACAGATGAACACTTCTGACTCATGGCCTCGGAGCACGACAGCTTTGTTGGGCGGGATTTCAACATCCCCATCCACTTCCATCACGTCGGCATGGTTATCTGTGGCAGGAGAAACAACTCAGTCTTTACCACATGAGGAGCTTTACCCACCAGTAACTGTGTTGGGGGGTCAGCCTGCCATGGCTGTGAACTGGGCCCGGCTCCCAGCAGTCACATGTTCTCAAGCAGGGGCTGCTGGCACTGTTCATATAACCTGAGTCAGAGCTCATGTTACAAATGTTCCTTAGAAATCAAACACAGATGCAGAAGTCTTTGAGGCAGGAAAAGGGTTTAGAAATATTTCTGAAAGAAAAATAAAGTGAACCCAATGTCCTGAGCCTTAGGATGAGTTGCCCCAAGAACACAGAGCTTGATCAAGTTCCCCCCACTCGAGGCTCACTTGCAATGGCGTGAGCGCCATTCTCCTCCCCATTCGCCGTGTTTTCTCCATTTTTCGCAGATCCTTGCTGGTTGGTGGCGGCGGCGGCAGCGGCGGCAGCTGCAGCCTGTTGCTGCGCAAGCTTGTCTCTGTATGCTTGTTGCCTTGTCTGGACCACATCGGGCATAACAGCATCTATCAGGGACAGAGACTCGATGGGCCGACCATCGAACAACGTGCCATCCTGGGTTGGAAAACCGGGAGAGAAAAACACAGGCACCTTGAAAGTTGACAACAACAAGTTCTTCATGCTGAGACAGTACCAACAATCGACATACAGGAGGAAGAAGAACTTCAAGAGGCTGCTGTCTGTCTCCGTGTGAATTCCGTTACATGTGGGTGAACACTGGGGAAATGTAGTCACAGAGAACAGGACGGGTTATCAGACCACAGTGCCATCCCTCAAGACAGGACAGATGGAGGAGGCCTATGAGACCTGCTGTAGTCTGGGCCTCCAGGAGGGAATCCATGAATAGCCCTGTGTGGGCTTCTCTCCTATCAGATTGCACTGAATATGGCAGAGTAATAATTGCACAGCATATACATCAAACTCTAACCCCAAAATGGTTGGGACACATGGCAGGGGTGCACAGTGCACATGAACATGCTCTTGTCTCACACAGAGCCACACAAGGAGCCCTCTCTGCGTGGGGACAATCCTTGATGCTGAGAGGTAAAATCTTTTTACAAGAGCTTTGAGATGCAAAAGCCTATGTGATTGGCTTAAAATGTCAGAGTAGAAACTTCAGAACTTAAGATGCACAACCATTGTTTACACTGCTGAAATCAAGCATGGATGAGCTTAAAGTCACACGTCTGCTGGGGGTCCTGGGGACTCTTCAGCTAGTGCTCATCACAGAAGGGTCCCCAGGGGCGAGTGATGACAGACATCACCTGACAGCAAGTGGCTGGGGGAGGCGGGGAGCACTTTCTGTAGCCTTATGGAATCACTAAAATTTCCAGAGCCCACTTCCTGACTCCAGCGTCTGTATAACCAGAACATAGCCATGCAGGACAGGAGAGAAGAGAAAGCAGCAATCTCTGTAGGAATATAGTAAGGATGGGTTCAGAAATCACAGATGCTGCCAAAATAATTGCTGCAAAAACAAGAGCATGTTCATCTCTCAAATGAAAACAAAGAAGAAGCTACTCATGACCTGAGTCTGGCTACAAGTTAAAGCTTCAAGCCAGCCAGGGTCTGCTAAACTCTCCCAGAAAAATCAGATCATACAGGCTCAGTCAAGCTTAGATAGTAAGGGCCCTGCACACACACACAGTGCGCAAGTGTGAATATCTGGCTGTGCGCCACTTGAAGGTATTTCTGGAATCAAGATGCAGGCGAGGTTTGCTTGAGGCACTGCTGTGCCAACATCTGAAACAAACTCTCCTTCTAATTCTCCTTCTATGAGCTGCCAATAGGCAGTGTCAGGAGCTGACATTAATCATAAACCACATTCCAAAAGTCAGGTGTATATTGTATATACCCAAGCAGCACCAGGCTTCCATTTCCACCATCAATGGCTTTCAATCCTCGAGAGCACGAGCTGTTGTTATTTCCTGGTACTAGCTTTAACATACATGGAAATAAGCTGCAGATAACGTTCGATGGGAAGCCACCTGTGTGGAGCTGAGGCGTGAGGCTCAACAGCATGTCACCCATGGACTCTGTGACCCCAGCAGAGTTAACATTAGATGCTGGACATGGTAAAAGCGATCACCAGAATCTGAATATGTCCGCCTTACCTCGTTAATACTGACTTCTGCCTCCACATACTGGAGACCCTTCTGGATGATGGAGATCAGCGCGGCGGGCGGAACCAGGGCGCCATTTATGTTGGACTGGCTTATATGGCTCTCTATACCAAAGGTAAACGCTGAGTGAGAAAATCCTAAAGCAAAAGAAAAGACATACAATTTACTTTTCCTGCGGCAGCACACAGAACACAAATAAAAAGCTCTAACCTTTCAAAGCCAGCTGGTGCCAGGCTCTAGTCTCCCCTTAGTGGCACATACAACATCCCTCAGCAAAATGCAAACCGAAGCAGCCAACAGCCCTAGGAAGTCAGTTCCCAGGGGTCACAGAGCCACAGAGTGAGTGATCATTAGTGTGTCCACAGTGTGCCTAAGTTCTCGTAAGCTGTCAGACACCTTCAGGACTCCACAAATCCTAAAGTAACAAAAGCAGAACGAAAAAAGGCATAAGCCCTGGGCTAAGACATGACCCAGCTGCCTGAGGCCAACTGCAGCCCCCAGCGCATCAGGTGTGCCAGTGGGCGCCTGCAATCCCAGCACTGGGAGGCTGAGCACAGGAATTCAAGGTTGTTAATACAGACATGGCAAGTCTGAGGCAGCCCCAGCTATAAGAACCTTGTCTCATTTAAGAAAGAGAGAGAAAGAGAAAGAAAGAATAAGAAAAATAAATTGAAAAATAAATTATCGACGCTTAAATTCACATAGCATCTTTTTGTGTATGCCAAGTGCTTTTCAGAGTGCCCATTTCTCCCTCCTCCCACCAGGCGGCTCTCCCAGGTCTGCACTTCTGCTCAAGTCATCAGTTCCTTGGAACTGCAGCATGGCCGAGGCAGAAAGCTCTGTGTGGCGCTGCATGCTGCCTGCCCTGGTCATGAGCGCTCAAGTCCACTTGCTGACTGTCGCCAGAGGTGTCAATGCGAACTTACTTAATGTGCTCATCTCTTGTTCTCGTCACAAGAGGACAGTCAATACTGCAGCCACCAGTCAGTGGCCCGGGCTCAGAACCCCCGTGTCTCATGTGGGGGGCGGACTGGCTGTCAGAGAACAGCTGCCAGAAGTGTTTTCTGTTTTCTGCGTCAGTGAGCAGCAGCCACATTTCTGAACTACTCGGTCTTCTAGGGTCTTCATACACCACTCAGTCACCTTTCATCCATCCAGCACAAAAGCACAGATGCTCTGGCCTGCCGTCCTTGGGATTTACAGTCAGCTGCAGGCGTGACAGGACAGGGTGGCAGGACTCTTCCTGATCCCGAGAGTCTGGATATGTGAATTAATTTCATGCTGTGAAAGACCCATCCACTTCTGTTCAACTATGCAGCATTTTAAAAAGAAGACATATAAAGCTCAAAACTAAGAGTTAAAACCAAAGTGCCTGTTTCGATCACTTAGCAGTAGCTTAGCTAGATAACGTTAACAGGAAACGAACCACCAGGGAGTGAGAATTCAATCTCTAGGTCTCCTTCGACAATGATTTCATTTGAATATTTAAAACCACAAGGCTCTAATAACAAAACTCAATCTATGACTGTACTCTTATGAGAATTTAGTCCAAATAAAAAGTAAAGTTCTAGAAGTATTCTAGCAAGTGGATTATCCTTTATCAAATTCTTCAGACTAGTTTAAAGGGTAACTGTAACTGCTAGACTCACTTTAAAGGGATCAAATTGCCATGTGGTAGCCTGGCTGGTTGGCACACACTCAGTGGGACTGTGGCTCCGGCTGGAGCCCACGTGCTCTAGCTCCACTCTGCAAGGCCACACATGGCTGGGAAGCACATGGAAGGCGCGGCACCTCACGCCCCCTTCTTCCTCTCGCCATCCCCCCCCCCCAGCAAGAGGCACGCTGCGGCCCAATTTCAGCCGTCTGGTTACAGCTGCATTTAATGGTCAGTTCTGCACTCTACGGAAAGTCACGAAGACGGCGAAGGAAGATGCTACAAGAGAGGGAGGGGCTGCTCTGAGCCGGAAGAAGCACAGGAGGGTGAGCTGGGGACTTGACATGGAGAGATCTGTGGTGCAGGCAGTGAAGCCGTGGACTCCAGTTGGGTTCATGCCACTCAATGACTTTAATGAGCCCAGAGTTAGGTGGGCAAGCAGCCAAGTGCCCAGAGACTTTGGAAGACTTGAAACAGCCATCACGGCAGGCACTGTGCACTAGACACCATGAAGCATATAAGATTCGACTGCTGTGGACGGGAGCGTGGCTCAGGAAGGCGGGAGCCTCACACAGAGATTCGTCAAGGCGCAGTTAGTGTCTCACCTGGCTGAGGGGAGGGGAGGTTCTGTCTAGATGATAAAGTGAAGGAGACACCACTCGAGATCAAGTTAGCAAAACCCACTGCAGACCATTCACTCCTCAGTCTAGCTTCCAGTGCCATACAGCACTGCAGCCGCTTCCCGCGTCCTGCATGCGGCCAGGGGAAGTGGATGCTGTATGCAGCTAGATTTGTCTCATTGGCGTCTCTCCCATTTCCCAAGGGCCAGGAAACAACCTGGAGCCTCAGCCACTGTCCTGACACCTCCCAGCATGCTCCACTGCAGAGGGCTCATGGGTACATGTTTTCTTTGTCATGATGCCACTGGGGCTCAAGAGGAACCCCGGCCTCCTTCCTACACACCACAGGGTCGCAGGTAACAACAGTCACTGTGCCTCTGCTGTCCACCTACTGACAGATCCTCCCCTCCTTACCCCAGAGTCTTGCTGGTCTTCGAGAAACTGATCTGACTGCTTCTAGCCCTTCGGCCTGCCTCTCTTCTGCACATGTGCACACCGCCAACAACATGGCTTCTTATTGACGCCTGCGCCCGCCATCCCCTGGGCCTACACCACCCTCCATAGCAGACACACACCCAGTCCTAGAATCTGGCCCTACCAACCTCCCAAGACTCATCATCAAGTCTGCCAGGCTGGCCACGTTCCTGCTGCACACTGGTTAAGGAATGGGACGTGGGCCTAAGCTCACTACCAGCACGAGCTTTGAGCCCCCATCAGAACAAAGACCAGACTCTTTCACCCCTCCAGGGCTCATCAGTTTTACCTGCAGGTCCTCCAACGTGCCTGAATAGTGTGTGGTTAACACCACACCAGGGCTGTTGCTGGCTTACTCAGGCGAGATGCAGCTGCTCAGGAAAAGACTTACATATCCATTATTTTGGGAACTGGAAAGTTACCGACAGAACTAGAACACACTTCCACTTAACATACTTTGGCAAACAAAATCTGCAACTCCAAAAAAACTCCGTGACTTGAGTCTTCATTTAAAAACAGCCGAAATAAAACTTGAAGCAAGCTTATGTCCCCCTCCCCCACCAAAAAAAATTCCTACTGTCAGTAAATATATTCAGAGACCATCTTTCAGGAATGGCTTTAGGGTCCATAGAAGGCCAAAGGGGTCCCTTGAATCTGTGAACTGTTGTTTGGCACCCCACTTGCTAGAGTGCCCCAATCTAGAAGGCAGAAAGCTGTCAAGAGGAGGAAGGCAGCAGCTGAGTGCCTGTGGTAGGGAAGAAAGACACAAGATACATGCACACATGCACAATTTTGCATGTGTTTGTGCATGTGCACGTTTGTATGTATGTGTGCACATGTTCATATACATGCGTCTATATCAGTAAGTGCGTGTGTATGTGTGCATACATGTTTGTGCGTGTATCTGAGTGTGTGTGCATGTGTACACACATTGTGGAAATGAAAGAGCTAGAGAGAATTCCCCAGCTAGGCTCAGTGAATCCTACATGTTATTTTCAAAATAAACACAGGACAGGGGTGAGCACAAGGTGGAACACTTGCCTGCAGGGACAACAACTCAAGTTGGTTAGATCTTTTAGCACAATCAAAACCCAGAAACAACCCCCATCCAACCCTGGGGTCTTGACTGCAGCAGGAGTGCCGGGCCTCTCGGACGCACCTCCAGAGCTGTGCAGAAGAGTTTTTCGGTGCCTGTTTTTCCTTAGGAAGGTTTCCCTCAAAAGCTGAGGGGGACACAAATGAACATGTTGAAGATTTTATGATTTCTAAACTGTTTTGCAAAATATTATGCAAATACATAAAGCAGCCAGCAGCATGCTTGCCTTTATACTTCTGCTACACTGGCTATGCCAGAAACAAAGAAAATATCACTAAGACAAGATTACTAATTAATATTCATCAAGGTGTCTGGCAACCATCTCAAAGGACCATTGTCTTTAAAGGTGTCACTAGAAATGCATAGTAGATGCTTTCTGTGTGGAAAATGGACGTGCATTTATAATATGAGAAAAGCTGATATGGAAGTAAAATGGCACTTTAAACTTATTTTATTTATGTCTGTGTATGTATGCACACTCTTCTTCCTTCCACCTGGCTGGGGTGGTCCCCATTCAACGCTCCTCCAGGACAGCTGGCCTAAGGGCTCTGGGTGCGCCTCCTGTGACAATGCACCTGGCTGTATGGGAGGGTGTGGGGGATTCTTACCGGATCATCCCTCTCAACAGTGTAGCAGCACTTTAATTATCAGGTCACTGACACGTAGTCAAGTGAGTAACATCTGTGTGTATCAAATATAAATTGTTCTGCAGAACCATGTGCCTACTAACTCTGTGTCCAGTCATCTCCCCTAAAACAGAAACACTGGAGGGAGAAGATACCCTAGGTCCTGGCGCTCTCCTCTCTTCATTCTTTCTGGCTGAAGCCAGTTTATCCTGACTCCATCCATTCCAGACCAGAGCAGAGCAGTATTAACTTGACGAAGGCAAACAGAGCCTGCCAGTGGGGTGAATGAATGAACTGAGCTGCACATTAAACCTGTCCAGCTATTTTGTGCCCATTTCAATCATGCTTTCTAATTTAAAAGTAACAAGTGGTTTCATGTGCAGTCATCTAAGCACAAATCAAGTGCTACAGACAGGAAACGACCAATGTGCTCCAGATTTCAGATCTGGAGTGTCTGTCCACCCAGGCAGGGTGAGCACTTCATGCTGGGGTAGGACTCTGCCTGAAATAAGTCAGTGTCTGTGTGCCTCCTGCATGGCGTAAGGGGGAGTCTATGACACCCCAACACACCTGCACTTCAGCTGAGACTCAGCAAATGAAGTCAACTTCGAACTTCCGTTTGTTTTAAAGCCGTTATTGCCTTTAATCAGATTCTGAAGCATTTTTTTATTTCAGATTTGGGGATTAGAGATGCTGTCTGTGCAATGCCTAAGGAAGCACTAAGCCTGCGCACAAATGCGCACATCATGCCCTGTAAAAATATACTAACAAAGAAGTCTGTTGTCAGAAAAACAAGGAAGAAGGAATACAGGCACCAAACACTTCAAGACCACAGATTGGGGGAGGGGTCTGTACGATGAACCTCTCTCTACAAATCAGTCAGAGCTGGGCAATGGCTTGCTGGACAGGGTGCTCACGCACGCGCCCGAGGCTGGACCCAGGCCCCGGGGAAAGCTTAGCACTTGCACACTGGGTAAGCTGGCTCGCACAGCCAACTGGCAAGCTCTGGGTCCAAGACCCTGCCTTACTAATACAAGTGGAGAACCACCTTAGAGTCCACACACACACACACACACACACACACACACACACACACACACACGCGCACGCGCGCGCGCGCGCACGCGAGTTCCCACAAATGCGCACATCATGCCCTGCAAAAATATACTAACAAAGTCTTCAAGATCATAATCTAGCTAATAATAATTGGTTTTAATAATTGCACTTTGACTTTATAAATTTCTATTATTTTTAATTTTTATTTTATTCTATTTTATTTTTTTGGTACATGCTTTCTGTGCATCAGAGGGCACTGTGTGTCCCTGTGAAGAACCACTGTTAACGTCAGGAAACATCCTGTATTGCTTCTACCTCCTTTTTGTTTCGCTCTGAGTTTTCCCAGGCTCAACTTTCCTGAAGTTGCCGCTGTTTCTACCTAGTGTTTTTACATGGAACCTGGGATCCAAATTCAGATCCTCCTGCTTGTGAAGTAGCTTAACCTCTGAGTCAAATCTCTAGCCTTACAAATTTCTATTAGTTTTTCCCTCCTGAGATGCTGCGTAGCCACTAAGAGTCAGGCTTACCAGAGAGCGACCTCTTTAATCTCTGGAGATGAAAGCTAAAACCTACAAAGCAATTCATCTAACCAAATACACACACAAATTCATGTAAAATAAAAAATTTACCTTCTCATATGAAGAAACTTAGAAAGACAAATACCAGAAAGTTCACAAGAAATTACCATGGGGATTTCTTTTACATGCACACGCGTGTGCACCCCACAGAGCAGAGAAGTACAGATGCAAGCTGGCAGGAGGAGGCTGGAGGCAGGAGGAAGCAGACGGCCCAAGGGTTTCTGCTCCTTTCTCGCCCTCTGTGTTCTGGGATGTGGCTCCACATGGGCCCAGAGGACCTGGGCTGCAAGGTGAGCCTGCCAGGCCCTCCACGGCAGACCCTAACTACACACTACTACAGGGATCCTGGAGCCTGCTGAACGTCATCCGTTTCCTGTGCTGCAGAATCAAGAGGACCAGCTCGCTACCTGCTTGGGCAACTCCACTCCTGGGAAATGGAGACCAAGCTGGAGCTATACCTGGTAACTCATCATAAATTCTGACAGGACAGCACAACGGCCATGACTCAAGCAGCAGCTGACCTCTGACAAGCTACACGTTTTGGAGGGTCACTTATTAGTATAAAACATCTTTAGACTAAGACTAGTCCCTTCTTTCTGAAGACAGCCACCGCAGTGCAGCCCGTGTTCACAGGGTTTGCTGTGAACTGACACTCAAGTCTCACTTCTAAGCCACGGAATTAACGAAACAGGCCAAAACTCTCCCAAGACATTTCTGAGCTCCCAGCATGCTGAGAGGCACAGACACCTCCTGTGGGCTGTGCCAGCCACAGCCGCTGCCTGCTGGCACCTCCCTGCTCTCTGGGAGGCAGAACCAGTGCTAGGCTCTGCAGGACCCAGGTTCCTGCACCGACCCGAAGCCCCCAAGGCGAACGCCAACTCTCCCAGCTCCTGGAAAGGTCGGCGGCCTGCAGAGGGACAGCTCACAATCTGGTAGCCAAGTACAATCAGGCATCGGAACCAAGATGGGCTTCCAGCGCCTGACCCAAGCCACTGGCCACCTGTTGGGGGATTAGAGCCACAGCGCCCTGGGTGCTCCAGGAAATTCTTCGTCTCCACTGTGTGCTGCAGCTGGAATCTCTTCAGCTCAAGAAAGGCTTACACTGCCCCCTCGGCCTCCTCCATCTGCTCCAACTCTGTCCCGAGACCCATGCGGCGCAGGTGGGTCAGCTACCCCAGGCTATCACCGGCCCACCTGCCCCCTGCTGTGAGGTGCTTCTGCTGTGGAAGCTTGAGGGGCAGCTTTAACGATGGCACAAGTGCTATTTGAATTGACAGCAGGCCTCATTCCTAGAAAAATGATACAGGCCAGAGCAGCAGAGGCCGCCACAGCCGTGCTGTGGACAGACGCCCTCCTTGATGCAGTCCATTTACACGTCAAGTTTTCTCGGTTTCCCTTTTCTTGTGTGTTTGTATGGTGTATGTGTGGTGTGGTGTGTTTTGTGTGTGGTGGGGGGGTGTTATGCTGTGCGGTGTAATATGTGTGTTGTCTGTGTGTTGTATGTGTCTGTGTGGTGTGTGTGTTGTGATGTGTCTGTGTGGTAGGTGTATGTGGTGTGTGTGGCATGTGTATGTGTATGGTGTGTGATGTGGTGTGTGTTGTGTGTGTACTGTGTGTTGTATGCGGTGTGTGTGATATGGTGTGGTGTGTGTAGTGTGTGTGATATGGTGTGGTGTGTGTAGTGTGGTGTGTTTGTGTAGTGTGTGTGGTATGGTACGTGTGGTACGGTGTGTGTAGTGTGTGTGGTTTGTTTTGTGTAGTGTGCTGTGTGTGTAGTATATGGTGTGTAGTGTGTTGTGTTGTGTTGTGTGTGTAGTGTGGTGTGTTGTGTGGTGTGTGTGTGTAGTGTGTGTGGTGTGTGTGGTGTTATGTAGTGTGGTGTGTGTAATGTGGTATGTATGGGTTTCCATCTTGTATCTGTCGAGCACGCAGCAGGGCTTTGGGTGCCATCAGCTTTCTGAGATGATCCCCAGCCTCCGCCTTCCCTGCTGACCTCCACACCCACAGAGCATCCTCTGAGGGTTCTGAGAGTGAGACCACCGGCCCTGTTCTCTGGTGCCTCCCACCCAACCCTCTCTCTCCCTAGCCCCGCACAGCACTTCCTCAGAGGCAACACAAACACGTCAGCCGCTGTAGGGGGCTTAAAATTACAATTCTCTCTTTTTTTTTTTTCCACTCCCTCAGATAAGGTCACAGAGACCCGAGCTGGGCTTCAGGTCCCTACAGGCGTCTTCTTCGCCCAAGGACCACAGTGCCATCCCCACCCCGCTTCCTGCTTTGTTTTAAAGCTTGGGTGTCAGATCCCGCTCCCAACTGAGCACCTTTAGGGAGACTATAAAGTAGACCAGTAAATACGTCTTCCCCGCCCTGTCCTGCACGGTATGTTCCTGTAGAAAAGGAACAAGCACTTACAGGCTTGTGTGAAAACGGGAATCTGAGGAGACATTAACACTCCAGCCAAATCTGCCCAACTGTCTCAGTCAGCCCCAGCTGGACGGCAGGAGCAGGAAGCCCAGGGGTCCATCAGTACATCTGTCCCATGTGGGGCCAAAGTACTACTACCAGCAACTTCCCAACACGTTATAGGTTAACATAAGCTACAAAGATCACTACTCTGGAGGTGGATTATGAAATGGTCTCCAAAAGCAAAGCCCTCTGGGTCCATGTTCCCTGTGGATGCTGACGACCCCCAAGCATTCTGAGAGGGGCACTAGGTTGGTCTCTCCTCCCTGGGCTGGTTACTCTGGCTCCTCCTCTCTCTCCTCCCCCCACCCCATCCCCGTAGTTGGTTACTCTAGCTCTTTCTGTCTCTCCCTCTCTTGCTTCCCTCTCTCCTGGTCCTTCCTGATCAGAAAGACATAGTGATACTTCTGGGACTGGACGGTCGGCACCCACCCAACGGAAAGGCGTGAAGCATGTTCAGGTGAGAACATGCCGACAGGCTGGGGATCTGCGCTGACGGCTGCGCGGGCTCCCTGTGGAGACAGCGCACCCAGCCGTGGGAAGAGCACCAAGGCCCAAGCGCTGCGCACGAAGGCTCCCTGTCTACTCAGAGCGACGCCCGAGCCACTTTCTAAGGCACACTTCAGTCTTCCCCTGAAGCAGCACGGTGGCAGCAGACGGCGACCATCAGGACCACGCTGTCTTAGCACCCTGTGCTCCCTGCGGTCAGCTGGGCTCCTCTCCTGCCTCACGTCTGGCCATCCAGCCATGCTGTTCCCTGCGCACGTTCCCTTGTAGGGCTCTTCCTTTCTTGACTACACCTCTCCATCTCTATCCAGAAAGCTGGGTGATCACTAAATTGCTCAATATTAATTGTAAATTGTTTGCAATGATCTATATTAACAATCGCATCCAATACATGCATTGGAATTCAACTAAGAATACATTTAATCAGTTGAATAATATTTACGAACACATTCTGAAAACTGCCGTTAATCTACCTTTTAAAATGCTAACTGCAAGTTAGGAACAATTAGCCACGTTTGGCATTTTCGGACTGATGGGATAGGTCCCTGATTCATTCTGAACACATGTGATAAAATGTTACCGCTCAACAGATTGTAGAAACGGCCTTGGCACAGTGAGGGACGAGCTGTTTGTCACAAATATTTGAAAGAGTCAGAGAGTGAAATCATACAGCAAACACGCTCCCAGACGACAGTACAGACATCCGGGAAACAGACAGGTGCAACAGTTTGCGCAAAGACAGACTGCAAACCACAAAGAGTCATCTTGGGAACGAAATAGTTTGAGGCCTAGTTACTTCAGGAGCATACTCACCTGACTCTTGCAAGTATCTATATACCAAGAAGTTGACCTCATCACTGCTTATACTCATCTTTATGCCCCCTTAAACCATGAGGCCGCCACACACGACAGAACCCTAAAAACAAAACAAAGTCAATTATTTTCAGTAAAAGAGCTTTACACAAAATGCAAACAATGCTGTTAACAACCATTTTAACGTTATAAAATGCTGTAGGGTGGGTGCCTGCGGGGTCTGCAGCACCTAGGATTAAGCGTGAACTGACACTGGAAGGGCTACACCCAAGACGCTCGTTCAACGAGGACAGGAATACTGGACACCCCACAGCTGACTTCCCCCTGCATCCCCTTCGCTAAGAGAAAAAGTGAAACTTTAGCTTTAAGACTATTAACTGAGGAAGACGATTCAGACCGCTGGCAGGGCAGGAGACATGGATCTGGATTTGTGTGTGGCAGGATTTACTCCATTCTGACAGAGGGGCTGGAATTCAGTTCTCAAAAGCCTGCAGCATTTCAGCTGTGGACGAACAGGTGGGCAGAGGGGCAAGTGAACCTGACTAAACCGGTCAATTGATAGGATCTAGTCCTGAGCAAGAAAATTGAAGATGAGGTTGAGGGTATCTCTGTACAGAGGCAATGTTTTAGGATCTGTCAGCCACACAGATTTAGGACAACACTGACACTACACAGAAAGGCTGCCATGCGGTATGTGTGAGATGGTCACAAATGAACTGGATGCATTCCAGTAGAAGTGCACATGTGGGCGTCGCAGCTTCTACTTCATAAGCACTCTCTTTAGATTTTCTTCCCTCTAAGCACTTGGGAAAAAAAACTAAACCCCTCTTTGCACTTGTGCTCTTCTGAGGGGTGCTAGACTGGATTGAGCCCATCGTTTGCTGGTCTGCTAAGAATATGTGCTGGCAGAGCGTGGATGGCAGACACATGCTTGTGGCCCTTCTTCACAGAGGTCTCCACACCATGCTTGGCAGATGCGGACCTGGACAATCATGACCTTCTGGACACAGGGCTTCTGGTCAGCTCCCACAGAGCCCCTCCCCCCAAACGTGTGCTGGTGACCAGTGTGCCAGGAGAGACAAGACAGCATCACCCATAGGTGTCTGAGCAGGAGCACGTGATCTGGAAGAACCTGGACAGGAAAGGCTGTGGTCAGCCACACTCTTGCAGGACGGCGGGGAGATCAATCACTCGGTGCCCGTGAGCACAGGAGGAGCACGCATGCACGTGCAGGCGCCCGGGCTTCCTCCCTCGGGCCTAGCTGACATCACCTGCCGCACGCCGCTTCCCTCAAGCTGGAGTTCAGGGGAAGTGAAGAGGAGAGCGGTTTACTGAGAGGCCCAAGCTACACACTCCACAGGAGACCAACTTCCTACTCACACTGTTTCCCAATTTCTTTCGATGGCACAATGCTGACCACGAGAGCTTCTGCAGTCCATCCAGGTGCTTACAGATGTTCAAAGACCGAGCTGTCAAGGGGAGCAGATGCCAGGCCCTAGTCGCACCAGGTCCACAAGGGCCAGCAGGCCGTGGTGGCAGTGTGCATGCACTATGAACTGCACAGATGACAACCAGGAGCTGCCACACCCATCTCACAACCCCAATCACAGGTGGCCCTGAACATGCAAATATTGACGGCAGGCATGGGGGAAGGGGCGCTTAACACTGGCCCCTCCTGCCAGGCTGCCAAGCTTTCCCAAACTGGAACACGGTGACAAGAGCATTCTTTAATGTGGTGGCTTCTTGCATCTTTGAAGTACAAGCTTGGGTGTGCTAATCCAAGACGGCGGACACCTTTGTAAGAGACATACTGACCGCAGAGGGGCCTGTTGGCCTTGGGTGCCTGGTGGAGACAGAATGGGGCTCCTATCCGGCCACTCAGGCGTGGGTCATGGCGTGCTGTCCTATCGCTACATCTCCCACAGAGTTGGCTTCCCCTCCCTGCTCTTGATGGCTCCTCAGGATCTTTATGTTGGAGCTAATTTGTACTGCTTGGGTCTGTCTGTCAGAACACTACATCGCATCTTTGAACCTTCAGCTGCCAGGAACTACTAAAAAAAGAGAGACCTCCCACATCAACCCCGACACCTCTTCCAGGACTTCCAGGACGTGGCGCCACGGCCATACCTCTGGGACACACCTAAAGTGCCTACTCTGGATTTCCCACCTTGCTAAAAAACAACTGAAATCCCACGAGTGTGAGGCAACATCACTTGCATGTCTGCACGATGTTACACTGACAGAAGGAAAAGCATTCGGGACTTTTATTCCGTCTCTCCTGGAACATCTTAAAGAGACGTCAGCATGGGACTGAGGGACGCCACTCGCCAACACAAGTGCAGATTGCAAAGTAGCTTTGGGCTTCACATACAAACAATCTCAAGACCAGTAGACTCCACATGCAATGTGCACTCTGGGCTGCTCAATCAGTAGCTAACAGAGACCTAGATCCAATCCTCATCTCACAGGATGGCAGGGACTGACTTCTGTGTGCTCGAGTCCTGCAGACGGGGTGTGGGGGGTGGGGCAGGGTGGGGGGGTCTCTGTACAGACATGCTCTGCTTCCAACTTAGGATGTTTACAGTCTACACTGCACTTCCAGAGAGTAACCTTATGATCCACTTACATTACTAAAAAAGGAGAAAATATCTTTGGAAAGAAAACCACTGAATCTATCAAATCTATCTCGTAAGTTTTTTAAACAAGCAACATGTAATAATTTAAATAAAACTTTGTAGTATAGATATCATCTTCGCACTGAAAAAAAGCAAATGCAGGACTTAAAAAAAAAAAAAAAAAAAAACAGGAAAGCCAAGAGGCCAAAGAACCAGCACAGCCCCAGAAGCGGCTTTCTCCGGCCCTGGCTCTGAGCTGAGGCCTGGCCAGGCCACACTTAGCGTGGGGTGTTCAACGTTACAGGCTGTTTTTACAGCTTTGCCTGAAGGGGGTGCTGGGCTGGGCACCCACCTTACAGCTTCTTTTGCAGAGTAATGGCTATCGCAGTTCTGAAGATGTGAATGTCGATCAACACAGGGACAGGCTGCTGACACTACTCTTCCCGCTTTAGTCCAGCCGGCCCCAGACTTTCACATGTGCCAGCTCAGGAAATCAATCTGTCTTAGCCTGTGACAGCAAGTGAATGTCCTCCACAGGCTGACACAGGAAACTGATGGACAGCTGCCCTTCTCCCAGGTATTAGTGACTTCAATTAATAACTCGTAAGGTATTCTACAGGCCTTACCACCGCCAGAGACTGTCATATAACTCAGAAATCTCTAATGAAGACTCTACAGACCTATGCAATTGTATTAGAACGGTCCAGTCTCGGATAGACTTCCCAAAGAACCAGGGCTAAAGGGAACCATCTTTGTTAAGAAGGCCTTCAGTGACCAAACAGAATGCTTCTAGAACATCCTGCATTTTTGTAGAGAAAGTCTTCAATATCTACACAGAATGCTTTCCGAACGTCCTGCATCTCCGTTAAGAAAGCCTTCAGTGCCCACATGCAGAATGCTTCTAGAACGTCCTGCATCTCCGTTAAGAAAGCCTTCATGCCCACACAGAATGCTTCCAGAAAGTCCCAACTGGGAACGGAGGCATGGCCTCCAAGTGTGATCTAGGGCAGAGGTATAAGAACCTGAGCTCTGCAGCTACCAAGGCCACGGTGGGTTCCAGGCCTTCCTCCGAGTGACGACTTTAAACAGGCCACTAGCTGGAGTGTCAATTCAGCGACTTCTAAGGGTCAACCTTAAATCCGCTCAACTACAGCCCCGCAGGGAGCTGCCTCAGGGTCACAGCGGCTGACTCCGACTCTGGGACACTCACAGGTGAGGGTCCTTACAGAGCTACCCAAGACCCTTTAGAACAGAAAACTGGAATGCTCTGATCTCTCTCCAGGTCAAGTAAACTTTTTGTCTGTTACTGAAAGAAAGAAGGGCGATGACTCAGTAGGCACAGCCCTTGCCAGCATGAGGACCTGAGTTCAGATCCCACCATGTTAAATGCCAACTGCAGAGCTGTGCATGTTGTAGCCTGGCACACCAAGCTATGAACCTGACCTAAATCTTTGGTTGGCACCCTTGTGGGGTGTACATTAGGTCCCAAATAAAGCTCTGTTTAAATGAGCAAGTTCTGACGAAAGCCCCAGCCAGCAGCACCAACGAGCACAGTGGTCTAAAGCACTTTCACCTCATCAGAAACCTACAGTTGTTCAGGGCCTTGTGCCCTGGAACAGCTTGGAGACCTCACTGCATTAGAAAGGAAGAGGGAGCTGAGGATCTGTTCTAGACTGCACCCCTCCTCCTGTGTGGACCTGTGGAAGGCTGGGGAGAAGCAGACGGGCAACCCCATGGCGACTTGGGCACCAGCGTGTGGCCATGTTAAATGGCCTGCTGTGGCCCACTGCGGCTATGGCGAGCTCGTCACAACCGAGGTGACAACTCAGGGCTCGGAGCACAGCTGCCGGCTGCCCTGTCTGGTAGTGACGCCAGAGTCAGTGCACTCCCCACCTGCCCCTATATAGCCAAGGGGTCGAGAGCACAGGCAAGTGCTTACAGGCCGGTGATGGTGGACGAACCAGAGATGCTCCACCTCCTGTTCCTGGAATCCCTGCACTTGCCACGTCACCTTTGGACCACTGTGAAGCTTTCCTTGCACCCAGCATCTCCACATCCAGCCCCCAAACTGACACTTATTTAACTGAGGACACCCTTGTCCTTGGGAACGTGCCTCCCCAGCACCCCTGAACCCCAGCTGCGGAGTGACGGCAGCCTACTGCACTGCTCTCTTCAGCTCTGGACTTGGTCTCCCCAACTTTTGCCAGCACACATTTTGTCTCTGGGCCCAGAAAGTAGACAGGTCTGACAAACCACCTCTGCAAAGCTGCCCCTGCAGAGAGACACCAGGCGCCTCCTCCTGGGTCATGTGATCACTCTATTGCCGTGATTTCTAGAAACACAAGGCTAAACACAATCCTTACCCTGCGGTGCTCGCCCTGTGAGATGGAAACGTTCACCTGCGCCTAGGCACGCGATGCTACACCCAATGCAGAACAGAAGATCCTTGCTGAGAGGCAGTGACAGACCCCAGTGCAGTGGTTCACGTTGGGGCAGTGAGTTCTCGTGGAGACATGGCTGATCTGGACATAGCAGACCGCACTTGCTCGCTCACTCACTCACCTTCTCATTCCTGGTCCAGTTTGGCCAAGAACAGTCAGTGATAAGTCAAATGACTAAGCTACTCCATATTCCTCCTCCTGTCTGCTTTAGTAGCTCGCAGTGTTAGCTTCTCATTTATTAGCAACACACTAGAGGGTAGAGGGCCATTTCCAACAGAAGCAACGAGGGAAGCCCCCAGCTGCCTGTGTAGCATGGGAAGCGGGGGCCCAGCCAGGGCTCCGAGGCCGCACCTCATTGGGGATCCATCCGCAAAACCCTCACAGCAGAATCCTCTGGGGGCCTTTGAAATTTCTAAAGCCCAAGTCACATGTCATAGTCACAAAGCCTAAATCTCTGCAAAAGGAGTGAGGTGCCTTAACTCACCCCAAGAAAGCACCTTAGCACCTGCGCAGAACATGCTCGTCAGGAGCCTTCTGAGAGTCACTTCCAGGGTCGGAGCCTGGGCTCCACAGAACCCACATGGTCCCCTCACCCCCATTCTGAGCCCGCGCCAAGGGCACCCCATTGCAGGGGTCTCACAAGAGTTGCCCCAAATGAAGTATCCATGTGTCCTTTTCCCTTTCCCCTGGTCGACTTGTCTAAAATTTTCCAGGTGTGTGTGTGCATGTGTATGTGTGTATGTTCGTGTAGGTCACAGGACAAGGACATGTCAGTTTTCTCCTACCCTGTGGGTTCCAGGGATTGAACACAAGTCTTCTGTCCTGACAGAGCAAGTCTCGCCCACTGAGTCCGTCTCACTGTCCCCGGACTTCTGATTTATTAAAGTCTGGCTGCGCCCAGGAGGCGCCGCAGGACTCAGGAAGATCCGTCACAGGAGTGAAGTTCAAATGTGAATAAAGCATCTGCTGAGAACTAACCCCCATCCACAGCCTCTTAACAGCTCCGCACTAACCAGTTACAAAGCTCATGTGAATGTGGTTCATTCTGTTTCCAGCTCAGAAGGAACGAGCCTTGTATTCTAAGGAGCAGGCATTGAGCTCCATGGGAAGCACAGCAGTTCCAAGTACCAGTCAACCTTTGCAGACAAACCTGTGCCCTGTGATACCTGCTCAGTGTTAGACCAGCCCCTGTAATCCAACAGCAGAAACCACCCACGAGCTGGCTTCTTTCGCAAGTCTTATATCTTAGTGCCATTATTAACTTAGTTCTAAAAACACAAATAAAGCAAGTAAGTTATTCAATTTATGGCAAGTGAAAATTTTCAGAAAGACAAAATGATACAAATACCGAAGAAGAAAAAAATGTTCTCTTCACGGCAGGAGAGTGCTGACGAGCAGCTACGCCTGCCAGCCACACGCCCACACTCAGGAGATGGGGAGCAGGCTACGCCCTGCCCCACGGTGGCTTCTCTTTCTGTGCGTGTGCACAACTGTACGTGTGAGCATGCACATCTGTACGTGTGCGCGTGCACATCTGTACGTGTGTGCGTGCTCAAGTGCTGAGGAAAGGGGGTACACTAAGTCAATGTCGAGGGCTTCCTCAACTGTTCTCCACTTTATTTACTGAGGCAGGGCCTCGTATTTGAATCCAGAGCTCATGATAGGCAGCCGATCCAGTACTCTGTATCTCTCCTTCCTGTACTGGCGCCCAGGTGGGCTCCAAGTGCCTGCTGGCACCAGGATGGGCTCTGTCCATCTGAACTCTTCCTTGAGTAAACACCTTGTCCATGTAGCTTTGACGGCAAGTAAATTTGATGTTAATTTTCATTTATAGATTTACATAATCAATGGGCAGTAGGCACTGAGATAGCTGCTTCAGAAAAGTACTCCCCTGTGAGCAAGAGGCCCTAAGTTCAAGACCCACAAGATGAAAGACAGACACGGAAGTCTGTGTACCTGGCCAGAATGGGGAGGTGACAGTCTAGGTGCGGGCAGCCGTGGCCTGTGAGACACTTTCCACCACAGGAACCCAGTGTAGGAGAAATGACTTTTTCTGGGCTGAAGGAAGAAGCCTACGCACCTCACCCTGCAAGAAAACAGTGAAGTGGCAGAGCAGATGATGGGGTCACGCCAAGGACCCCAGGATGCCCACCTGAAGCACCGCTGTCAACCACAGATGGGCAGGCTGACGAAAGCAAAGAACATAGCACCGCCATGGGATGAGACGCAAGCATGGCTCTTCATCTGCAAACTAACATCCTAGGAATGAAGGGCCCCACACTGGCTGTCCCAGTGCCCAACACATGAGCTCCGCCGCCCCTGCCTTCCAAGCGCTACTTCCCCACCTGCTAACACATGACTTCCGGAGGAACTCTTCAGGGAATGGGAGTTTGTAATTTGAAAATAACTAACTCTGCTACCTGAGAGAGGAAGGGATGTAGACAACAATGAGTGCTAGGACGTCTGGCAGCTTTGTAGCGCAGATGGTGCTCAGTGTGCGTGGCTGATGTAACAAAACAGCCAGTTGAGAAACAGTGCAGGAACTCAATGCCATGTGGTCTGGAACCTGGGAAGTTCAAGGGGAAAGCTTCCAACTGAAGCATGCTGGGCTGCATTCTCACATGATGGCCGGGCAGTGGGACATGCTCTCACACATGGATTGGCGGAGGGCAGACACCTGCTGCCTAGCAGCACAGCTGGTGGGAAGCACCTGGCTGGCATGCACAAAGCTAGCTAAAGGCTGATACCTGGGACAGTCTTCTCCCCAAACCTCCTCCAAGGTCCTTTGTAAGGGAACCACACTTGCCCTCCCTTTGACAAGGTTACCACCTTCCAGATCTCGAGGTCTCTGTAACTCATCACTGTAGAGATCTGTGGTCTAAGAACACAGTGCCAATGTGATCACATCCAGCCAATCTCCAGTGGTCAGAGGGCAGCAAGATATGCCGAAGAGGGAACAAGATCAACATGGGAACACCCAGCACAAAGGAATCCATTTCTTCTTCTGGGAGGCGGGCTGTCAGCGAACCCAATATGTACTGATTCCTAGGTCCCATCTTCAACATATAAAAACTTACAAGTAAGAACGAACAGTAACTCACAACCCAAGACATCCATAGACACAACTCTAACTTGACTCCGGATTTAAAACAGTCTCCTGGTCAGAAACGCGCATATGCTGAGACTTCCAACATGCCAGAAACTGAGGTGAGAAGCCCATGCATGAGCTTCAGGTCTGCCCAGGCTACAGAACCTGTCTAAAAAATGTGTGTGTGTGTGGGAAACCAAGAAGAAATGCCAATTCTCTTCACTTCCTCCAGGATCAGAATCAGCAAAGCCCAGGGGACTGTGAGGCCAGTCCACACCTGGCCTCTGACGACATCCTCTGTACAGTCTCCTCGAAGAAGTGATGGACTGTGGAGACCTCAGCCACATTCCGAGACTCTGCGCTGACTGTGCCAGGTGGCCACTGAGCCTGAATGGGGTTACGTCGCCTTCGGGGAATACGCTCCTCAGACACAGAGCATAGCAGCAGGGCCAGATCCCACGCAGAGGAAAGAACATTACAGAGACTCAGTGATCTGCTTGATGTACTCCTGACAGCTTCAGAGTATTGCGACTTACTTCAAGAACATTAGTAAGGTAGCTGGGTCATACAGCAAGAGCCCACTTCAAAATTACAAAAAAAAGAAAAAGAAAATGAATATTAAGGAATCAGAATAACACTTTTTTACTGGAAGAGTGGAGATTCTCTCTGTTCCCCCAATACCAAGTTGCTTAATCTCTATTTTCACCTTCATTCTTTTTTTTTCCACTCATACAAACCTGATAGGTACCCCATTCCCCTCCCTGGATCCCCTTGTTCCCTCCCCCCTTTTCCCTTTCCTTTCTCCCCTCTTCCTCCCAGTGCCCCCTTACCCCCCCCCATTCCTGGAGCATCCTTTAGTGTGCATGTCAAACTTCCCTCTGGATCCTCCTCTCTAATGATCACCTTCATTCTTTTTAGACAACTTTTTAGGTGGGTTTCTGAAATACCTTCAACTAAAACAACTATGCTGTAGTCTCGTGAGCTGCTCCAGCTGGTTAGAAGACCATGCGAGTGCTTTACCTACAAGCCCCACACACTGGAAATGGAAAATATGATCCGAGGAGAAATACTATTTTCTTTTGACCTGACAATTAAAAGAAAAAAAAAAGCAGTTGGCAGAACCTACAATGCATCTCAATCTTAGGACTTAGAATCCTTTTTCTCCTCCTGCCCAGTGTGCTGAGCATAAAGCTTCCAAGCGCTCACCAAAAACTCTTTCAAAAAGTGGTAGGAATGGCAAGAGGCTGTGGTCAGGCCACAATGTGTAGCTAGTGGTGGCCATGCCCACCAAGTACCTACCTGAGCCCAGCTGGCTAGCAAGGCCTGCAGGCTTCGTGGGGTAACAGCAGGAGGGAACCCAAGGCAGACACTCCCTCAGGCCACGTTGCTTCCGTCTGTTCTGTCTCAAGTGAACAGTACCCTCCAATAACCGAGGTCGACATCCCTTGTCAGTGGCTCCCTCAGAGCCTCGCCACCATGTGCAAAGGACACAGTGTCCAGTGTCACTTACAGTGACTGCGAGAAATTATCTGCCACTGTTTTTGATACCCATGTGATCCTAAAAGTTCGGAACTGAAGTTACAAAGTAAGAAATGTGGGGCGACCTGGGGTTGTCACTTTCTATAAGCCTCACCATTCTCACTGTGCGGCACACTGGAAATTTCTTTGTCTTTCTAATTAACTGCCTGAGCCACTTGGCTCTTAACTCAAGTGCTTCTCCCACCTCCAGCAGCCCCCTCATCCTCGCCTGGAATGCTCGCTGAACGCCGTGGTCAGCACCATGGTCCTCTTGGTGACCATGTACCTCAAGGACCCAAGGTTTATGGTGAAGACAGGTCTCGTGTGTGTGTATGTACGTCCACAAGATGGTGTACGCTTGTGTCTGTGTCCACAAACGTGGACAGATATCTGTGTCTCCACAAATGTGTCTGTATCCATGACTATGTATAGATGTGTGTGTTCATGTGTTCATGAGTATGTACATCCACAGGGATGTGCAGACATGCTCATATGTGTCCACAGGTGTGTGCACATGTGGAGGTCAACAACTTGAGAACAGGTACCCCTCAATCATATTAACAAAGCCCTTCATGAGGAAGCTGAACAGAGGGGGTCATAGACATAGGACTTGTCAACTTGGCAGTTGAGGGTTTGAGCTCTGGGCACATTTGTGGAGAATTAGTGGTTGAGTTAAGCCCAGAGCAAACCTGCAGGAGATTGTCTAGCTGATGGGGAAGGCCCAGCTCACAGTAGGTGGGATTAATTCCCAGGCAGGTGAATAAAACAGAGCTGATTGAGAAAGTTGGCATCCTCGTGTACACTTGAGCAGACGTGCTGGTCTGGCAAGTGAGGATCGTCCCTCTCTCAGAAGTTATGTGGAAACAGTATGGCCGGTTCCCTCGGCCTTTGCTGATGGTGCGTGCTCTCCTGTCATGCTGCACTAAGAATGTAACCAAACTATCCTAAGAGAACAAACCCCTTGTTCCCTTGAGCAGTTCTGTCGTAGTGTTACCAGAGATTATGTGGGGCAACCGAAAAGGGACAATCTCCAGCTCCCTGTGCTCCAGGGTAACAGTCATGGACCAACTCACACACATGTACTCATCACACACTGATTTGCACGCACGTGTGCACATGCACATTGAACTCACACACTTGCACACATTCCATAATCACACATCACACTCATGCATAATCTCAGACTCAATCACACTCACATGTGCACACTCACAGTCATATTCTCATGTGCACATTCTCACACTCGCACACGCCTGCACATGCACACAGTCATACACACACTCTCTCAGCTCTAACTCATGTACTCACGCATAATTCAGCTTGGACAGTTCACAGCTTTGCAAACACCACTCTGCCACCACTACAGCCCCTGATAAGGCCCGTGCCAGGAGAAGCAACGGGCTGCCTAAGTTTCACCCTCTGAGAGTGCAACGGAGTAAAACCCGAGCTGGGGCGAAGACTCCATGCCGCAGGAACTGGCGCCTGGCTTCTTCTGCAGAGCCCACTTAGAAGGCAGCAGCGGCATCGCCACGGCGGCCGACAAAGCGCAGGGAGCCCTGCTCCCTGCCAGGTTCCTCACCCTCACCCGGACATTGAGGGCACCAAGCACACTTATGGCCTCTGAGTGACTGATTCTGGGAGACACAGAGAAGAGGAGGAGCTTTGACAGGTAAAGGTCAACAGTTGACACTGCACACAGCAGAAAAAGGAAGGGAGAGCAACTGTCCTGGGGGTGCGCTGTCCTGGTGACATCACCGACCATAGGCAGAAGCCAGTGCGCCCATGTGTCCTGAGTACTGCTGACCATTCCAGCCAAGTTACTCTGGGGGGATGAAAAGTCTAGTCATTGAAGAGGGATGAGATGTGCAGCTCCCAATAATCTCCCGAGTTGACGACACCGTTCTATGCACACAGTACCCTGGCTAGCTTTGAAAACAGAACCAGCTTTCTGTTTATGACAGCAAGGCTGAATGCAAACCCCCTCCTCATCACACTCTCCTCTCCTCGGTGATGACGAAGAGAAGCACCACTGGCTACGCATGAGAGCGGCTGAAAGTCCACACACGGGAGCTACTTAGAGGAATCATGTGCCAGGTGTGGCCACACTCCCCAGGGCTTGAGACGCAACACGAGAATCAAGACATGCCCAGGCCACATCACAAAGTAGACTGTCTTTATGAGCAATACCCCTGGCTTTCAAAAAAAAAATTACATGCAGCTTACATGCAGTGACAGTGCACAGTAAAAAATGCAAAGGGTATCTGTCCTGTTGGAAATGTGTTTCAGGGCCAGGGAAGGACAAAAACACCCGAAGAAATCAAGGAAAACAGGAGGGAGGGAGGGAAGGAGGGAGGGAGGGAGGAAGGGAAAGGGGGGAGAGAGGGAAGAAGGGAGGAGGGAGTGGGAGGGGGGAGGGAGGGACCCTTCACCAAGAGTACAGACTGAGCACTATTCCTGTGATCCCCACTAGCTGTCCATGCATGCGCATGCACATACATGTACACACACACACACACACACACACACACACACACACACACACCACAGATACACAAAATAACTACATGTAAAATAATCTTGTCTTAATTGCAAACTGCATCTTAGCAACAATCTTTTCTCTTTCTTTCTCCAATCACATGAAACTTTGCAAAGCTGAACTTGGTCCACCAGCAGAACTATCATAAGAAGTCTCGTCACTTCAGGCAGACAGTGGCCACCACTTCAGCCCAGCCCTCAGCCCTGTGCACACAGTGATAGACACGGACAAGGCAGGTGGCTGAGGGGAGCTGGACCTCTCTGACTCCTTAAAAGAAGTCACAGGGTCTGCTGCCGGCCTGCAGAGCCACCAGACTGGCATCACACCGTCTCTGTATGTTCCCTGCACCATGGAGAGAGATTACAGCCCCTGGGATCTAAATCACTGTTATTCTCATGAACATATTTAGCACACCATGAACGATGTGCCTCTTATTTTCCAATAATTTTAACTGAGCTATTTACTTTCAAGAAAATAGAAAAGCCAAGAGAGCGATCCCCCACACCCCAACCCTGACCCCCCCCCACACACACACACCCATGAGTCTAGTACTCAGGACCTGGGGCAGGAAGAGCTTTCTAGTTGTCACTGAGTTCCGGCTCAGCCTGGGCTACACAGCAAGACCTGCCCACCTACCTGACACAAATAAATTGTAAAGATCAAAGTAAATTGCGGACTGTGTGGGAGCTAAGAAGTGTGCAGAAATGCCAACCAAGGCCTCAGGGGGGATCAGAAAACAGCTTTTCATGCTGTATTCAACCCATCACCTCCATCCACTATCATTACTTACACCCAACTTTAACTTGCACCAACCAAGGCCTACAAATACTTACTGGAAAATCCAAGCATATTTTATGAGCTTTTAACAATGTGGGACAAAGGCTGGAGGAGTTCAAGACCACCACCTGCTCTGCAGAAGCTTGAAGCTTCTATGAGCAACACGGATCGCCAACAACAACACTCAGACTGTCAAAACTGAACCAAAAATAGAAGAGTCAACCTTTTGTTCTCTTCCAGAAATACATGGATGGCTCAAGACCATGAAGGCTAATAGCCAAAGACAGAAGCAACCCAGAACGTAAGCAGGGGGCAGGGTACTCATACTCTGATAAGGCACAACCACAAGGGACACAGCAGGACACTGCTCACCGCAGGGACTCCATGAAAGGTGCCGGCACCGCAGGACGCGCAGCCATGCAGGGCCTGACACGGAGCAGCAGCTGTCTATAGCTGAGAACCAGGCTCAGCCCCAGACCCGTGAGCCAAATGAATTCCAAAGCAAACTTGGGGTTCAACCATATCACAGACCAAATGGACACAGCCTAAGCCACAAACCACATCTCACCAAAGATGAGACCACTGGAACCACCTGCACTGTCGTACCAGGCAGTGTGTAGACATTCTCCAACACGGTCCCGAGCGGCATGGCCCCAGGACGTAAGCTCCAAGGCCAAGTTCTTGGAATGAGTGACAGACCCTGGCAGAGACGCCGCAGCAACTGGCCCAACATGGCATCCGCAGTCATCCACTCACATGCAACCCGCCTGCGCAGGGTGACAGTGCAGGGTGAAGACGCAGAGCCTCTCACAAATGGATTCAAGAACTAATCACGCGCCACACCAAGCCGGTCCCATCCAACACATGCAAGGCAGCAGTGTGCTTCCACACATGAAGGGCTTAACGAGAACCACATGTCACCTGGATGGATCAGAAGAGGCCTTCAACAGAGCTCACACACTTCTGAACCAGAAGCCCAGAGGCCAGGCCGGCGAGCTGGCTCTGTACCTAGGGGACCTGCCTGAAGCTGCAGGAAACACGGACAGTGGGAGCTGAGAACCAGCTCCTCGATGCTGTCCTCTGACCTCCACATACACACCTGCCCCCCAAGCACACACAGAGTTTTAGCATCAATAAAAGGCCACAACAAACTAGAAACCAAAGCAACCAGCCTACAGCTGCCAATACTCTCAACACGACGTGTGCGGCCTGCTGCTTCTCAGCAAGGAGCTGGGATTCCTTCCTGAGCATCGAGACACACCAGAGAAGGAAAAGGGGTACAAATAAGAAACGAGGAAATAAAATTACTCCTTGTTTGCAGTGACCTGACCCCACACTTCGCTCATGACCACTTCACAAAGCACAAACTCACTAAGATGGGCAGGAGTAATGTGACTAGCGTGGCCACGGCTGCACTGCACAGACCCCACCAAACCTAAAGATGCTCTGCACGATACCAGGAAAACACTATCTTTAAGTTTCTATGCAATCACAAAGACCCCTAAAGAGCTAAACCAATCCTTAGCACAAAGAGCAACCACAAGGGTGGGAGGTCTAGGGAAAGTCTCAGCAAGATTGGGGGAGAGGGGAAAAGTCACCCCACCAAGTGCTCCCAATCACTTAAGCACTAACTTGTGTGAACTTTAACTACTCTTCTCCATGACAATAAAACCAGGGTGCAGCTGTTCATCTTGTGTTTCGTGAGAGAGCACCCAAAGTCAAGCAACGTAAGGGAGAAAGGGAGATTTATTCAGCTTACAGTTCAGGGGATACCGTCTGGGATACAGTCTTTCATGGTGGAAACCAGCATAGCTGGTGGCAGAAGGTGGAGACAGCCTAGGTCACCCCCATCCGGGCAGCTGAGAGCTGCCAGAGTTCAGCAGCAACAGCAGAGCTCTCCTGGAAGTAGGTGGGACACTCCACCTCAAGGCCCGCCCCTTGTGACTGCTTTCTCTAGCAAGGGTCCACTCTTAAAGGCGCCAGGACCTTCCTGAACACATGAGGCTGTGGGGACACATGTCAAGCTGCAGCACAAGGGGGCAGAAGAATGGTGAGACGGGGTCAGTCCCTGCTGGCAGCTTACACTCACCGCACAGTACTGTGGAAGCAACTGGAGGAGAAAAACAAGCCAAGGTCTCATCAACCTGTGAGATCTGAAAGTTGCAATAACAATCACCATGGCAATAGGTGATCATCGACATAACAGTGACATGAGTATCAAGAAGACAACCAACAGCTTTCTGATCAGATTTAAAGCCCGTAACTAACAGAACACATTCCTGTTGCTGTAAACTAGAACAAGAACCTAGGAAGGGGAAGGAAATAGGTCACAAGGAACAGATTAGAATGTTTAGCTAGGAAGACAGACCGCCAAAGTGCTCTGTAATACCTGTTATTAAACCCATAGACTGGAAGAACACTCAGCACTCAACCCAATGCCTTCTTCTATAACAGAAGGTATTAGTACTGAAAAGCACAAAATGCCAAAATGAAGAAGTAAGTGACTACAGACCACCTGGCCCCAAACAGGGCATGCAAAGCTTCACCCACCACAAGACTCAGCAACATCACAGAAGAGGGGGCAGCAGATCATAAGGACCTAAAGTGGTGAGCCATGCATTGTCTCCTGCACATGGCATAGCTGTGATACACAAGAGTTCGTGGCAGATATGCTACTTACACAGGAATTTCACAGGAACTGTCCTTTCAACATCTCACCATGGAAGGGGAAAGATCTCAGGAAGCTCCACGTCTCCCTGAGAGACCAACGAGGACTGATGCTGATGGGAAGTAAGGAGGACGCTTTCCTCCATGGTGCATCACTGATCTAGGACGCTCGCTGAGCGTGAATCAGGGCAGGTGTAAGTCATCACAGACCAGAGGAAACACAGTGGGCCGCACAAGTGAAAAGATCTGAAAGTAGGAGGGTGCCTGGCAGGGGAGATGAAGGGTTGTAAGGGGAAAAGGAAGGGGAGATGGGATTTAGTATAAGCTTGCTAAATTAGTATATAAAACATTAAAATTAAAATTAAAATTAAAAAAAAAAAGTCTGCACTTTCTGCCCCAGGACCCAGACCAGGGCAGACTCCCTACTCCTCAGGAGATGACCTTCGAATACCAATCAGGATGCAACCAAGGGTGGTGTAGGAAAAGCAAAACTGAAAACAACAACAAACCATAATTCACAATGCCAAAGACCCTACATTATTCACCTGAAATCAGACCAGTCAAATCTCTCCCCATTCAAAAGTTCGGGGAATCTTGTGGAAGAGGGGACAGCAAGATTGTAAGAGCCTAAAGATGGGGAAGACCAATAATACGCAAGATACTCCACACAAGATAGGGCTGCAGCAGCCAGAATTGGACTTTGTCTGCTCTGCACAATGGCTGACATGTCAATGACCCCCCCAAAGTCTAGCATGGATCACAGGTAGTAGGATCCTTAGAAGCAAGAGATTAATAGTCATAATAGAGTTCCTGTATTAACGGGGAGCCCAAGAAAGGGCTCCCAGCTATTCCACTGAGTACTTACCCTTCGTTAGGATGGAAGACTGAAAGGGAGGTTTGGCATTTACACAAAAGGATGCTCCAGGAGATGGGAGGGAGGAAGGGGGAGGCACTGGGAAAGGGAAAGAGGGAAGAGAGGAGTGAAAGAAGGGAGAAGGGAGAATACAAGGAAAGATGACTGGGGAAGGGAAGGAGAAGGAAGAGGACTGAAGTATCTATTGAGCTTGTATGACTAGGAAAAAAAATAAAATTTGGGAGAAAAAAAAGTCTGTAGATGGCCTCAATTTACCTGTGAATTAAGTAGCCAGCTATGTCCACACTATTTATATTAGACCAAGCAACCCAATACTGAAGAAGCAAAAGCCAGTAGGACGTAACTTTACTGACAGAGTATGGGAATTTGATAAGTTGGAAAAACTTAAAAACGAAGCAAGTGCCTCTCAGGCATTATGTAGAGATGATGTGGCCAGTTCCCTTAGCCCTGGTGTTGGTGCGTGCTCTCCCATCAAGCTGGACAGGAGACTGTAACTGGACTCTCATAAGAAAATAAACCCCTTGTTCCTTAAGCTGTTTGATGTTGATTTATCAGCAACCATTCTGCAATAAGGCACCTTTCCTTAGGTGTTCTTCCTGGAGACTTTGAGTCACACCCCTCCTTCTCGTCACTCCTCCATATCCCTCCTTCCTACCCCTCCTCTGCATCCCTCCTCCCCATCTCTCCTCCCCACCTGTCTGCATCCCTCCTTCCTACCTCTCCTCTGCATTCCTCCTTATCCCTCCTTCTGCATCCCTCCTCCACACCTCTACTTGACACCCCTTCTGGAGACCCTCGCCACATCCCTCCTGGACAGCTGGATCACATTCCTGTACATCCTCCTGGGTGTGCAGTGAAGGGTGGCTCATGAGTCACCACAGCAACTGACAGCAAGCTGCACAGAGCGCAGAGGAGGAGCAGATCCAGATAAGGGTGACAGTTTTCTGCCCCTCCAGTGGTAGACAATGCCTTTCAGCCCATCCCTGGGGTTCACACCTCTGTGAGCTCTTAGTTACAAAGAAAACACAAGATACCAGATTTTGTGAATGAAAGGTGACAGGATGGATGATTCTTATGGCCCCACTCTCCTGCAAGCTGAGCAGCTGACCTGGGTAAGTGCTGAGCATCCCATGGGCTGCAGGAACCCATCCAAGGTAGAGAGCCACTAGGACGATGGGGGCATGGGGAGTCTCAGTGCTCCACCTCTTCAGCCCTCCCCCTCGCTCTCCTGCTACTCCACTACAAGGAAACTGATTTGTCTCTCAGAACGGCTGCAATGCACGAGTGGAACCTGACAGAAAAGGTCCACCCTTCCTAGGAGTCTTGTTGAGCAATTTCATGTTAGAAAGTCAGAACAGGGAAGAAGAGACCAGGGACCCAGTACCAAGGCGTTGAGGCACAGACAAGCAGAACCACAAGTCACTGTGGCGCTTGTCCAGCTTAGCTCCCACACAGCCACTGGGCACAGGGATTTTCGGGGGGCAGTTGCCAGGGAAGGAAAATAAAACACACCATGCTGCAAGTAGCATAATACTCGGCAAAACAAACCTGAATCAAAATCTCAAAACGTTAATTACTATACATAAAGCAATACAACCACAGCCAAGTTGGAAATCAGGGTCACACACAAGGATTTACCAAGCACTTTGAGACAAGCTCACCCCTGAAAGTCCAGCACTGGGGACACTGAGGCAGAGGACAGATCCTGTCTGAGGTCATGCTGAACACACTCAAGACTATCCTCAAATCAACAACAACAAATCCACCCTTGACCACAACTCCATGACAGAGGAGAGAAAAGGGAAGAAAGCACAGAACTGCTTCTGGCCGGCATAAAGCTGCGGGCACAGACACAGGTGCACGAAGGCAGCTCTGTAGTGGAATTCAGATGGCTACAACAGGAAACAGAGGCCTGCCTGGGACATGTCAAGACTGGGTGGCAACTGATGCTCTATGTTTAATATATTTAATTGTAACTACAATTAAAAGTGGTTATAAAGTACTATGATATTAATACAATAATTAATATAATTAGGAATATACACCAATATGCAATTAACAATACACCAGTTATTACAGCTAATATAATGATTAATATTTAGGATATTAGCACACTTATTTTCATTATTGTTTTAAATATTTTCTAACTTACTACATATATTTCATGCACAGATATATAAAAAACGATTTTTGAAAGACCATCATGAAAAAAGATTAAATTATATTTCAAGCACAAATTCTAAGGGCCACAAGAGGCTATAAGGAAGATCCTGCTCGAAAACCTGCCAACCTGGGTGCCATCCCCAGAAGCCTGCAGGGTGGTGGAGAGATGCCCAAGTGTCTGCCTGTGCGCAGTGGCGTGTGCTGCACCTTGCTCCACACAGGAAGGTGGCAGGGGTGAGCTTGTAAACACACCTCCTAGTCAGGAGCAAGGCGCCTCCAGGCCAAGATTGAGACATGAACCACCCTCTCCCTAGGCGCCCAGGATTCTCAGACACAGCTGACTGGGGCAACCGGGAGGAGGAGAGGGGGGGAGACACTAGCCTGAGGGAGGATCATCTCCTCAGAACAAGAGGACACCCCTGCCGGAGCACTCTCCTCCTGCTGGAGCACTCTCCTGCTGGAGCACTCTCCCCCTGCTGGAGCACTCTCCTGCTGGAGCACTCTCCCCCTGCTGGAGCACTCTCCCCCTGCTGGAGCACTCTCCTGACCCCTGCTGGAGCACTCTACCCCTGCTGGAGCACTCTCCTGCTGGAGCACTCTCCTGCTGGAGCACTCTCCTGCCGGAGCACTCTCCCCCTGCTGGAGCAATCTCCTGCTGGGGCACTCTCCTCCTGCTGGAGCACTCTCCTGCCGGAGCACTCTCCTGCTGGAGCACTCTCCTGCTGGAGCACTCTCCCCCTGCTGGAGCACTCTACCCCTGCTGGAGCACTCTCCTGCCGGAGCACTCTCCTGCCGGAGCACTCTCCCCCTGCTGGAGCAATCTCCCCCTGCTGGAGCACTCTCCTGCTGGAGCACTCTCCTGCTGGAGCACTCTCCTGCTGGAGCACTCTCCCCCTGCTGGAGTACTCTCCTGCTGGAGCACTCTCTTCCTGCTGGAGCACTTTCCCCCTGCTGGAGCACTCTCCTGCTGGGGCACTCTCCTGCTGGAGCACTCTCCTCCTGCTGGAGCACTCTCCCCCTGCTGGAGCACTCTCCCCCTGCTGGAGCACTCTCCCCCTGCTGGGGCACTCTCCCCCTGCTGGAGCACTCTCCTGCTGGGGCACTCTCCTGCTGGAGCACTCTCCCCCTGCTGGAGCACTCTCCTGCTGGGGCACTCTCCCCTGCTGGGGCACTCTCTCCTGCTGGGGCACTCTCCTGCTGGAGCACTCTCCTGCTGGAGCACTCTCCTGCTGGAGCACTCTCCTCCTGCTGGAGCACTCTCCTGCTGGAGCACTCTCCTGCTGGAGCACTCTCTTCCTGCTGGAGCACTCTCCCCCTGCTGGAGCACTCTCCTGCTGGGGCACTCTCCTGCTGGAGCACTCTCCTGCTGGAGCACTCTCCTGCTGGAGCACTCTCCTCCTGCTGGAGCACTCTCCCCCTGCTGGGGCACTCTCCCCCTGCTGGGGCACTCTCCCCCTGCTGGGGCACTCTCCCCCTGCTGGAGCACTCTCCTGCTGGGGCACTCTCCTGCTGGAGCACTCTCCACAACCTGGTACCAATAATAAAACAACCAAGTGACAAAGAAACGTTCAAGCCGTCCCAGGGATATGGGAGACAGTTCAGAACTGACAGCTGTAGGAAGGGACTCGGACTCTGCGCATGGCTTCCTGTGGCAGACCAGTGACCGGTTTCTGCAGACAGACATAACACACACTCGAAAGCCTGACAAAGGAACTAACTTTCTGTACACTAGTGAACAACAGTCTGGAGTCTACGCTGCAACCACCAGGGATCACCCTCCAACATTAAACACCTCTTCAAGGATATGCCAGCACCACCTAGGAACATCCTGCCCCCCCCCCAAACTGCAAACCCCACCACAGTGGACTAAGCCATAAAGTCTGGGTATCTATTTGCAGAAAATGCAAGGAATAGGGACATTTTACTGAAGAGATGCAATCAATGAGACCATAGAAAGCTGCAGCATCGACTGGAAGTCAGAGAACAGAAACTGAGCGCAGCACCAACAGGAGATGACCAGACTGCAGAGATCAAGCTCGAGGTGGAATCTCACTAACGGTATACAAAGCATAGTAAAAGCAGTCCAGAGAACTTAAACTGAATGTTACTAAAAATACTGCTCCCCCAAAGCTGCTAGATGCCACCATCAAACAAATAGAGAAGTGTCGAGAAGTGAAGAAAGAAATCCTGGGATGCTGAGGGAGGGTATAAACTGATTCAGTGTGAGGTCAAGTCGAACACTCTCAAAAAACTTCCCCAGAAACAGCAACAGCAACAAAATCCAACTTCTACACACAATACTGAGGGAGCCAGGACATTCCCCCCAGGCGCAGCTGACAGTTAGTTGCATGCTGTAGTGAAAAATTTCTAGAACTTTCTAAGCAGGTAAAAGTGGCTCTTAAAGTTAACCATTAAATAGAATGATACATTCATACCCATTTAGCTGCACATTAATAAGGATTAGTAAGATGAGCACAATGTTTCAAGACTTAGTAAAAGAGAAAAAAAAAAGAGAAGCTATAATTACCACTACTGAATTTAACAACAAAAAAATTGAAAAATTCTATTCAAAAAATGTATTCACCTCACAAAACTGCCAGACAACTGTACCACACTCAGGATCTTGAAGTACTGAAAGTGGACATCTGCCTTTGCTAAATACTCACTTTATTCACTTTGTATTTATTTTTCAAACACAAGGACTTCACTTAGAAGCATTCTGTCAAACTGTTAAATTTTTCAGTTCACCAGGAGCACAGCAAAGGAGCACAGGCGAGCGGGCCGCAGGACTTACCATTGGCAGTGCATTGATGGCAGGGCTGAAGTCAGCGTCCGACCGCCAGTCTCGGGGGCTGAGGCTGAGGAGGAGGAGGAAGAGAGGTGTTCAGTGTTCCAAGTTTAGTTCAAGACTTTGCACAACAGTCTCACATGTTCAAAAGACGAGCATCCCCACCGGAACGCCTTGCACCCAGCGCCCACCATCCCAAGCATCCCACCCCCAGTGCCCACCACCTTCTCAAGCCCACAGCCCCGAATGCACCTATGATGCCAGCACATGGGCACAGCAGACCCAGAACGTGCAGCAGGGTATATGGAACCACTTCCAGGGGCCGGCTCAGTGCATGGCTCAGAAGGCTGCTCCCCAAAATTAACAGTGATCCCCAGAAGTGGTGTGGCTGGACTGGACGGCAGCATGCGCAAGCTCAGATGCAAGGCAAGTCGATGTGAGGCGGTCTACAGGCAGGCACTGTGCTCAAGTCTCAGGACTTGACTTCCAGGTTGAGGCACACAAGTCTGAAGGAGAGGACGGCCCCCCAAAGCTGCTCTGACCACCACACGCACATGCTGACACACACTAATTTAAAGCAAATGGTGTAAACTTGTATTCTGTGCGTTTTGATTGATTAATAATATAAAAATATTTCATCAGTTTTGAAACTACATCGATCAAAACTCTTTTGGGGGGGCTAGAGACAGGCTCAAGTGGTAAGACTTCACTTCACAATAGGAAGAACCAGAGTTCAGATCCCAAATCCCACATAAAAACTGCCAAGCAGAAATAGTAGCAGCCTCCACTCCACATCCTGGAAGGTAGAGCCTGGGAAACCCCAGAGCAAAGCCAAAATGGTCTGTAGAGCAATCCAGGATAGTTCCCGAAATCACCCTCGGGCCTCGACAGGCACACATAGTGCCCTCTCTACACATAGCCACACACATCCACTTACACACACACACACACACACACACACACACACAAAAGAGACTATAGAGTTAAAAGTAGGTGTCTCCAAGCCACTTTGCCTTTATAGTTAGTACCAAAATTTTATCGAAAATGAACAAAGTATTAATCTTGGAACAGGCCTTCAATACAGAAAAACACATTAAGCAGGCTTCTTCCCAAATCTGTAAGCCACGCATGATTAGGACTTTTTAATTGTGAAACTTCGGCACAAAGACAAAGTTCTGCTGTGAACTCACTCAGTGGATCCTGTGACAGCCAGTGACCTGCTTCCCAGGCAAGTGCAAATACTTTATTTACTGCAGCAGCAGGATCTCATCTAAAACTAACCACCAGTAACAATTTCGAGATATATATATACATATAGATAGATAGATATAGATATATATCTATATATATATATCATGATTCAAGAAATAGAACCTACAACTATTCCTGTGGAGAATGTAGGGAAATCATCTTTAGAACTTAGAAAAAATGAAAATCTTACCAGAATCAACTGTGTTTAGGGTTTTTATTAATGGGTGGGGGTGGGCACAGGGCCCTGGATCCAACCTTCAGCACAAGAAGAAAAGGGACGTTTTATAGAGTAAAGTTGCAGGCAAACGTGACCAGCTGGGCGCGCAGCCCACAGCGGGCTGAGCAGTCCCAACTGCACAGCAGAACTCTTGCACCTTGCGTGAGCTCCGCCTCCACAGAACAGGCTGCAGCAGCTCACTTCATTGACAAAGCAAACAGAACTCCATCAGGTGCCTTCTTCAGCAATCACTGTGCGGGGGGAGGGGGGATCTAAGCACTGTACCTGCTTAACAGAGGACAAGACTCACTGCACACAGACACAGACAGACTCACAGCACATAGACTCACACACAGACTCAGACACACAAGACTCGCTGCATACAGATACAGGCTCACAGACACACAGACCTAATCAATCTCTATCCTCCTCCACACCTCCAGATCAATAGGGTAAGGGAGGAGCTGAGCTATACAACAGTCTCAGCACTGACCTCTGACCTGAATGGACATAGGTGTTCTCACTTCCCACTGCCTCTGAAGCAACTTGGGGAAGGTGGGATTGAACTTGTCCCTTATGACCTTAACACTCTACAAAGACGCTCACACATCAACACAACAATCTCAGTAGCCAGTGGTATCTAACCATCCAATACTTCAGCTGAGTGAGTTTTACTAGTACCACAACATGGTTGGATCTGCATCAAATATAGGAAAATACAGTTATTGTGCAGGATTAGGGCCTGGGCAACTCAGGCTTCCTGACGGTCAAGCTTACTGGCAGCAGCGCACAGAATCAGTTAACCGTGCTCTGGGAGAGGGAGGCTGGAAGCTCAAAAGTTCAAGGTACCCTCCGCAGCATGAGTCGCAAGCCAACCCAGAGCTACTTGAGACCCCATCTCAAAACAAGGAGGGATTTACTTTCAATGACCAAAAAAAAAAAAAAAAAGAATAAAATTTTGTTGTTAGTAAAAAATGGTATGAAAATGTATGAGTAAAACTGTCTGGTTTTTTTTCTAAATGTGAGTACAGTAATTTTTCTAAATTAATGTACAGACATGACTAATTTCTCCCCTTATAAACAATAGTAGAAATCATGGTCTCAGAAAAACACTATACATCTGATATTGCTTGACTGCGGGTGCAAAGTTGGTAACTGCTACGCTCAGTGGTCAAAGTGCTTGCCACACAAGCAAAAGGAGCTGAGTTCAGACCATGTAACATGCCACATGGGTGTGGTGACCCCCTCTGTAATTCCAGTCCCAAAGGTAAAACCTGAAACTCTCTAGCACTAGCTCACTAGGCCTTCTGGTTTAGAGACCCAGGCACAAAACAAGGTAGAAGACCAATCCAGAATGATTCTAGGATCTCCATACCCTAAAACACTCATGTGCACACATGCACACATGAACACACCGTTGTCATGGAAGAAGGCGAAGGGAAACAGACAAGCTGGTCCCCAACACTGGGGCAGACACGCTAGCAGAACCCCATCTGTACCAAGTCAGTGCGCCAAGGGCGAGCACCAGAGTCAGAGCATCAGGACAGCGCCCCCTGGAGGCTGCAGCAACCGACACAGGGAACTGGAGCGGTGCTGAGACCAGGGGACACCTGCCAAGACATCAAGGCCCGAGCTTTTAAGATTAGTAAGGAGGAACCAGAAGAGCTCCGTGCTGCCCACGGTGCGCAACAACAGGCAAGACAGCGAGGACTCTCTGGACAGAAGGACAAGACCACACGCCACAAGGGTGACCAGACAGACCCACAGAATGCAGCTAGACTGAAGGGGCTTCCATGAGGGGCACACAGTGCCCTCAGCACCCCACAGAGACGTTACATGCCGGGACAGAGGGCATTGCCTGGGGCTGGTTACAGGCGCCTCTACCACTGGAAATAAAATTCCCAGAATACATCAGTAAGTAAGGGAAAGATCCTGCCTCAGTTATTTACCTCACAGCAGAACCTGCAGCTAAGTGAACCCTTGAAGGTCTTATACACTGAGGTGCCCCTTCGCCGTGCAGCAATCAAGGTGCGTCAGAGCCGGCCAGCAGGAGTGTCCCGAGTGAGCAGCACACCTCTTGCACACGGCCCGGCAGATGCCTGCTTGGCGCGGTCCACTAGGCCCTGGCTCCTACTAAGTGTTCATGTCACAAAGCAGGACACATTTCAACCACCAGCTCTTCTTTGAAGTTACCAGTTGGGACCTGGTGTCTCCCACATGTTCTAAAGCTGCAATTCCTAACAGCGCCTTCAACGAAGGTTTATCCAGCCTGTGTTCTAGAGATCGGACAAAGGTATTACATGCCTCGGGGAGATGCACAGCCAGACACATCTTAGAGATTTCTCCACAGTGTGTTCACATCAATTACTTTCCACACATGCAAAGTGAACACGTGATTCTGAATATATTGTCTAGTCACTTAACACCCTTTTGGCAGCACACTCAACTTCCCAGCCGACAGCCATTCAGGCAGTGCGCACACTCACGTGCATCAATACCTAAGACTGCTGGGATCCTTGAGCTGGAGAAGTGAAGGCAGCCACTCGCTTCGGATGGGAAGAGGGAGACTGGGAAGTGGGATATTTGCCAGCAAAACCCTCCACCGTGAGAAAGGCCCTCAGACAGAAACATTTGAAAAAAAAATTCCTCCATACTCACACCAAGGGGAAGAGAAAGGTCCCTGAGACCTTCACACAAGTAGAAGCCGACTGTCAGCATCGTGTCCATGTGTGGAAGAGGTACAGTGTGCGCCTATGGGGATCGAGGGTAACTTCAGGAGTCATACTGGATTGTTCTACATGCATCCTGATTGCTTAGTTCTGGGTTCCCCAGACTCTGCCTTCCAGGGCTACAATCACAAGCTACTGCCACGTCCATCCTGCATTTTTAGGTGGATCTAAGGGATCCAAACTCAGGTTTTTTTCGCTTTTGAGACAAAGGCTTTAACTGAATCCCTGAGTTCAGACTGAGTTTTAAAGAACTAAACCAATATATGAAACCAGTTTACAGAGAATTGAGACAGAAAAGGTTCACAGGAGCCCAGGCTGCGGCCCAGTGTATAAACCAGATTATGCAATGTGCAAAACAACAGGGATTACTGTGATATACAAACCAATCAAGATTACTGTGGAGGTGCAAATCAATCAGGATTACTATGGTATGCAAACCAGAATAACTGCAATGTGCAAACCAGAATTATTGTGTTGTGCAAACCAACAGGATTACTGCAGTGTACAAATCTCTGCTCTGTACATGCACCTTCTGCCACGGTCGCCATGTGACTGCTCAGGTGAGGGGACAGATAATTCTGAGCTTCAGATGCTCCACAGTTCACAAGCACAATGCAGGCACAATTTCCAAGAAAGCCTATTCCAGACACAGACTCGATGGTAACAAACAGCACGTCTTCACAAGTGTGGGGGAATCTCTCCACCCAGCTCCCCTCCACTGGGCTCCCCTGGGGTGACGGCACTGCAGTCAGTTGGTGCTTAAGTTCTACATGAAGAACAACACTCTCAAGTCATAGTTATTGTCTGTGGGAGGAACCTGTCACTCACACAAGAACTGGGTGCCAGCGTGTACAGCTTCTGTGGGACTGACTCTTCTTTACATGTTAAGAGTCAGGCTTGAATGCTCAGCCCAGAGTCTTTGAAGGCTTTTAGAAAAAACGTGGGCTCGCAGAAATCAAGCCCTCAGAATACCTATAACCTTCACTCACTGTGGACAAAACACCATGAAACACAGAAAACCTTGGTAAAGAAGGCTGGAAGCAAAGTCGGTGAGCTCAAGCCTGCAGGCAGGAAGCCCGTGTCTGGGGGAGCCAGCAGGGTAGCACCATGAGCACCGTACTCCAGGAGCACCTACTCATGAGCACCCCCCAGCTAGGAACACCCCACAGCACCTACTCATGAGCACCCCCAGCTGGGAACACCCCATAGCACCTACTCATCAGCACCCCCGCTGGGAACACCCCATAGCACCTACTCATGAGCACCCCCCAGCTAGGAACACCCCACAGCACCTACTCATCAGCACCTCACTCCGGGAGCAGCTACTCTGCGTGGCTGCTTAGCCCGGTGTCGGCCTCGAGCAACTTCTGCAGCAGCTCTGTCTGCATCTCAGAGGCTCCGGGTAGCTCCCTCACCAAGATGGCATCGCCAACAGGCGGTGGGGTGGGGGAGGACAGCAAGAGAGCATTCTTATCACCTCCCTCCTTTAAGTCTGTTTTGTGAGTCAACTTCCAAAGTCTTGCTTCCATCAAAAAAGAGCCCCAAGAGATGCCTTGGCATCCTGTTGGTCTCCTGTTTGGATTTCAACCTAGGCCTGCACTTTCAGCCCTGGTAGGCACAGCCTAGGAAATCCCAGAGGGAAGCAAAGAGGTAGAAGCAATTCAGGATGATTCCCCAAGTCACCCTTGGTCTCCACAAGGACACACAGTGCTCTCTGATGCACACGCATGTGAAATATTAAAAGTTTCAAATAAAAACAAAAATGTGCCTTTGTTCTTAAAGCACAGCTCTGTCCTGAAAGTCCAGATGTGAAAGAGGAGGGCCAGTGTGCACAGCAGCCCAGGTGAGGGCCGTGAGGTCGCACGCTGTCCTTCATGAGGCAGCTGACCCTGGGTTCAGGAGCACCAGGCAGCCCAAGAAACCCCAGCTGCTCAAAACATGTCAATCAGCATTTCTTTTTTTTTTTTTCTTTTTAAATTTTATTATTATTATTATTTACTCAACTGTGCATATGCGTGTGTATGTGCGCGCGCGCGTGTGTGTGTCTGTGTGTGTCTGTGTGTGTGTCTGTCTGTGTGTGTCTGTGTGGAACCACGGACGAATTCGCGAACCACCATGGACGCCTCCACCTCCCTCTGCCCCGGGATTCACAGGCTCCGCCCTACCAGGACCAGAAGCACAGGCCGCCCCCGCTTCCACCTGGCGTCTATACGTGGGATCTGGGATCCGAACTCAGGACCTTCCGCCTGCAAGGCGGAGGCTTAACCCCTGAGCCACCTCTCCAGCCCCGTCAATCAGCATTTCTTAAGGTCAGAGATACTGAATTAACCAATGTCCTTTTTTAAAAAAAGTCAATGTAACATTAGTGTTGTTCATGCCCGTTAGCTTATTGCTAAGTAAAAACTCAGCAATATGGGAATCCTGAGAAAGCAGTTTCGGCGGCTCCTTGAGATGGCCTTCCTCCGTGTCGCCTTTATGGACTCCACAGTCCCTGTGTTCCTTCTGAACACAATTCAATAACATAAGAGCTGGAAAGATGGTTCCACAGCTAAAGCATTTCCACACGCCCCAAGAGGCTGGAATTTGGATCCCCCCAGAACCTACACAAACACTGGGTTACTGAGGCCTACCATCAGCTCCAGCCTCGGAAGGCAAAATCAGAACATCCAGAGCACAGTCGCCAGTGATGCTAGCTGTAGGAGCAGACCCTGCCTCAAAAGGATAAGGTGGGAGCCGAGGAAGACTTCCAACAACCGCAGGCTCTGCTCAGAGGGCACATGTACACGCACGCGCACACGCGCAAAGAAAAAAGCAAACCTATGGCACTGAAAAAACCTACCTGCTGAGCCCACCCAAGGCAGGGTTGGCTCTGGCAGCACCATCAATAACACAGCATTCAGGCTACCTTCAGAGCCCACAGTGACATCACAAGGCCTGCAGAACTGCTCGCGCCACGCAGCTGACCAGCTGTGTCCTGAGGGACAGAGCAGTGGATGCAGAGCACCTGAACCAGAGGGAAGAACAAGCCACTGGTGAGACAACCCTCACGCGCCTCTGCTGCGCAAGGCGGCAAGCCAAAAGCACCAAAGGTCCGCAGCCAGCAGCATGGGCAGACTTGGAGCCAGTCTATGAGCAGCAGCTTGAACGGCAGCTTCGTCTCTGATCCTCACTCACCATCCACACACGATGCCCAGCAGGAGACCCAGGGCTCCCTTGCAGAATGCTAAGCAACAGCACCCTACCTCTGTGCAGCACAGCCACCAGCATGCCTCATCCCAGAACTGCTTATTTCCCCCAGTTCTGCAGCAGTTGCCTTCACTTGTGGGCAGCTGCTAAGGTTGACAAGCGAGGCTGAGGCAGCGCAGCTCAGCTCAGCACAGCACAGCACAGCCGAGCACAGCACAACGCTGTCTCAGGAGACAGGGAAAAGGGAAGCAAAAGGTTCTCGCTGCTTTGCTCCATGGCTTCAACATTTCCACAGTTTGGGATTCTGAAATTCTGGCTTTCCAGGTCACCCTGGAAAAGGAGACGTGCGGATGCATGCATGCTCCTGGTGTCTTTAACTTCAGGTCTCACGCCACACAACGGGTCCCTTCTCAAGGTCCTTTGTCAGAAGGTCTAACTAGATCCATGGACAAAAATCAAATCTGCCATACCCTTTCACTGTTCAAATAAGGGCCAGAAAGGGAGAGAAAGGAAGAATTCTGAAAGGAACCTACCTGAGTCTCTCACTTACCAGGCTCAACTGCATGAGCTGTGAGCTCCCTAGTACGCCAGTCGCTGTTTAACCAGCTACAGGTAGGGCAAAAGGACCTGTGTGCAGCCAGGAATCATAGCTGTACTCAGGCCTTATGGGTCACACAGGAACCACCCACCCTATCAACATGTTCGCCAACGAGAAGTCTGTCTACTTGTAGTGTGAACCCACACTTTCAGGATTTCATAAATTCTTGCAATATATTTGCTGCTTGTCAAGGGGCAGCTCAACGGACAAGGAGCTTGTGGTGTGAGCACGAAGACCACACACCAGATACCCTGTGTGCCGGTAGGAGATAGAGACCCGGGACCCTGCAGAAGCTGAGGCCAGCCTGGCAGAGCCGACCTCCCCAGCTCCGCTTCGCCTGCCCTGGACTGCACCTCGGTGACCCACACTGAACAGACTTAAAATCCCAGGCCAATTGCTGCTCTCCTCACTTGACGCCTTTTCCAGCCAGCCTGCGCTGAGCTTTCTCTCCTCCTACCGTACTGTAATCAATAGCACATGGCACTGTGTTCTCTCTCGTTACTTCTGAGAAGCTGAGGGGCAGGAATTTGGGGCTGTGTTTTCATACTGTGTCCAGGATGTCAGGCCAGCATGTAACACACAGCTGCAGGTGCTCATCTGCAGCCACCACCAAAGAGCCAAACAACCCAAAGCACACAATCAACAGTGTACTAAGGCTGCAGAGTGAGTATGCTCCAGGAGGCTGGGCGATCAGAACTGCAACACATGAGGACTTGGGTCCCATCTGCAGGATCACAAAAACAAACTACACTGTGCATGCATGCTCATGCAGCACATGTTAGTATGCTCCATGCAGGCACTCATGCGCACACTTTAGTGCCACTGCACTCATGCATGCCCGTGCAGCACACTTTAGTACTGCTGCACACACGCACACTCACGCAGCGTGCTTTAGTAACTGCTACTGTACATGGCAGGAACACAGTGATTCATGTTATCAGCTCTTTATACTTTGACGATCTGATGAAAGCCTTGCTGCTGTGCACCCTCCTGCGTCCACAGGCGGCCTCCTCCTGACCCGTGTCCTAAGTCCCTCTCTGTGGCGCTGACCACCACTCACAGCAGACCACCTTAAAGCACACCAATTCATGGGTATTCAAAGTTACACATCTGCTAGCATTCTCCCTCAGGTCTTCTCTGTGATTAACATAAATCCTGGGTCTTCCACCCTTGGCTCTTGATACATGGAAATACAAATTCAGCCCACTGAGTCAGTCCCCAGGGAGCGGGCAGCCCAGGAAAGCCAGGCTGTCTCTGACACGTGTCAATGTTTCATGAGTCGAAAACAAGCCAGGGCAAGCTTCATAGGAGCACTACCCACAGTGACAACCACTTTTAAATTCTAGGGGGCATTAAAAAAGCACATGTGCTGTGCGAAGGATAGAGGGTCAGCACCCCTGGCTTTGTGTGCAATTTTCTGTAATTAAAATAGCCCGCTGAATCACACACAGTTTAAGATTTTAAATTTCAGAGTTAGCAAACACTGCCCTTTAATCAGAAGGAAGTTCCCCCCATCTGCAGAGCAAGGTTAGGCTTTTCGACTGATGCAGACGTGATGCAAGGAAGAAAAACTCTGAAATTCTAATTCAAGCCAGGGAAGACCCAAGAAAGTACACTCCTCCTGGAAGAAGTGGCCCCAAGCCGAAGACACAGACATATGATTTCAGAGAGAATGGGGGCGCCGCCAGCTGAAACGGCACAGCCAACTTCAGAGCTGGGGAGCAAGGTGGAGAGACAAGCTTCCAGGACCCAGAACCACTGGGTCTGTGATGCGGGCACTTAAAGCCCCAGCTGGCCGCAAGGTAAAGCCCTTATTTACTGCTCTTCACTGACCACGGGGCACGCCACTATCTATTCCAGCCCAGCAGATGGGCCAGAGGGCCAGGCGGGGATTACCGGCTGCCCAGGTCAGCACCAGAGCTTTCAGTGTGAAGTTCCCACCTGACCCAGAGCCGGACCTGCACCGTGTGCAGCAGCTACAGACTCCTTTACTCACGCCCCTATCCAAGTTCTCCAGGTGGCACATCCAAGCACCATCCTGAACAGACACCCCAAGAACTTTAGCAGACCAGCATCTGACTGCAGACCCAGAAGCAAACTGTGTCACTTGAGACACAGCAAAAGACAGAAAATGCCAATGGCCCATCGATATGGCCTAAAAACACTGCTATCAAACATCCAGCCAGAGCAGACTCAGGTGTAGATGAGGGCGACTCTAAGAGACACTGTTACATCAGAGAGGAAAGACGTGCTACATGGAACTATGTGATCCTACTGTAAAAACGCAGAAGGCTCGCAGCACTTGTCTGTCCTGTACCATAGCCTCCAGAGGACACGATGACACAACTGCTGGCTCCCAAGAGAACCAAGTCCCACAGGGAGCAAGGTGGGGAGATTTCTCATTGCCTACACATCTTCAAGACAATACTCAATCGCTAAGAACACAATTAAGCTAAAACTGATTTCCTGTGAGGAAAACATGGGAGATGGGAGCACCAAGAGCAGCCAGGGCTGGCTCCCCTCAGCAGCCAAAGGAAGCCTTTCTAAGGCCACAAAGCGAGCCTTCAAGACCGAGTGTCAGGTGGGTGTGGTGGCCTGCAATCCAGCTGGAAGATGGTGCCTGAGAATCTCCGCAGGGAGCTGGCTCTCCAGACGCGTCCTGACACCTGCTCTGGTTCTGATTAGAGATCCAGCTTCAAAAGAATAGGTTAAAGAATGATTGCGGACTCCCAGGATCAACCTTGGATCTGTGCATGCACACACGCACACTCACGTGTACACATGCACCAACACAGACGTGCACATACACACACACACCAAACCCACACATAATGAAAATGGAAAAAAATATTTTAGATGTACTTTTTCTCACACCAAAAGTAATATGCATCAGTAGTTGAACAATGAGGAAAACACAGTAAGAAAAAAGAAAAAGCATGGCCCTGAGCTGCCTGCTCTAATGCACACTGGCCCACTGCTTCTCTTCACCTGCTCAAGCATTCTCTTAGAAAAGAAGAGGCGTGATGATCCTTCCTGGCCATCAGCTCGACACTCGAAGTCACAAGCCCCAGATTAGCAGAAACAGAACAGTACTACCTTCGCCGAAAGAGTCAAAACTAGGGCTACGATTTCCAACAACAGAATGAAAATGGAAGTACAACTTTGAGATCAGCCAAGGCGTTCCAAGAGAAAAGCTGGGAGGACTTAACACTAAAAACCCAAGCCTAATGACGCACTTCCGGATCTTTGCGAGACATAAACCAAACCTAGAAACAGTTGACAGAGAACGTGATAAATATTAGGGCAGAAATTAATGCAACAGGGACTAAAATAACAGTACATAGACGCAAACCGTCAGTTCTTTGAAAAGATAAATGTGATTGATAAACCCATAGGTCAAAAACTGAAGAGAAAGAGGACACAGATAAACACAGATGTAAAAGGAAGAAGTTACAAAAGACTCCGTGGACATCCAAAAGGTCACAAGGAATACTTTGAATACTTTGAAAACTTACATTTGAAGAAACGGGGAAAATTCAGAAGAATGAATGAATTTCTATACAAACATGACCTGCCAAAGTTAAACCAAGAACACAGAAACAATTTTAAAAGGTCCAAGCAAAGAGGCTGAGGCAACGCCTCCAGGCAAAGATGCACCAGGATCAAAAGACTCACTGACTCCTACCAAACCACTGCCAGCAACAGCCTGAAAAAAGGAAGGCGATTCCAGACCCACTGCACAAAGCACAAACTTGATGTTGAAAGCAGACAAGAAGCCAACTACAGCCCTGCTTCCCAGTGCCTGTGTGTGCAAGGAACCACCAACGAGGCAGCCACGCCCACCGTGACCTACTGTGGGCTGCGACCCCAGGGGTGCAAGGTTGGCTCAACATGGTGGGGGGGAGGGAGAAAGAATCAAATTATCCCTATTTGAAAATTAAAGTATCTCACCTGAAGAACCCCGTCACAGAACACAGATCAGCTAAATATCTCTGGCCAAGCTCCAAGGTACAAAATCATATTTCTACATGTTAATGACAAACTTCCCCCCGAGATTAAGGGAAGCGTCCCATTCAGATAATAATACCTAGAAATGAAACAAGCCAAGAGGAGACAGGTCTCCCCAGTGAAACCTTCAAGACACTGAAGCACTGCAAAGCATGGGTCATTGCAGTCAGTACTGTGCAGCATTCAAATGACCAAGAAGGGTCTACCAACACCGTCTGCACCAAAATCACAACACGAGTGGTAAGAAACCGTCAGAGAATTCACATGGCCACAAGAAAGCTGTGGGCAGCCAAGGCGACACCCAGAGTGGCAGCGCGCACTGGCAATCCCAGTGCTCGGGAGGCGGGGCAGAAGGCCTGCTCCAAGTTAAAGGCCAGCCTGAGCTGCCTGAGAGTTCCAGGCTAGCCTAGTCCACAGTGTAAAACCCTCTCTGTCCAAACAAGGAACAAGAGGTTTCGCAATACCTGGCTTCAAATTATACCACAGAGCGTGGTGACCAAGAAGGCACGTACCAGCGGAAGCAACACGACAGGACGCAGACACAAACTCTCCACACTGCAGTAGCTGCCCCACAGCCTGACAACTGAGGCCTGAGTTTTCTTTTTTTATTATTTTTATTTTTCCCCAATCATACAAGCTTAATAGGTACCCTGTCCCCTCCCTCCACCTTTCCTCAGTCCCCCTTGCACCCTCCTCCTCTTTTCCCTTCCCTTTCACCCCCCTTTTTCCCCTTCTAGTGCCTCTCCCTTCCCCCTCTCCCATTCCCTAGAGCATCCCTTTGTGTGAATGCCAAACTTCCCTCTGAGTCCTCCACTCTAGTGAGGTGTAAAGACTCAGTGGCATTGCCCAGAGCCCTTTCTTGGGCTCCCCTTTAGTGTGGGAACACTATCATGACTGTTAGTCCCTTGTTCTAAGGATCCTAGTGCCTGTGATCCATGCTGGACTTTGGTGGGTTGGTGACATGTCAGTCCTTGCTCAGGTCGTGCAAAATCCAATTATGGCTACTGCAGTCCTAACGTGTGTGGAGTATCTTGCATATCGTTGGTCCTCCCCATCTTTAGGCTGTTACAATCTTACATACAGCCCCTCTTCCACAGGGTCCCCTGAGCTATAGGATGGGGAGACATTTGGCTGGTCTGGTTCCACGTTATTAATGTAGGGTCTCCAGTGTTCTGAATTATGGTTTAGTGTTGTTGTTTTCAGTTTTGCTGTTCCTGCACCGCCCTTGGCTCCATCCTGATTGGTATTGTAGGTCACCTCCTGAGGAGCAGGGAGTCTGCCCTGGTCCGGGTTGGGGCAGAAGGGAGGCTGAGCTTTCAAGCTTGCTGCAAAGCTTAGGTAAGGTTAGCCTCCGCGCTCACTGATGGTGGGCCAGCCCACGCGGGTGGGACATTCCTGGATGGTGCATAAGCGGCACAGAGCTCTGGCAGGCGGGCAAAGGCTCCTCTCAGCAATCCCTGGGGGGAGGTGCTGCCAGTTCCTCCGCCTGCTGGTGGATGACTCTCCTGCCACAATGGACCGGGGCTGACGTGAGCGTGCGCATGTGTGCACATGCTTCCTTTTCCAGGGACTGCTTTGAAGCCTGAAGCTAAGATGCACCCTCCTACAGCCAAGTGTCAAAAGATGTGAACAAAGAGTGTAACCAACAAACCGTGCTAGGGAGAGACCACATCCCCACCTTTCACACAACTAGACAGATCAAAGCCCTTGCTAGGGAACACCACCCACCGAACTCAAGGGCTGCCCAAGCGTCCTGAGGGCGCAGGAAGTGATGACATCTGAAGAGAAGGAAGGAGCACCTGAGAGTCCACAGGACGTCAGATGTGCAGTGTCCCTGAGAACCGCAGAAACTGCACACCATCTCCTAGCCTGCAGCGGGCATCTCAGAGAAATGCCACAGCCACCAGCACCTGAACAAGGGCCATCCTGCAGCCTACGGGAAACACAAACCACGAGGCAGGCAGCTCAACCTTGGCCAATGAGATCTGCCAGCACCGAGAAGACAAGAACATGCAGCATCCGGCCAGGCAGGCAGCTGGGTGCTGCTGTGGCTAAAGTCAGGGCCGCATTCTTTAACCAGCAAGACAAGTTTCCTGATCCAGCCAAGCCCAGCTCCACTGCACCCCACACACCCCATACTGCACATGCTTATTGATGCATGGCTTGGTACCCAGGAAGAAGAGCCAGCCTACATGTCTGCCAACAGATGAGTGGATAAAGGAAGTGTGCTATATACACACAATGGGATGTTACTCAGCCTTAAAAAAAAAAAAAAAAAACTGAATTCTGCAGACATAACTGGCAAGTATCATGTTGAATGAAACCAGCCACATTCAGAATCAGGCATTTTCTCCTGGATGTGAATCCTAGACTTTAGTTCTCTTATTTGTACATATACCTGTGCATGTCATAGGTCATGAAACTAGAGAAGGAAACCTGAAAGAGTGCATCTGACTTAGGAAGAGAAGGGAATGCAGGAGCACCGTGAAGGTAGGAGGGGCCACTGGAGGGAGCAAGGCCAGAAAGAGGTCCAATAGGAAAGATGGATGGACTGCTGTGTGCTCCCCTTAAAAGTAGCTAACAGCTAATGGATGAGGGGAGTGACATATTTCAGATCTTGCAAAGGAACCTGCCCCTGACAGCTTGTAGTATGAGATGGAGTGCTGCGTGCGTGGAGCGCTGTCTATGTAAGGAGCACGTGTATGAAGCGCTGTATGCATGGACATCTGTATAGATGTATGAAGTGCTTCATGTAAAGCATTAGACAATGGAATCAGATAAAGTGTGAAGAGGAGGAGGAGGAAAGTGTGCAGCAGAACACGTAATGCATTAAGTGACCCTCTGAAATGCCACTTCAAGGCATGGGAACAAGTCACATATCCCAACACAAGCTATGAGATGAAACAAAACGTTGCCATTAGTAGTCCATAAAAGTTCCAAATAATCCAGAGAGATGCAGAAATAGGGGAAAAGGACAGCGCAAACAACAGAAGCCTAAGAACTCAAACATCTGACTCACTCGTCAGGTTAACTGTAAGTAAGCACTTGGGTGGGACAGAGGAGCACACGCAGCTACTCTGTGAAACACCTCACAAACAAAGGCAGCCAAGGCTGAAACAAGGCTAACACTAAAACAGAGCAAAGACACACCAGCTGGGGGAGTAAGGGGTGGGCCACAGACGGCTGAGCAATGCAAAGGTCAAGGCACCAAGCAGCTCACTGAGCAAGAAGCTAACCCGAGACCAGCAAGTATGGCGCCCAAGACTCCCGGAGCCCACACAAAGGTGGAATGAAAACCAACTCCAGGGGTATCTCCTGAGTGGCGCATGTTGAAGGGCATGCATACCCACACACACAAAATAATGCCAAAGAAAGTTTGAAGAAAGTCTCCAACATGACACATTAACCTAAGAGTGCTTCAGGCTTCAGGACCCGTAAGACAAAAACGAAGCTTGTGGGAGGCAGAGACCACAGATCCCACTCCAGCAGCTGGGACCATCTACATCTGGTTCTGGAAACTGAACAGTAGCAAGACAGACAATTAGTCGGGACCACAAAACTTCAACGGTATCCAGTAATTTGGTCCAACTGGCATTTATGAGAACTGTGAAGATAAATCAGCATCAATACGGGAGAAACCTCCGGGAAAAAACCTGAATACTCAGGAGCCAAGACGGTGTATCTAAGCACCTAATGGTTCAAAGAAGCCAAACATATTTTTGAACACGGTGAACACAGCACGTTTTTAAAATGAGTTGGTGGCATTCGGGACACCCAGGCAGAAGTGCAAGTTCCAGGCTGGCCTGGGCCACAGGGCAAGGCCTCGGCTCAAAAGCAGAACCGGGAGGGACAGCAAGAGGGCTCGGCAGGCAAAGGCATTCCCCAGCAGCCTAACAACCTCGCTTCCACCCCCAGAACCCATGCACTGTGGAAAACCCACTGCGCCCTGAGACACTGATGCGCACTATGGGACACACGAGTGCTTGCTGTGGGATACACACACAAGAAAAACACATCAACTACTGTGAACAGTCATCGTATCATGGCTGATCAAAAGTCTGGATGTTTTAATCTGCTGACAGATCTGAGTGGTAGCTGCTCATTCAGCTGGGGATGTGACATTCTCCTCAATCTTCGAAAGAAGCAAGCACAAGCAGAGCTTTCCTTTCTGCTCCTCCAGAGGAAGCACAGCCCCACGGCCTACGCCCTAAGGCAGCCGCATTTGCCACCAATTTATCATCTGGTACCAATGTTCCTGGAACCTGTGTCCAAGCATGCATCCCTTGTAATGTGTTGCTGGCACCAGCAGTGCTTACCCCCAGGGCCTGCCTGCATGGCTGGGGGATGTTCTCCATGTTCAAGGAAGGTGAGGCTTGGAGCAGGTCACTGAAGCACGTGTGCACTCGCAGCCCTCAGGAAACATGGCCAGATCACCAGAATTCAGAGAAGGCATGCACTGAGGTGAGACCCTGGGTCAAACAAGACTCAAGGCTTCCAGGAGAGCTGGTTTCAGCCACTACGACAGGAACCTGAGCTGGCAAACATGGCCAGGGCCAAATCCAAACTGCATGTGCTCTGCACAGAGCAAGGAGAACACAGCCAGGCCATGAAGTTCAAGTTCAGGGTCTGTCGAGATGGACAGCAGCGGCGCCTATGGCTGCCAGTAGCTCAGGTAGGTGCTTTATTACCTGCCATCCACGCCTCACCCACATAGCTCTACCGCTGGAAAATACACGGCCAACAATGTTTCTAGGTCCAGCATGAGGACCTGAGTTTGGATCCCAGCGGCTCCGTGGAAAAGGTCAGGCACAGCGGCCGCACACACGTCTAAACCTCTGCACCACGTGAGGCAGAAGCAGGACGATCACTTGCTGTATTTTTAGGGAGCCCCTGGATCAAGTGAGTAAGGTGGTGAGTGATAGAAGAGGACGTCTGATGGCCCTGTGGCTTCTGCAATCCCCCACACAACGCACACACATGCACGCACACATCACACATACACATCACGCACACATCACACACACATCACACACACATGCACGCACACATCACACACACATCACATGCACTCATACTTCATAAGCACTCACGCATACCTACACACACATCATATGTACATCACATGCACACACATGCACACACACATTACATGCACGCATACTGGCGCTACCAGTCCAATCACAGTCAGCTACGGGTTGGACTGGATATCAGAAGGTGCCTCCAGGTCAAAATTCAAAGAGCAACAGCCGACACCTCAGTAGAACTGAAGATCAGTGATCCAGACCCTGATCTCAGCCACTAGGGCTGCTGAGTGACCCAGCAACTTGTGAGCTGCCACACACCACACACACACACACACACACACACACACACTGCTACCAAGGCTGCTGCTACTGTCCTGGATGCAGAACACTTCAGCAGGAGAGGAGGCAGCTAACAAGAAGTGAGCCAGGACCCTCTGGCCCCAGGCTTCCCCAGGTACCCCAAATTGTTCTGGTTTCTGTCTTTCACCTTCACTTAAGAACAGAGGCATAAATTAGGCTCGCGGGAAGGGCGGGGCTCTCCCTGGATCCTTCCTGTCACTTGGAACTGGGGCTCCTTTGCTCAGGCGCCTGCGGTGTATCAGTGACAGACAGGATGCAGTTGATGCACTGGACAGCAAGTCAGTGTGTGTGAGCAGGGTGTGTCCCACAGGGCCAGACAGAGCTAGCTGCAAGAGGAACTGCCGATGCTCAAAGCCCACATTTTTCCGAACAGATCATGTCTACCTACTAAGGCTGCGGAAGACAAGACTCAAGTATCCCAAACTGGCCCAGAATGCATTATGCTGACCTTCAACTCCACCTTTCCGGAGACCACCTCTGAGCTTCTGGGATGAGAGGCACACTCCCCGACGCCTGGCTTTGGGGTACTCCTTAGAATCTAAGCTCCACACGGCTTAACTTTGCTGGGGATGACGGTGGGCCCCAGTGGGCACCCCAGAACCTGCAGCACGCTCTCCTGCAAGAGAAAGGTGTCCCTCATTAGGTAGAATTCTTCTACCACCAGCACATATAATTAGATCAAACAGACAGCAAAGGAGGAAGGTAACCAACCCCCTGGCCCGGCCCTACTCTGCCTCATCTCCTGGGTCAGTTGTAGTCCTCCCACTGCAGTGCTGCCTGTCTGCCCTGCCCTTCTGTTCACCTCTCCCTGCACCAGTTCTTCCTTCACCTGCCCAGGTAAAAGCAAGCCTGAGAGTGACCACGTCCCGTTTCTTTTCCTGGAGATTGAACCCGGGACTTGGCAAACTCGAGGCAAGCAGCACAGCGCTGACACACTCCCGCCTTCTTGATGTTCTGCTCAGATTCCTCTGGGTTCGCCGTCCTTGGGTGGGTGCTGCCTCCACCTCCCTCCCTGGGCTGTGCTGTGCAGGTAGCTTCCCAAGGACTCTTCCCCATACACAGGACCACATGCCCCAGAAGCCACTGGAAACAAGACATGGGCACCAGTCCTGCCTTCCAGACTCGGGATAGATGAGGCCAACACCTGACAGATCAAGACAGACAAGGACCACATCTTGCCTGAAGCCACACAAGGCCTGCTGCAGAGAAAGCCAAGAAGCCTAAGAATTCAGAGAACAGCAGTATAAAGTCGGCTGAACACCACGTGCAGGGGCTGGGCTGTAGCCTGTCAGGAGAGCACTCTGCCCAGGCTGCTAAGCGCCACATGACCCAGGCATGATAAGGCCGATCTGGGTTCCAGCGCTGAGGCAGAGGACCAGAGACTCTCAGTCGTTCTCAGCTACACCCCAAGTTTAATGCAAGTCTCAAAAAAAACGAGACACGTAACACACACGAGAACATCACAAGTCTTCTACGCAGTAAGTATTCAGACAGGGGCTAGAGCCAGGCCTCAGTGCAGCTCTCAGAGAATGACCTCAGAGGACCTCTCCAAGGGCTCATCTGAGGAGCAGGCTAGCTGAGCACAACAGAGACAACTGCCATCTGCAACTGTGAGGACATAAGCCCAGGAAGTCAACCTGACTTCCTGAAGCGATGCTGTGCAAAAAATCTTCCAGAACAAGTGCACATAATTACAAGCAGACTCTGCAGTCCTCTGTGAGTCCCATGTGCCAGACACCTGCCCACCCCAGAGACCTGGGCACGACATCATTGCAGTGACCCAGGCCTATAGTCCCAACAGAGAACACTTTCACCATGTGACACAGACAGGGTCACACTGAATCCAACACATGGAGGCCCAAGAGAAGGGAACCCCGGGTCACCCAGGACTCCAGGAGACCCTGCCTCTAGAAAACCAAAACGAGCCTTCCAAGGAGACAGATTCTCCCAACAATTTCCGGCCTTCTGTTCTGCACGTAAATATAACTTAGACAGATCTCAGCTGCACATCCCAGGCGGACTTGGGCTCTGTGACCCTGCACACCACGTGCAGACAGTGAGGGTCAGGCCCAGCAGCCTGCCATTTTCTATCCTTGCAGCTCTGAGACAGACACTGAGTCTGGCTTCTGAAACAGCCTACTTCCAACGCTGAGATAAACTAGCTTCTTGAAATTACAGAAATGCTCTAAAGCCAATAATAATAATAATAATAATAATAATAATCCCTCAGAAATCTTCCAAGTGCTTCTGGGCTGGGGCAGCTCAGTGCACAAAGCACTTGTGGAGAAGAGCGAAAACTAAGCTCAGAACCAGGCAAACGCCAGGCAGGCCCTGCCTCCAATCCCAGCAATGGAGGTAGAGCCAGAGCAAGTTGGCTGGCCAAACCAGCTGAGCCCAGGCAGGTCTGGATGTCAAGGTGAACAGCGACGGAGACCCCAACATCCACCTCTGGATCCACGCATGCGCACCTGCACATACCTGCCCCCACACAAGGAACATGCATGCACACACATGCACCACACATGGGAACAAAGCAATCCCTAAGTGCCACGTGGAGTACACAGTTCATACTTTTAAAAACCTATCAGTAAACATTGAGGAAGAGGAGCAGAAGGGAAGCGAAGAGCCCAAGAGTGGGGAGTGGCACTGCCAACCAGGGTCTCCTGGCATGCCAGCCTGTGTGGATCAGGCCTGCGCAGGACCAGGCCCTGGACCTTCCTTCAGGGAAAGGAAAAGCTCAAGGACACCAACCCTCCTGCGTCAACAGCCGCGGTTACTGCTGTCTTCAGGGAGGGCCGCTGCCACCATGTGTGCTGACTGACCCATCGCCCATGCTCCAGCATATGCCTGGGCAAGGCTCATGGGGTGAAGCCTGCAAGCAAAGGTGACACACAGGTCTGAGCAAAGCGAGGAGGAGGAGGAGGAGGCAGCGGTGGCAGAGGCAGGAGATATCCTCCCGCTCCTGCCACTCATCCACATTCGCCACTTCTCGTAAAGACCTCTAGTCCTCAACAAGGTGGTGGAAGGGGGTCAACCAAGTGCTAGGGACACCAGCTCCTGTGAGACAAGCAGGGTGCCTTTTCTCAGAGGGCACATTCCATCCTGGGCTACGGGGAACACAGGGCATGCGTGGCGATCAGCAGTGACCGCCCATGTTTTGAAAACAGGACACACTGGCCCCAGAGTTCCACTACATCGCATTCTGCTGACTTCGGTAAAATTTCATGTTAAGCAGCAGATACATGCACAGCTGAAGCGCCGCGACGCTGACAACACTGCTTGGTGGAGAAGGGGGTAAGGGTGTCTCTGGGGCCTTGGATCAGAAGCATGAGGGTTACATAGCCTCCTGGAAGACCGCTGGGCAGAGAGGGAAGCACAACCCGCCCGAAGCATCCCCACGCTGAGATCCCAAGCCCTCGCATCTGTAGAGGACCCTCTGGCACACACTCCATCAACCCCACTTCACTTCACTTTAATGCAAAGTCCATACACTCCACCATCCAGAGCATTCCCCAGGAGTAAGTCTCTTCAGCCAAGAGCACGCACAAAAACACAGGCTCATGCTCAGGCTGAGTTTGTAATTCATTTGTGGACATTTAGTAAATTCTGAAGAACACAGTTTGCTTTCTCTACAGGTGTCATGGTCTGAATGTGAGTTGTCCCGCACAGTTCATGTGTTTGCACAGTTCATGTGTTTGCACAGTTCATGTAGCTGATGGTAATGTTTGGGAAGGTTGTGGCACCTTGCTTGTGGAGCCTTGCTGGAGGAAGGCAGGTCACAGATGGAGTGGTCTGCCTTCAAGTCCACTTTTGCAAGGGAGCGACAGATTCAATTTGATCCCCAACCAAATCCTAGGGATTGGGGAGACAGCCCAGAAAAAGGCTTGTTACACAAGCCTGGTGACCTGATTTCAATCCCTGGTACCATGTAAAGGAAGAGGGAGAGAACTGTCTCCACAAAGTCCGTAATAATAAATAAAGTAAAACAAGAAATCCTGGCAGACTATTTTGCAGGCATCCCAAACAGGACATAAACACGGCCTGCAGGGGAATGGGAGGGAGGCACAGATAGACCTGCAGCCCTCAGCTGCAACAACTACGAACCTGCAGCAGCCTCTGTGCCAAGGCAGAACAGCACTGGGGACAGAGAGTGGGACAGGGCGGAGCACCCAGGTGCACTCACCAGCAGCCAACAGACAGCACAGCAGGCCCCATGCAGCGAAGCCTAAGGGCAGATCCACCCCCACCCAGTACAGAGATGAAGTCAGAGTGCACCAAGAGGCAAATGCAAATGGCCCAAGAGTCCAAGTGCTGGGTGGAAACCCAAAAACCTGGCAGCCACAAACCTGAGGACAACGTACCCATGCCAGGCAGACCGCCCGCATTGCCACAAAAAGCACGTAGGAAGAAGCCACACTACGAGACTGAAGAAATATCTGCAACACACCAATGAAAGGCTGCCACACAAATACAGACAACACAATTTTAATTTTAATTTTACTTTGTTTCTGTGAAAGGGAAGGGGGGAAGAGGGAGAAAGAGCAGAGCAAACCCAAGGTGGTCTTAGAAGTCCATGTTCTGGGCTGGAGAGGTGGCTCAGGGGTTAAGCCTCTGCCTTGCAGGCGGAAGGTCCTGAGTTCGGATCCTAGACCCCACGTATGGACACCGGGCACCGGGCAGGGGGGGGCCCGGCAGCCTGCGTTTCTGGTCCTGGTAGGGCGGAGCCTATAATCTCGGGGCAGAGTAAACAAGGAGGAGGTGGAGGCGGTCCACAGTGGTTCCCGAATCTGTCCGAGGTTCTACACACACATACATACATACACACACGCACACATGCACAATTGAATAATAAAAAAAAATTTTTTTTAAAAATTAATAAGTCCATGTTCTCTGACCACAAATGGCTCTGGGGCTCAAATTTGGGTCCCCAGACCTACAGTGTGACACATGCATGCACACACCCACACATCCCAAGACACATGCACACACCCACACAAGCGTATCCACACACCTTAAAGACACATGCAAGCACCCACCCCCTACACACATACACCAAGACACACACACGCACGACACCGCCCCCAAGAAATGAACAACTTTGGGAACGGGAGGGGCTCAAGAGGAGCTCTGCTGTTGGGTTCAGTTTGTGCATGCTGGGGCTCTGCCCTGGGGTTCAGTTCTTTCCCCTGATGCACACACTTAAAACCTCAAAGCCACAGGAGAGGAGAGACCTTCGCCCCAGCTTGTGTTCCCTTCTGAACTCCCAGACCCCTTCCCTTGTTTGAAAAACATGCATCCAGGTCTTTCACCCAGACACAGAGCCCAGGAATCCCTTTTGATACAATCTTCCTTGAAAATGTTCATCTGGACACAATGAAAAGGAATTACAATGAAGGAACCTAAACACACAACCTTCCACTGTCAAAGATGTCACATATGACCACAGGACCATAGGATCGGCTCTTCCACAAACAGTGCACACTTGACTCAACAAAAATGCCTTAAGTTGACATGTCTGAATTCACCTATTAACCCTAAAACCTCCTTACTTGATGTACAGTTACCTGCAGTATCTGCCTCACTGGAATGCAGAGGAGAAAGTGGGGGAGAGAATGGGAGGGTTCCAAGCACCTTCTCTCTGCTGGGTCTGCAGGACGACCGAGCACCTGCTGCAAGCAAGGCTCCGCTCCACTCGGAGCCCACATCCCTCACTCATTCTGGCTAGACTGATGCTCGCTATTGTCATGGCAAAAGCATCATGACCCCAAAGTACTCTAGGAGCGCTAGCAGTACCTTAAGGTCCAGCCAAGATGTCCCTAGCAGTACCCTGAGGTCCAGCCAAGGAACACTAACAGTACACCTCCACCAGCCCAAGTCCTCCAACACCATGGTCCCTTTGCTTCCACAAGGAAACCACCACAGTGGTCTCTGCACTCAGAGCTTTTCCTGGAACATCTAGAACATCTGCTTGGCCTCCCGCCTGTGCCAAATCCCATGTCCAGGAAGAGCAGGTCACACGAGTATGCATGAGCTCCAGAGCCTGCTACCCCGCCCTGTGCTACCTAAGCCCCCTGTGCCAGGCCTAGCCTCTCTTCCTACTTCCCTTGGCAACAGAATGCTAGAAGGAAAGTCTCCAACACAAGGAGAGATTAGTCCTTGCGCTCGGGGCAATGCATCCCTTGTCCCTGTATCAAAGACACCTATTCAAGTCCAATGAGTCACCAGGCAAGGAGGGGCACAGCGGCTACCCCAGCCCACAGAAGAACCCAGAGTTCAAGGTCATCACCTCTACTACATGAGGCAGGCCTGACAAAGTGGAACTGTCTCAAAAACCCACGTTGGTGGAGTTGGTAACTGTGTTCAGAACCTTCCAGAAGCTGCTGCAGAAGCCTGCAAGTGGCTCAGCATCAGTTCCGGCCACCTGAGCCCCTGTGGCAGAAGGAAAGGCTTCTGAAAGCGCACGGTGGCACATGCGCACAAGCTCATCTGTCCAGTCTCTCTCACACACAAAGACACAAAATAAATGTTTCAAAAGGCTGCTGCGGAGCTGGACATGCACTTGGCGGCAGAGCCGCCACGCACGCACCGCCAGCGCCATAGAGCAAGCAGGTGTGGGCACAGGCCTGCAGTCCAGGCACTCAGGAGACTGAGACTGGAGGGTGACATGTTGGAGCCAGTCTAGGTTACCCGCCGAGACCTAGCTTAACCATCAGTACTAACAAAGCTCGTCAACACTTACACCTTGTTAGACCCGCACGGAATGAGGATAAAGTTAGAACAAGTTTTAAAGGGATCGCAACAAGAGGAGTGTGCGGATTCCAGGACAATGGCCAGGGGAAGGGACATCTGGGAGGTAGATAGAAAAAAGTGCTGGAAGAAAAGCACAGGGAGCACAGCCTGGGAACCGTCCCCAGAACCACAGCTGGGACCACCTGAGGCATCGGGATGCACGGCAGTGGTTCAACTTACGACCAAGGGATGAAGTGGTTCCGTGCCAGGGCATGAAGCAGCATCAATCAAACGACACACTACTGTGGCCTCCACTACACCATCACCACCACAACACTGGCACATGCGGCCTCCACCACCATCACCATCGCCATCGCCATGAGAATGCGCACACACTAGGCTGTCACCACGCTGGCCAAGTTGACGTCTTAAGACATCCACGCAGCCCCTGTACCGGAGGCAGGTACATCACATGGGATCTCCTCCACATTTCCACAGTCTCCATCCAAGCAATTTAAAAAAAAAAAAAAAAAAAAAAAACCCTTCACCCTTCAAAACTGTTCAGACAACAGAACCCAACTACCTGTCACAAACAGCAAGAGGCAAGTAAATAGAAACAATGCAGGAGACCCTGAACGAACCTGGGGACCACTAGCAAAGCCAGTCTCACAGCTACCACACAGGGCAGGGGAAGCCTGGCAAGGCCGCCACCAACCTGGGAGACGGGCATGCACCTTACACCCTGCAGCTGTTACCCAAAGCCTAAAGCCAGCACGGAATCGGCTCACTGTTGTAAACTTATAAAAGCAATCACTGAGGGACAGAGACATGTAAGTATCAACAACTGCACAGACAAGTGCAGTAAACTCACACTATCGAATAAGCTTGCTGCAAGTTCCTCAGTGCTGGGGCCGCCGGCTCCCTCTACTAGCAATCTAACAGGAGCAGTAGTTAACCAGAAGCCAAAGGACTCGCAGCCAGTGCTACCGCAGAGAGTGTCCACCTGTGTGGCTCACGCAAACAGCACCTAGGAGACTCCTCAATGGTCTGAAGATCTGGGGCTAGGGAAATGGGTGTAGGTAAAGCTCTTGCCACACATAAGAAGAACCAGAGTTCGGATCCCCAGCAGCCCTGTAAATGCAGGAGGAAGTGGGAGTCAGTCCATACCCCAGCACTTGGAAGGAACAGACAGGACCCCCAGGGCAGTGACCCACGTCAGTGAGACCTCAATGTGCCATGGAGCCTTCAGAGAAAAACCTACCATCAGCCTTTGACCTATGCACATATGTGCACACACAAGAACACACTTACATAAGCACAGCATGCATATACACACACAGAGAAAATCCAGTTTATTCTTCATGTGAAAAGGCGCCACAGATGAGGGTCTCCCTTCTGAGCAAAGACCATCTGAAGCCTCACTGGTCTCTGGGGGACTCCCATAACTCCCCACTCCTCCTCAGGAGCCTGATACGCCTGCACTGTAGTGCTTCAAATATTCTCTAAATGAAGACATGTCCACACAGCAAAGGAAAAAGAAAATAAGTTCAGTAATGTCAAGCTGTGTTCCCGCAGGTGAAGAGCCATCTACCAAGAAAGAAGCCGCGCCCACAGCAAAGGCAGGGGCTGCCGCGGCTTCAAACAGGTCTGGTTCTAGTGTTACCACGGCCCTCTGGGGAGCTGCTGTGCCCACCTGCTGGACCCAACAGCCATGAACCCTTCCACAATCTGCTCGAAGCCTGAAACACTCTTTGTCTTCAGGGCAGAGCCTGGGGTCTGACTCCCAGGCCCGGCTGCAGGCTGTGTAAATGGCGGCAGCCAGGCCACCACTTACCACCGAGGAGGTGTCTAAGGAGGAGGATGGAGCAGTCCAGAATTTCTGCTCACATCACACACTGACAAGCATTCATCAGCTAGCAGCCCTTCACCTGGCTGTTCCAGCACCTTCCTAAGAAAACCAGCTCAAGACGCAGCCTCCTCTCACCCCCACCCCGGAAGTATGGCTTCTAGATGAATGGAGCGCACACCCTGTTCTGAGAACCAACCCACTTCAGCTGATGGCTGCTACAGAAAACACTCCCGTGAGAATAGGGCCTGCAGCAGAGCCGAGGGTCCTGAGCCCTGGCTTCTTCTATGCTGGAAGGAAGCAGAAAGAGAGCCAAGGCCAGGCGCCCACCTGGGGACACAGCAGAAGCACAAGCCCAGTGTATGCGACAGGGCAAGAGCTGGGCAGAAGGGCGGAGCACGGTGAGACACATGACAACCACCTGCCTTTGCCTATGTTGCACTTAACTCTTCCACTGCCATGAGCCAGTAATCATCCACGACTTCAGGGAGAAGCCAGACTTATGTGGCTAATGGTTCCAAGGGTTCCAGTCCATTATGGCAGGCATAGCAGGCACAACAGAAGTCACGGCTGAAGGCAGAAGCAGGAGGCTGGCTCATGTCACTCCAGCCATCAGAAGACAAAGCAAGAACCAGCAGGAGGAAGAAGCAAGGTGCAGCTACCAAACCTGGAGGCCGCTCCCATGACCTCCCAAAGGAGCCATGATCTTCTGAGCATTAGCATCAGCTAAGGATTCAAACATACCACCTATGGGGAGGCTCACAGTCACACCAGGACAGTCTAGTTACTTACTGTTGTTCCATCTGTCCTTGAACGCCTGACCTCCTGTCCCGCCTCCACATGCTGTGACTCTAACATGCAGCACATCCGCCTTCCTTTGGTTTTTTAAGACACGGTCTTGTTGTGGAGCTGTGGTGTCCTGGAATGCACTGTGCAGACCACGCTAACCTCTAAGCTGGGGCAATTCTCCTCCCTTTGGAGCACTGGCTTAAGGCCTGGCCTACCATGGCCAGCTTTAAAACCCTCAAGAGAATGCCAACCATCACCCAGGATCCATCTCTACGGTGCCAGGCAGCACCATATGAACATAATGTGCAAGGAAAACTCTATCCACACAAGCCCACTGGGTAACAGCTGGCTTACAAGGAGCAGCAGATTCGGATACAGCCCAAACTACACAACTTCCCAACCAGCCGTGACCAGAAGTAGCCGGTCCTAATAAAACAGTGACTGTGAGATCACACAAATGCAGCATGTTAGGTACAAAGGAAACCTAAAGAACTACAGGCGTCTGGGCTGCTGAGGACGCTGCTCACATCTGTGACTCCAACACTCAGGAACAGGAGGAATGCTAAGGTCTGAGGCCTAATCTACAAAGCAGAATCCTACCAGCACATCACATACCAAGATCCTTCTGAAAAAAAAATTCATCCAAAACACAGTCAGCTCAGCCATGGAGAACTCAAAAGGCCTGTAATGAGTTCAGCTCTCCCTGCACTGAACTGTTTCTCTGAGGCGTGTGGGTACACGTGTGCCATAGCATACATACGTGCATGTGTAGATAACCTTCAGGTGTGCATAGCATGGACACTGTGGGGTCTGCAAGCACACGTGCCCCAGCACACATGTATGTGGCTAGAGCATGTATGCATAGATAAATGTCAAGGATGTATGGTATGTGTAGGGGGTGTGCTATGGGTGGCGTGTGTGCACAGTACACACTGGCTGTCAGGTGTGCATGGTGTGTGTTTGTGTGTGTGGCGCAGCATTTGCACATGGAGACAACCTCCAGGAGTGGTTCCTTGCCCTCCCCCTTGCTCAGGATCAGGTCTCTTCAGCGTGCGCTGCCTGAGCCAGGCTCCTGGAGCAGACGGGACAGCAGAGCCATGTACCACTGCACCCGGCCTGCACATGGACCTAGAATCCAAGCTCAGGTCCTCACACGCAGCAACGCCACCTGCTCAGCCGTCTTCCCAGTCGGAAAGAGTATCTCTGTGCCAGGCATGGTGGCGCACAATTGTACTGAGGCAGAAGAATCATGAGTTTGAAGCCAACCTGGGCTATACAGTGAGACCCAAGCCAGCCATGGCTACAGTTCTCAAATAACAGTAAAATGAAAACTAAAACTAAAAAATTTTAAAATAATGTTTTTGAACAGAGAAAAAAAATCAAGAGCAGTAGTTGACATCCAGGACCTTAAATGTGAGGCCAGCAGGCTACAGCTGGGGAGCCCCCCCCCCGTTACATGAGAGGACGACCCCCTGCCAGTACACGCACATCACGCGTGACCCACACATGTCCACAGAAAGCACTTAAGCCTGAGGGCTCCCAGACCTGCTTATACTAGGCAAAGGTCATGACCTTTCCTTTGAAACAAAGTCAACTAAGATACACTCCACCACACACAGGCTGTACAGCCTGCGACCTGGGGGACTGGAGGTGGAGGCAGGAGGACTTAGTTCAAGGTCAGCCTCTACCTCTCAATAATCTCCAGGGTATCAGAGAGTCACCTCAAAAACACAAAAACACTGAAACAAACAAAACCTTCATTTCCCAGTAACAAAACTTCAAACAACCTTACTCTAGAGTAACACCATCTCCCAAATCCCCCCAAAAGCTTGGGCTTCTACAAGCCAAAGCGGCCCAGAGACCCAGGGCTTCCAGCATCAGGCCCATGCTAAATCGTCTACGCACATTCCCACTCAATCCTCACAACTGCCAGGTGGAGACTTGTTCTTTATTTCCACTTCCCAGGTGTGGAAGCTAAAAAAAAGGTTGTGCAATCTCACAAAGCCATCCACAGGTACAGAACAGGATTCAAGACAGCGGCCAGCTGCAACCCCCGCACAGTGACTCCAAATGGGAGCCTGGCCACGTGCACTAGGTGGGCTCGGGTTCTGGCCACCAGGTACACAGCTGGACAGCTAGCAGTTCTGTCCGTAAAGTACTGATCAGCAAAGAATTACATGTGGTGTGGCAGTGACACCCACTGCACGCACCCAGACCAGGAACCTAATGTGGGCAATGGAGTCCCATCAAGACCCTTGGGACACCAGAACTCCAAGGAGCCCGACTACCAGCATCAGCTGCTGGCCCCCCAACTCCATCTTCACTCCAAACCCTGGGCGAAGGAACACCTGAGAATTAGATCACATGTGCACTTCTAGACCACTAGAGGACTAAGATCACCAGTTCAGCACTGGTCTGACAATCTGGTTATTAAAGAAAAAACATCATCCTATCCCAAAGCTACAAAGCTGTGCAATAAAGCTGAGAACCGAAGGCTCTTAACAGAAGGCACAAGTACAACACTCCTCTTCTGATCACCCTCACCAAGCCCGGCTGCCCGGGCACCCACAGTCCTTGTGCCCTGTCTCCTGAATGCACAGATCCCAGGCAGGCTCCACCAAGTCTGGTTCTTCCCTACTGTCCTATTAAAAATGTGAAACTCTGAACTGAGCTACACATGGTGGAGCACTTATGCTCCCAATCATTGGGTCATAAAGCAGCAACATTAGAAGTTTAAGGTCAACCTGGACTACATGAGACGTGATTCAAAAAGAGGGGGGGATAGTGCAACTAAAGCCTTTGCCACAAATAAAAGGATAAGATCCGGATTCTCCAGATCCAGGTACAATGTCACCAAGTGAGGCAATCTGATGTCATTCCAGCCTCTGAAGGCAGAGACTAGGAATCCCCAGAGCAACCTAGATGGCAGGAGTATTCCAATCAGCAACTTCTGGGTTTGATTAGAGACCCTGTCTCCAAAAGTAGGTGGAAAAGAGATCAGGGATGATTCCCCACATCAACCTCAGGCTTCTACATGCAGAAGCACTCGCACAAGTCACGTACAAACTCACATACATACTCCTCGGACCCAACAGGCATGCACATGAAAGAAATCCTAACTGTGGCAGTAACATGCTCTAATACAAAGCCAGCCTGGGTTACACACAGAGTAAGGCCTGGGTTAAAAAAAAAAAAAATCGGGCTGGAGAGGTGGCTCAGGGGTTAAGCCTCTGCCTTGCAGGCAGAAGGTCCTGAGTTCAGATCCCAGATCCCACGTATAAACGCCGGGCGGAAGCGGGGGCAGCCTGTGTTTCTGGTCCTGGTAGGGCGGAGCCTGTGAATCCCGGGGCAGAGGGAGATGGAGGCGTCCATGGTGGTTCGCGAATTCGCCTGTGGTTCTACACACACACACACACACACACACACACACAATTGAATAAATAAAAAAAATTAAAAAAAAAACGATATATAAAAATATTCGAACAGTTCAAACTGTCCAAAAAAAATAAATAAATAAGTGTCAAGTGCCTGCCCCTCGTGGCACTCCACATCCGGAGTCCGTGAGTTATTTTTCAGCTCCTTACCCCTCATGGATTCCATGTCTGCAGCCGTGAGTTCCTTTTTTTCTCTCCTCTAATAATTTCTATCTTAATCCTCAAAAAAAAAGGGGAGGTCCCGCACATGATCACAGATCTATCCATCCACCCGACTGGGCCCACACCATTGCTAGTCGCTGTGGACACGGGCACGTAGTGGACTCACCATCCGCTTACTGGGAACCTCCTCTCCATATTTCTCTCCTAGGTTAGAGGGCGAACTATATGGGCTCCTGGTCTATGGTTTCTTTAACATATCTTTAAGACAGTCCTTCAATATTCCAAGGCACTCCTGGCTGAGGAAAGAGAGACTAAGTGCCCATCTCAGCACCAGGGTGACAGAATTGATTGGGCGAGTAAAGTGCCCACTGTGCATCTCCAGGACCCTCGTAAAGACTAGGCAAGCAGACAGGGGAGGGTCTTAGCGGCAAACCAATGGAGTCCAAGTGGGGAGCTTCAGGCTCCTGAATCCCCTGACTCAAAAGCAACTGAAGACATGCTCTGGTTTCTGTGCACACACACCACACACATACACACATGCACATCATACATGTGCACACCACACATGTACACTCATGAACACCACACACACATGCACATACCACACATGTACACACATGCACACTACACATGTGCACTCCATACATGCATGCACATCACACATGCACACATGTACACACATGCACAACCACATGTACACATGTGCACACACCACACGCACATACATACACCATACATACACATGTGCATACATGTGCATGCATGCACTTCACACACACATGCACACTATACACATGCACACACACCACATGTACACCCATGCACACCACACATGTACAACCACACATGTACATGCATACATACACAGGTGCATGCACATCATACATACACCACACAAAGCACACATACATACCCACCACACACACATGTGCACACACAACACGTTTACACCACATATACACACACACTACATACACACACCTCACATACACAGATACACATACACGAACACATCCCTACACATATTCAAGAGCACACCACATTCACACATGAAAACACATGTGCACAAATATCATATGTACATATGCATGCACAACCACACACAATGCAGCATGGGAAGTGAAGTGCTGAGTGCACTAATTCAATAGCCAGTTGCATGCGCAGTGCAGCTTTAGCCACCAACTTCGACACACTTGCACAGAAAGAAGCAGTAAGACCCTTATGTGATGACAACTTTGCAGGAATTATTTCCAGCATGCCGGTCCAGCCTCCAGCTCTAGAGAGAGAAACAGAAAGACAACAAACTGCTTAGCCCTGTTCCCTTTAAAAGGCCACCACAACTAAAACAATAACGAAACCACAAACATTCAGATAAAAACTTACGCACAGGCTGGCAAGAGGGTGCAGTGGGCAAAAATCACTTGCCACAGAAGTCTGGCAACCCAAGTTCAATCCTCAGAATACATAAGCCGCTGTAGGGGTTTGAATCTTCGAGGCAAGGCAAGTGGTAGATACGGCACATGTGCAGCTAGACTGGGGGACGCAGCGCCCCAACAGCACAGACCCCACCTCTGCGCTTGCGCGCGCATGCACACACACACACACATGCACACACACACACACAAAACACCAATATCTAAAGTGGAAAAATTTCTAATAAATTCAACTTTAAGAGTCACAAATCACAGCTTTGTGCTCTTCTAGAGCACAAAGAAAGAAAAACAAGAAATGCCTTTGGCCTCAAGAGAACAAGAACCAAGGTTGCAGCAGCTCAGCAGGAGGACAATGGGCAGGTGCCCGGGCCCGGGCCTGGGCCTGCTCCTGATGCATGAGGGCTGGGGGCACAGAGGGTAGAGGCCCAGGTCATCCCTGGCTGCAGTGAATTTCAACTTGATCCACATAAGAATCTGTCTCCAGGAAGGAAAAAAAAAATTAACAACTAATTCCTAAAAAGTAGAAAAATCCTTACTGTAATAATAAAACTTCAAACATCTCTGTTCTTAAAAATTAGAAAACAGGGGCTGGAGAGATGGCTCAGGGGTTGTGACTCTGTCTCACAAGCAGAAGGTTCTGAGTTCGGATCCCAGGTCCCACGTTAAAAAAAATAAATAAAATAAAAAAAATTAGAAAACAAGGGGCTAAAAGATGGCTTAGGGGTTCAGCAAAAGGACCTGCGTGCAGAACCCAGATCCCATATAAAAACATCAGGAGGAAATGGCAGTGGCCAATACTTCTAGCCCTGGAAGGCAGAGCCTGGGAAATCTCGGAGCAAAGCAATAAGGAGGTACCGCAATCCAGGATGATTGCAGAAGTCAATCTTGGTCCTCCACAGACTACAAAGTACTCTCTTCTATATCTATTCACACCCACACAGGTACACACAGGTACACACTGGTACACCCTGGCACCCACGCACACCCCATACACACTGGCACCCATGCACATCTGCATATGGACACAATGGCACTTACATATACATGTATACACTGGTACCTGCTCACACCAAAAAAAAAATTAGAAAGTGAGCCAGGTATGGAAACTTATCCTGTTGTCAACCTAGAACTTGGGGGCTGAGGCCAGATGACTCTGATTCATTCTCTCTCTCTCTCTCTCTCTCTCTCTCTCTCTTAGAAAGTAAGTCTGAATATCTCAAGTTCAATTTCATGAGCAAGTGGTTTAGCCACACCTGCTACAGTGACTTGATCAGTACTTGAGGCTAAGGCAGGAGGATTACCAGAGTTCAAGGTCAGCCTTTGCACACAGGATTCATCTTTAAAAAACAGGGGAAAGGAGGGTTTAGAGTAAGATGCAGGATGATCATCTTCGACTCTTGATCATCAGGCTCCTTTTGATTTTAAATTCTGCCTCGTCCAACAGAGGAGCTGGCTCAAACGTGCAGCACCCAGTCCACACACACACACACACACACACACACACACACACACACGCGCGCGCGCTCTTCCAAAGCATCTCTCCCAGTGTGGTCCCTGGATCCTGGAACACGGGGCAACATCCATCCAACTCTTTTGGTTTAACTCAAAACCGCGCTGGAAAACACACATCTCAAAAACACTAAGTTAAACATTCTGAAAGAATATAGCATTGGATTAGCTGCCGTAAGTCAATTACCCTGGTGGGCTTGAACTAATATGGCAGAGTCTTGCCATAAAACAGCAGGGGAGATGGCAAGGCCGCTCCCCTGGTGGCTGAAGCCCAGTCACTCTGAATGCTAGTGTGCTGACAGTTCCCAGGAGCCTCCAGGGCCGCCAGGGGCGGGCTCAGTGATGGCTGGGAACAAGGTCTCACTTGAGCCTTAGAGAAGAGCGCCATGTCCAGCGGGGCGCGGTGGGACTGCCCGAATGCTGGACTAGGGGCAGGGATGACTGCAACGGAGGCCAGCTGCTTATATAACAAGCTCCAAACTGAGCTTCCATCTCAAAACACCAAAAACAAACAAATTAAATCCCTATTTTTTAATTATTATTTAATTTGCCATTTAAGTTTTAAGAAAAAAGTTGAGAACAAGAGGTGGAAGGAGAGTCGTGAGCAACACAGGTCATCCTGGTTACACGAGACCCCGTCTCAACCCCCCCCATTTCAAATCTCAAGCAGAACATGCCTGGCACTTACACAGCTGAACATCTTTCGTGAGAAACCCCAACATCTACGGCTGGCAGATGACACAGAGGTAAAGGTGCTGGCCGCCAACCAGGCTCCTGAACCTGTGCTTAGGCCCGAGTCCACATGGCAGGATCCCCCCATGTGAACCTGCTCCCCGACCCCCACCCCTGATCAATAAACACATAAAACATTCTTAAAAATGGAAGAAAAGAGGGAGAATCAAAAGGAGGGAGGAAGAGAGAGAGGGAAACTCAAAACATGAAATGTTCCAAATCCAAAATTAATCACAACAGTATCGAAATGAGACCTAGTCACATGACCCTCCAGGCCTAGTCACATGACAGGCTACAGTTTGAAGCAACAGATCTCAGGCACAATGACTGCAGGTGTGCGTGGAACGAGACAGCTTCCTGTTCAGGCTGCTCTCTGATATCCTAAGCACTTTTGGTCCCAAGGTTGGCATAAGGACCCAACCAGTGGACCAGCCAAGCCAGCTCAGCGTCCGAGGGGACCCCCTTCACACAGCCCTGTCCACTCTGCAGCATGAGGACAGAGATTCTCGCGCCTGCATCATACCTGGGCCTGGTCAAAAGAAGACCTAGGACGTTAGCAAACAGTACACTGCTAACCCCAGACAGCTGCAGAGCACACAGGTGAACCAGAAAAGGACACAAAGTCAAAGGGGAGGGAGGGTGTGAGAGAGCAGCAGGAGGCCTGGGGGCCACGGAATCAGGGGCAGGAAGAAGGAACCCAAGGGGCGGCAGTTGGAGGAGCAGGGGGAGAACCAGGAGAAATCGAAGGCCACTACCACTTCTGCCCCGCAATTTTATGAGGGATCTGAGATCCAAACTTGGCCCTTGTCCTTTAACTGGGAGGGAAAGGGTTTAATCCCTAAGTCACCTCCCAGCTTGAGGCCAGTATTTTGAGGAATTGACACTTTCAGAAGCTACACAAGATAGGACCAGGAAAAAACTGTTCAGGACAAGGAAATCAACGCACGCCCAAGCCTGAAGCTCCCCACACTGGCAGAGTCAGCGTGGCGCATAGGACCAGGAAAGGGTGCTGGCAAAGACGCCTCTGAAAGCCCCTGCTCTGATATTACATTTGGGGTACAGATTCTTGAGGAGTCACAAGGACTTGTACAGCCCTGACACACAGAGCACTGACAGTTGTCAGAACCAGGAAGTCAGTGGAGAGTCCTCGGAGAGCCAGTGGCAACTCATGCTATGGCAGCCGGAGGGAAACTGCACTTACCACTCAACCTGACACAGACTGCAAAGCCCCTGGACCCCACCTCAAGAGCCCCCTTTTATTTAAAAAGCTGCAAGGACTCAGTGGTGCACCCCCACCTATAGCCGCACAAGACAAAGCCACAGAAGGCAGGGGACCCCCACATACATCCCACATTAAGGAAGGAAGAGCTACTGTGCCTCTTGTCTAAGGCGCACACCCTCTCCAACTCTGAGCAAATGCACTGTGCTACATTTACTTCCAGAATGTAGCCCAGGAACTCAGGAAACACCCCCCACACACTAAAACCAGAAACAAGCAAATAAAATTGTAACACAAAGAAACAACTCTCACTTGACAGGTGGGTCAGCTCCACGTGCTGACCAGACCTCTAACAGCCAGCGGCCAACCAGGTGAAGGACAGTAGGCTGAGGACTCTCAAGGCCGCCCAGCATGAGAGGACAATCCTTCCTCCACAAGGCCCCTTGTTCAAATGACAACCAAACTCTCAGAGGCTGTGACCCAAGTTTTCAAAAGCACCGCCCTAGCCTGTGGGCGCCTCTTTCTGCACCAGCACATGGAGAACTGGCTCGGAGCCCAGTAGCGAGCTTCCCTGGTGACTCTGGGGTCCAGCATAGTGGGCATCCACCCAGCCAACCAGCCACATCATCACCTACCATTCAAGTTAGAATCTACCAGAAACACAAGTTTTGTCAAGAAACCTACACAGCAAGACTAACCACGCAACCGGAAGACATGCCAAGACATGGTCGTCTAAGAAAAGGACCAAGCAAGGATCAGACCAAGGACCCTTGGACACTAACCCTACCTGCGCCGTGGACAAGTGACCTAATTTAATTTAGCGCCTCGGCCTTGATGGCCACAAAGCCGCCTCAAGATTAGCCTACCATAAATGGCACGGGGCACCTCACACTGGGGGGGCCTCCTCTGGCTCTCTGGTCCACCCTCCCTGAGAACAGTGCCAGAAGCTGAGCACCAGCCCTCTCCAGAACTTTCTGCTGGTGCAGACCAGGAGTGCAACAGTGCCCGTCACTGTGCACGGCACCAGGGGAAAGTTTGAGTACAACATGTAAATGTCTCCTGCTAGCTGACTTCAAGGCTCACACGAAAATGTCACTTGCGGAATGAGTCAAGTTCTCATGTACAAGAAAAACACATCCCAGGCACGGCCCAGGCTTCTGCCACTCCTCTTCCTAACCTCCATTCACTCCTTTCCTTCGCCGCATGGAGTTTCAAACCCCACCAGCTCTTTCAACTAGCTCCACCAGTGCAAGGAGCAAGAGATGTTCCACAGAAACGCCTGGAGACGCTGTGGGGAGACATTCCGTGGTCCCGCGCCCTCCAACCACACTGTACCTACGCTTCCTGGCTATATTCCTGTAGCTCCAGTTTGAACCTGGGACCCTCCTGCAAGAGGCGAGAGTCTACCACTGAGTATGTATTTACCCATGAGTTGATATTCCAAAGGTCCACTAGTCATACCTCTCTTTCCCAGAGGCCCTTTCTTCTTCACTTGAAAAGTTCTCAGTTCTCGGCAGGCAGATATTTCTTGTTCTTTTGGTAGACAGGTATTAAGGCAATGGATCATGGGAAACCCCTTAATTAGATCCTGAGAATACAAGTATCAGAAAGGATTCTTGGGCATTTGCAAAAATAATAAAATGTTTAACATTTCTTTAACAGGATCAATACAAAATAAAATCTCACACTTGGGCAGTAACACAATGGTAGAGCACCTGCCTAGCATGCATAAGGCAGGCTGAAGATTTAGTACTCAGCAACACACACACACACACACGCGCGCGCGCGCGACATATATAAAATACATAATGTATAATATCAATAGCAGTAATGGCCCAACCCCACCATTTACTGCCTGTATCTCTCATGCCAATACCAACACACACACATTAGAAGAACCCTTCCAACTGGCCAAGATGAAACCATTTATAAGCCACTAACAAGTTCCCTAACCTTTCACCCACATGCAGTCTTCATCCCCCACTCTACAATATTCTGCCCCAAATACTGGAGAACTGACTCTGTTCAAATGAGTGAGAGAGAGAGAGAGAGAATTTACAGACTTATTGGTTGTGATTACATACTTTACACAATACAGGGAAACTATATATAGTATATATTACATATATGTATACATATATATATATATATATATAGATATATATATATAAAGAAATCCTCAGAAAGAGCAGGATCCACATCTCTAGCATGGACAAGCCAGCAAATTAGAGCGCAGGAAACCTGCTCAACTTCTCTGGGGCACGTTTTCTTTCCGCCGCCCCTCCCCCACAGGGAAAAGCCAACTATTTCTAGAACTCTCAATGGCAATTCGGGAAGCTTTTCTCAACTCCCACGACACAAGCCAACCCGATATATAGTGTTTTCATGGAGACAAAGGTGCCTACTTTCCCAGACAAACTTATTAAAGCAATGAGAACACACAGTCCCAGGAAGTCAGAATTACAGAAACACACCATTCAGCACAGGGTCTTACTGAGCAAAAAAAAAAAAAAAAAAAATTACCACGAAACACACCGGGAAACCCCGAAAGTCACCAATGTGCCAGCAGGATGTCTACTGCAAGTCATGTTAGGTAAGTGGATAAACTCAGCACGCAAAGCCTTCCATTATTCGAACTGAAGGTCTTAGGCTTCACACGGTTGGGGGAGGATTTCTAAAGATTCAGACTGAGTAAGGCATCAGTTCACCCATCATATTTTATTAACACGCTTAGGTGCATGTGAGGTTGTTTGAGAACCAAGAACGCCGAGGAGAACTTCCCCAAGTTAACTGTAAATTACCTAGCTGCAAACGCTTCAGGACTCCTGCCTGCCAAGTCCAGCATTTGAAGTAAACTCCAGACGCTGGGGAAATCTAGTGTTCTGCGAGGTTCCAACACTTGTCACGGGTAATCAAGTTATTTCAGAGTGTTAGGTAACCTAACAAAGAGCGTTTCTTAAAAGCCATCACAACCCAAATTTTACACGGGGCACACACACCATGCGCTCAACCCGAATTTATTCCTAGTTACCACTGCAAAGTGATGCGTGTTTCAGCAAAATTAGGAAGTTCCAAAAATACTGGACGCGCTGAAGCAGGCTTGGGCTCGCCCGGTGTCTAAAATGGAATACTGCACTTAAAGGAAAAAGTCGGTCGGCCCGTGTTCCCAAAAAGAAATACACCGGTGGCAAAGGGAAGTGCACTCAACGTGGCCTCCACAGTGAGACATTATAAGGCGCCTGTGCGTGCCACCCCGAAACTTACCAGGAAGATGGCACTAAGTTTGCCAATGGTATACACTTCTGACCCAACTTTAGGGAGGCTGGAAAGAGCCTCCCGGAGAGGCCCGAAGGCGCAAGTTCCCACGCGCGTCCCGAGCCCCGCCGGCCGCGCCCCTCCCCCGCCCCGCGCCCCAACAGCCGCCCGCGGCCGCCGCGCACCCCACAGCGGCCCGAGTCCCGGAGCCACCCGCTGGCCCGCCGAGCACCACCAGCCAGCCGGCCTCACCCCGGCCCCGGCCCCGGCCGGCGCGCCCCAACCCCGGCTGCAAGCCACCGCCTCGCAGGCGCGCGCGGAGAGGCCGGCGCGGGTCCCCGGGGCGCGGTCCCCGGGGTGCGGTCCGCGGCTCCCCGGGGCGCGGCTCCCGGGACGTGGGGTAAGGTTGCGGGGAGGTCCCCGGGGCGCGGGGAAAGGGGGACCCCCGGGCGCGGTCCCCCGGGGCGCGGGCCGGTGGGCCGCACGTGAGCGCCGCCCCTCCCCCGCGGGCCCCAAGGCCAAGTTGGCGGCCTCGCCGGCCCCGCGCCGCCCCGCGCCTCCCCGCCCGGCCCGGCCCGGCCCCGCGCTTACCCGGCCCGGCGGCGGCGGCGACGCCGAGCCCCTCCGGGACGCGGCACTGGACGCTCCCGTCGCTCGGCCCGCTCGCCTGCAGCCGCCCGAGTCACCCTGGCGCGGGCGCTGACAGCCCGGCGGCGGCGGCGGGTCCCCGGGCTGGGGGAGGGGTGGGGGGCAGGGCGCCGCGAGCAGTCGAGGCAGGGAAGCTGTTACTAAGGAGCCAAACGGTGCGGAGCGGCCAACGGCCCGACACGCCACACCGGGGAGCGGGACCAGCCAGGCACAAATGAGCTCGCAGGCCCGCGGCGGCGGCGGCGGCGGCGGCGGCGGCGGCCGCGCAGCAAAACAAACCCGAGCGGCCTGCGCCGGGCGCGCGGGGAGGGAGGAGGGGGAGGGGCGTGCGGAGGGGGAGGGGAGGGAGGGGGTGGGAGGGGGGAGGGGAGCCGGGAGGGGGAAGGGAGACGGAAGAGGCGGAGGGGGAGGGGTGTGCCTGGGAACACAGCGGACGGGAGGGGGAAGGGAGATTCGGGGCGGAGGGGGGAAGGGAATGAGCAGGGAGGGGGAGGGGAGACGGGAAGAGGGGGGAAGGGACTCCGAAGGGAGGGGGAGGGGAGACCCGAGGAAGCAGGGGGGAAGGGAATCAGAAGGGGAGGGGAGACCCGGGAAGGGAAGGAGAAGGGGAGGGGGAGGGGAGGCCCGGAGAGGAGGTGGGGGATGGGCGCTGGGAGGCGAGGCGAGGGCGGGGCCGGAGGAGAGGCGCTCCGGAGGGGGAGGGGGAGGGGTGCCGGGGAGGAGGAGGGGCGCGCGGGGAAGTGAGCCGGGCGGGGGCAGGGCGGCCGGTGGAGGAGGGGCGCGGGCGACGGGCTGGGCGGGCGGCGGGCTGGGCGGCCTCCCTTCGCGTCCCCCCGCCCGCTCCCGCCGGCTCCTCGCCGTCTTCCTCTCCCTCCCTCCCTCCCTCCCAGGCTCCGCGCGCGGGTGGCGGCTGCGCCGGGGCTGGGCGCGCGGCGCCTTCTCCCCGGAGCCCGGCGGCCTCGCGGCGCTCCCGGACCGCTCTTGTCCCCTGCGGGGCGCGGCCGCGGCGACTGTCACCGCAGGCGGAGGGCCGGTGTGGGGGGAGGTGGAGGGGCGCCGCGCGGACCCGGGTGCGCACCCCTTTGTGTGCAGAGACCCAGCTGCTGGGAGAGGGGGGCTCCCCACGCCGCCGGCGGCTTTCTCAATGCAGAGCCGCGGGATCGCGTCCTGGGAGGAGACCCGCGCGCCCGGGGAGGACCGGACAAGCCCCCCGCCGTGGCGGGAGTGCCGCTTGTGCTGTGCATCACACGTGTGTCTTTCTGCTGCCGGCCGGGTGGGGAGCGGCGCGTCTGCCGTCCTCGCCGCACCGAGAGCGCGGCGGGGCTGAGCGCTCGCTGCACATACCTCCGGCGCGGCGTCCACCGCAGAAGTTTCTCGGCTCCGTACTTGGTGCGGGCGTGGGCCACACCGGGGCGGTTGGTGAAGTACCTACCGCTCGGCGGTGACGCTATGATCGCGGGAGGGAGCCCGGTTTTAAAGCACATGAAACTGACTTGCCGGAGGTTCCCAGAAAGAGAGAGGTTCCCAGGCCCAGAGAGGAAAATCTGCTTCCCTTTCCCTGTGAACACAGGGCTTGAAACTTTCTGGCTTTATTTTCAGTTGTCTTTTAAAATAATCGTTTGCAGGCTTGTTGGGGACGTTTCAGGATTACCACAATATTTGGAAACAATGTTGAACAAAAACCGTTTGCTTTTTATAGCTGAAACTTGAATATATTCTCTCCCCCCCCCCCCCCCCGTGTGTGTGTGTCTTCCTCCTCCTCTTATACACACACTTGTTTGAAGTGACTTTCACCCGTCTGAACTATGGCCTGCTTTATAACTTAGTAACTACTCAGGTCTGTCCCTGATCCGCCCTTGCCTAAGGGGGTGGGGGGGTTGCGAGTGACTTGGGCCTGGAAGAGGCACCCACCCTCCTGGAGGCTGCTTTTCCTCAAGTCTGCGCTGCTTGTCCCTGGAGGAGGAGTTTCCACCTGGGCAGACCGAATGTTAGGTCAAAGTCACCTGATGGGAACTTAGATAAATCCCGGAGTTCCAAATGCGCTGTGGAGGGAACCAGTCCAGCTGTTCGGGCCGCTCAGCAGCTAAAACGTCCAGTTGACCTGCAGCCCTCAGTGCAAGTCGGAGCAGACTGTCTTGCCGTGCTGGAAAGTTCTAAAAGTGTCTGACTGCTATGTTTTCTCAACACCATCCTCATTTCAATGAGGGACTGTCTCCATGGGACAAAGGTTCGTTGAGAAAGTTCTTGCCCTAAATTGTCTCAAGGGTTTATTGGCACTAAGGGGTGGGTATGGTGACCCAAACTCTACTCCACGCCTGAGCTACATTCCCAGCTTTGAACCTAAACAGAGACTTCTAGAAAATGAAACCACACCATTGAGTGCTGAAGGATCTCACCGGTTCTGGTTCTTAACGGTTATCCTGTGGCCAGACAGCTTTCCCCCACTCAGTTCTTGAAGGGGGCCCCAGTCCTGCAAGCCACTCCTTCCTGGGGCCAACCACATATCTCAATGGTAAGGCGCCTGCTGTAAAACTCTGGGACCTGAGATGGATCCCCATGAGGCCTCGTGGTGGAAGGGGAGAATTGACTTGTAAAAGTTGTCCTTTGACCATGCATGGTACACGTGATTATCCTCTCGTCTCCTCTACCTCTCAAAATATTTTAAAAGTAGAGGGGGAGAATCATTCCCCAAACCTGAAGTTCTTTTTTTTTTATTACTATTTATTCAACTGTGTGCATATGCGTGTGTATGTGCGCGTGCACGCGTGTCTCTGTGTGTGTGTGTCTGTGTATGTGTAGAACCACGGACGAATTCGCGAACCACCATGGACGCCTCCACCTCCTTCTGCCCCGGGATTCACAGGCTCCGCCCTACCAGGACCAGAAGCGCAGACCGCCCCCCCTCACCCCCACCCCCACCCCCACCCCACCCCCACCCCCACCCCCACCCCCACCCCCCCCGCTTCCGCCTGGCGTCTATAGGTGGGATCTGGGATCTGAACTCAGGACCTTCCGCCTGCAAGGCGGAAGCTTAACCCCTGAGCCACCTCTCCAGCCCCCAAACCTGAAGTTCTAACACTAACAGTGGGTGCCAAGTTTCTTGCTGAAGTTCAGGGTGAGCTGACCCCCCCCATCATTCCGTTGTTTGAGCCAGCTGTGTAGCAGGTGTTTCTGGGCATAAATTACTGTATTTGAATGTCAGGATAAAAGTCACTGAAATTAGGAGATCTGGGCCACGAATATGTTCCAAGTGCCCTGTGCCCCCTTTCCTTTATTTTTTGTTGTTGCTGTTGTCATTGCTTGTGGTTTTTGTTTTGTTGTTTTGTTTTTTAGAGGAGTCTTCCTTTATAACTGGCCCCAGGCTCTCATCAATCCCCCTGCCTCGGTCTCCCAAGACAAGGATTACACGTGTGACAGTGAAGAACCAGGCCCCTTCAGAACATCTAAGCTGGAAAGTACTTGATTTCTCAGCTATGGGGGAAGTTAGGGGAGCCCAGAGCTTGGTTCAGTGTGGCTTGAGGTGGTGATGGAGCACTGCACGAAGGGGAAAAGGGGTCTCCTTAGGCACCAAGCAGTGTGCCAGGATTCCAGCAATAATTAGACTCCCGGGGGAGGTACAAGCCCAGAGATAACTGTTGTTACTTGCTTTCAGTACGTTTTCCTAATCTAAGAAAAGCTGCTAATATGTTTCTAGAGAAGGCAAATTCCTGTCACTAAGATCTGCAGCAAACAGACCCATTCAGAAAGTTGTCTTGGCAACTCGGTTTGGTGGAGTGCCTGCCCAGTGTGAAGAGCCCTGGGTCCATCCCTGAATGGGCAGAGTGGCGCCCGCCTGCCATCCAGCACTGAGGAGGAACAGTGCTCAAGGTCACCTTGAGGCACAGCCAGTGTGAGGCCAGCCTGGACCAGATGAGACCAAGTCTCAAAAGAAAAGACGAGACAAGACTTCCTTACTGACTGGTTCATCTCTCCTTCCATATGTACATGTGTGTGATTATGTATATAAAGCCACTCAAGAAGCACCAACATTTTTCTTTTTCTTTTTTTTTAATTTGTGTATGTGTGGATCAGAAAGCACTATGTGTCCCTGTGGAGGCCCAAAGGTAACTTCAGGAATCATCTTGGATTACTTCGGCCTCCTTTTTGCTTCACTCTGGAATTTCCCAGTCTCCATCCTCCATTTTCTTCCTGGCATTTTTTACATGGGGACTCTGGGATCCAAACTCAGGAACATCTGCTTATGAGACAGAGTGTTAACCTCTGAACCATTGCTCCAGCCCAAGAAGTACATTTTAAAATTAAAGTGTTAGGCTGGAGAGATGGCTCAGGAGTTACCTACCTAGAAGGTAGGGCAAAGCAATAAGGAGATAGAGCCATCCAGGATGATTCCTGATGTCACCCTTGGGCCTCCATAGACAAACACAGTCAAATGCTGTCTGGTACACATACAAGTGTCATGATTTCTTTACAACACGTATATACTTATTTTGAACTACCAGATAACCCAGATAATTTTTTAATTGTGAAAATGATGTCTTGGTCTTGCACTGCAGCTAGTATCCCCCTTCCCCCTCCTTCCTCCCTCTCCCATCCTGCTGAGGGCCCTTAGGTTTCTGTTTCCTTCTGCCTTGTTCTGTGGCTCTCCCTGCCCCCTTCCCCCGCCCCTGGCCTGTTGGGACACAGGAGGCCAGACTTTTAAGCTCTGGGTTCCCGCCTGAACTCTGTCACAGTTTCCCCCACCCAGCGGCCAGAAGTGAAGAGAACAATGAACTGCTTGAGAGTACACATTTACATAAAAAACCCTTAAGGGCTGGGGGATAGCTGAGTGGGTGAAAGTATTTGCCCTGCAAGTGTGAGAGTTCAAATCCGCAGAATTCATGCCCAGCTAGGCACGGGGCGCTCTCCTGTGAGCCCCGGGACTCGGCAGTGAAATGCGAGACCTCCAGAGTAAGCTGGCTCATGTGCACAGGGTGAAACAGCAGGAGACCCCCGTGTCCAACACCACTCGTGGGAGGGGAACACCAGCTAGGCATGTCCTCCGCCTCCACACATTCACACATTCGTGGGTACACGTGTACACACTCACAGCAGGAAGAGGAGATTGCAACCTTCAGGATACCCACAGAAGAGAACCGAGGGGTCAGAAAGGTGAGACCGAGTACACAGCTGTGCAGACCTCGCTTTGTGCCAGGCTGGCTGGGACTTCTGCAATCTCCCTGCCTCTGCCTCCCAAGTCCCCACGGTATAGATGTGAGCCACCACATCTACTAGAGTTCACACTTGGAAGAGAAAATCTGAAGGGGCTCAGGGCACCAGTTTTGCTTTGTTTTGTTTTGTTTTTTCATAATTTGTGTGTGTGTGTATTTATCAGAGGGCACTGTGTGTCCCTGTGGAAGACCAAGGGTGACTTTGGAAATCATCCTGGATTGCTTCTGACTGCATTTGCTTCACGCTGGGATTTCCCAGGCTCCGCCTAGCAGGGCTGGAAGTACAGGCTGCCGCCATTTCTGCCTGGTGTTTCTCAGGACCTTCTGCTTCAAGGCAGAGTCTTAACCCCTGAGCCATCTCTCCAGCTCAGGATACTGGTTTTAAGTCCCAGTCCTATATGAACTGGGTTTGGGGACACTTGCTTTGGAGATGGAGGCGGGAGGATTAGCCATTTACAGTCATCCTCAACTACAGAGTTCAAGGCCAACCTGGGCTACTTGAGACCTTGCCTCAAAATATTTTTTAGTGATTTGATGAATGAGGAGAGCTGGTTCTTGACATCTGGGGGGAAGCACATCCCAGTCTCTTCAGTCCTGCTCTGTGGTGTGTGGTTCACATACAGACTGAGCACAAACAAGGTTGGGGTTTTCCCCTCTGCAGAGTTAGCAATCTTGAGAGGACATTCTGATCAGGAAGAGATTCCAGTGCCCACCACTAATTGTCTCCCCCCACCACCACCACCATGGCAGTTGAGTATGTAGCATGTCAATATACCGTTGTTCCAGCTTGTGAATTTTTGACTTTCTTTTTAAGCTTTGAACCTCGTTTCACAGCCCAGGGTGGTGGTGCAGGCCTGCAATCCTGTCAGTCCAGAAGCAAGGGGATTCCCCCGAGTACAAGGCAGCCTAGGCTACATTGTGAGACTTTGTCAGAGAGAGAGAGAAAGAGAAGTTCAAGCTATAAATTGAATTGTGCCTTTTAAGGACATGTTTACAATTTGGTTAATTAAATCTTACCCTTGAATTATTAAACTGCGTTTACACATGTAATGCATGCATTCTTCTTTTAGAAATACTTACATCGCTTGACAAATAGAAGAATCATAAGCAGTTAAGTCATGCCATAAAGATGATTAACTGATTATAAAAAAAGAATCTTCGGTTCTCCTGGGCATTATCAAAATGTTTCCAGATTTAATAAGTCCAATCTCTCTTTTTTTTTAACCTCAAATCACAACTCTGAATCAATTATAGTTCTCATTTAAATGTTGTATACACCTAAATGTGTACTGTCGCAGGATAACTTGCTAGTTACTCTTAAATGTTAAGTTATCTTAAATTTAACAACGGATGAGCCAGGTCAGGCATGAGAGCCCAGCACTTGGGAAATGGAAGCAGAAGGGTTAGGGGTTCAAGACTTGCCTTGGCATCTAAGACCAGCCTGGTTTTCTTGAGTCCCTACTCAACAGCAAGAAGATAGTTAAAAGCCCGAAGTATAAATATGCACAATTTCTTCCTAATAAGTGTAAGATCCGTGCTGTGGGCTGGCTGTGCTCATGGCTGTCATCTGCTTTGTATCGTCCTGAGTCTAACAGAAAGGCAGGCTTTTAATAGACACTTCTTCTGGCCCGGGTGAGCTTAGCTCAGGGTGTGACTACAAATTACATAAACTGAGTAGTTCATAAATGGAGGAAATCAATCCCCCCCCTGCTCCCCCTCCTCTCTCGGTTCTGGGCATTCTCGATGCAGGCGCTGGTAGATGCTATGCCTGGTGACTCCACTCTGCTCACTGCACCTTCTTGCCGCGTCTTCACAGGGCCCAGAGGACAGGCCAGCTCACGCCTGTTCCCTGAGGCTACAAATTGCCCTTCATGTGGGACTCCGAAAGCCATCGCCTGTGGCGGTGGAGGCTGATGTGTGAATTTGGGGTTTGTTGCAGTAAGATTGCGTTATTGCTGATAAATTCACAACCAAAGGACTGAAAGGAACCAGGCGTTTTATTTTGGATTGCAATCGTCCAGTTACTGTTCCTTGCTCAGCTTGGCAGGAGAGCTCAGGCAACACCAGGGGCCGAGGGAACTGGCCACGCCACATCCACAGGACGGCTGAGAGGGACAATCCTCACTTGCAGACTGGCACGTCTGGCTGAATATTCAGAAGGATGCCCATTTCTTTACCCAGTTGCATCTTATTCACCTGTCCGAGGACTAGCCACATCCTCCATGGGCTGGGCCTCCCCATCAACCAGCTGATCTCCTGCAGGTGTGCTTAGGACTTAACCACTGATTCTGTACAAATGTGTCCAGAGTTCAAGCCATTGACAATCAAGTTGACCCCTGAGTCTAACTGTTAGAGGCTCGGAGGCAGGCACATGCAGGTTGCTTTCTGCCTTGCCAGGAGAGACAGCAGCTGATTGCCCTGACTGGCACTGGCTGGCCAGAGACCGAAGGGAAGGGAGGGCGTCTTGAAACATTTTTCAGAAACACGCCTAACTTTCTTTGGCACCGTGACTCCAAGTTCCCACCCTCTAGGAGGGTGACCCTGGTGGGCAGCTTCCTGTCCATAGAGTCTGGACGAACTGCTGCTTCCAGACAGCTTGACTCTGCACCCCACCTTCGAAGATGTGCAGAACGCTTGCTCATGCACACGTCTGGACCCTTGTTCGTGGGAGATGGACAGGTTTCCTTCCCTGCCAGGACCCCAACATCCTGAACAGAATGCAGAGGCTCACAGAAGTGGTCAGCCTCGAAGTTCAAACACAGAGGAACACATGAAAATTTCTTATTTATTTTATGGATGTATGTGTGTATGTGTGCATGCCATGACACACATGTAAAGGCCAGAGGATAATATCTGCAAGTAGGTTCTTTCTTTTCCTCTATTTTTGGGTTCTGGGGATTGAACTCAGCTCTTCCTACGGAGGTGTCTCATCATGGTCAAAAACAAATGAAAATCTTTATACCTTTGTCATAGTTGGGCACAGGTGTCAGCTTGACAGTTGAGGGTTTGAGCTCTGGGCGCATTTGTGGAGAATTAGTAGTTAAGCCCAGAGCGAACCTGAAGGAGATTGTCTAGCTGATGTTGGTTGGGATTAGGCCCTGGAATAAATCACGGAGAGCTGGTTGAGAGAGTTGGCTGGTCTGGCAAGTAAGGACTGTCCCTCTCTCAGCTGTTATGTGGTGATGGTGTGGCCAGTTCCCTCCACCCTGGTGTTGGTGCATGCTCCCCCGTCAAGCTGGACTGAGAACTGTAACCAGGAGTTGTTGGAGAGAATAAACCTTTGTTCCCTTAAGCCGTTTGATGGTCATTTATCAGCAACCATGCAGGCAATCTGCAACAGCCTTATAGCCTCTAGACTGGGGGGCAGACTGAGGGGACGCCTCCAAACTTTCCACCAGGCAGCAGCGCCATCGTTTCTCACGTGCACGTCTCAAGCTGCGCAGCCTTTGATGAGCGGTGGCTTCAGTTCCCAGGTGCGACGCAGTGCTGCATGCCTGTGCCCCCCCAACCCAGGAGGTGCAGACGATGCTCCAGATCTGTGGCCTCAGCACTGAGGAGGGGCAGGCCCTTGGGTCAGAAGTTCAAGGTTAACCAATCTCCACAGATGGCGAAGCTAGCCTGGGCCCAGCGAGCCAGGCTCAAGCAAACAAAGCGCCGCAGCGGAAGTGGGACACTGTCACGGTGCTTCTCTTACCTCTACCTGCCTGCAGCAGTCCCCCCCCCCCCCCCCCCCCCCGGGCCTGACCGTTCTCAAAGCACAGGAAATGCAGACTTTAACAACACCCAGCAAGCAGGAGAGCAATGCCCCAATGGTGGCCATTGCTCACACACTGAATTCATTTCAGCCCTGCCCAGGCACAGGAAGCTGGAAATATGAGCGGCCCCTCTCCACAGAAGAGAAGCCAAGCACAAGTCAGTTGTCAAGTGACCAAGTCACCCAGATAGCAGTCGTCAGAATACGTCTTCGCGTAGGAGGTTCAGGGCGTATGTTTGTGTCTGGGTGCATCTGTGTGTGTAGGTGTGTGTTCATGTGTCTGTATAACTGAGTACGTGTGTATTGCACATGTTTCTGTGTTTCTGTGTGTGTGTGTCTATGTGTCTACATCTATGTGTGTGTGTCTGTGTGTGTCTATACAAGTGTAGGTGAGAGCGTGTGTATGAAAGTGTATGTATGTGAATGTATGTGTGTATCTGTGTGAGTGTATATTATGTGTGTGTGTCTCTGTTGTTCATGTGTCTATGTGTGTAACTGCATGTGTGTATCTGTGTGTCTATGTTTGTGTCTATGTGAGGGTCTTGTGTATCTGTGTATGTGTGTGTGATTGTCTATTATCACAGTGTGTGTTTTATGTGAATGTTTGTGGGGGTAGGAGGTGTGTAACTGTGTGTGTATGTGTGTGTGCATGTGTGGGTTGTGTAACTGTGTCTGTGTGCATGTGTGTGTCTGCGTCTCTGCGTGATGGTTTCCTGCACACAAGCGTACGTGTGTTGACGCAGGTCTTCGCAGCTCAGGTGAACCTCTAACTCTCCTTGTCGGTGAGGATGATCTTGGTTTCAAGCCATTAGTTACCTGCACACAAAGGAGACAGATCAAAGCTTGGTGGGCGGGGCGGGGCTGGTGAAGGACCAGGTTACCATGCTGAAGTCAGGGGCTCCTGAACCCTCTCTTGAACCATAAGGGGTCCGGGTCTGAAACACACCCCTGAAGTGCTCTGTACAGAGCAAAACGGGGTCCCAGCCACCTAGGGAGGGCAGCTCTGCTCTGGACTTCGCGACAGGACCAGTGCGGAGAGTGTCAGGTGGCAGACAGCTGAGGACCGGGGCAGCAGGTTCAGCTGTGCTGCTAGTGGCCGCGGCTGCGCTGTCTCTGCTCTGGAGAGAATGAGGATCAGGAAAAGCCAGTGCAGCCCGGCGAGGAGCACAGCTCGCACACTTACAGCGTCAAGGCTTTAGGCTGTGTGCCCTTTGCTGAGCCCATTCTCAGGTACTCTGTAAACTGCAGCAGGCTGGCTCCCGGTTGTTCTGCTGATTTCTGATACAAAGATGCCGGCTGAAACTTTCATACTCACTCTGCAGTGCAGGCTGCTTGGGAGGCCTCTCTGAGAGTGTGTGGGCCCTTGGGTGAGGAAGAGGAAGAGGCATGGAGATTTGACTAGTGCCACGCGGTGCCCTGCTGCAGACCTAACTCTATTTGGCAACCCCGGGGTTTGCTCTGGGCATTTTTTTCTGCCATGCATAGCTGCGCACATGAGCAACTCGGCAAGAATTCTGCTGCATGTCACCGTCCGTTTGGGAACCATGACCCGAGACAGCCTGCAGAGCGAGAAGATTCCACAGCCCACGTTCCGGGAGAGGGACTTGCACCCTCGGCTGCTCTGAATCCCAGATGGAATCTCTCCATGCCTCTGGGAAGAGCTTGCCCAGCAAGCTGCTCACGTACCTTGTAGTAAGATTAACCCTTTGAGAAGCCCAGGCGTACAGGGAAGAAACACGGCCATAAAGACTCCCGGACATCACACAGCTGCTTCTGGCTGAGGATTTCTCCACAATACATTTTTTAACTTGTGTGTGTGTGTGTGTGTGTGTGTGTGTGTGTGTGTGTGTGTGTGTGTGTCAGAGGGCACTGTGTGTCCCTGTGGAGGCCCAAGAGTGACTTCGGGAATCATCCTGGATGGCTTTGCTCTGGAATTTCCCAGGCTCTGCTCACCAGGGCCTAAAGTGCAGGCCTAGCAGTTTCCTCCTGGCGTTTTTTTTTTTTTTTTTTAACCTGGGCCCTGGGATCTGAACTCAGGACCTTCTGCTTGTGAGACAGTCTTAACCCCTGAGGCATCTCTTCAGCCTTCCACAATAAATTTTATAACTGTATTTTGTAGGGGATGGATGGATGGATGATGGATGGATGGATGGATGGATGGATGGATTGATTTAATAGTTTTGAGGCAGGATCTTATGTAGCTCAGATTGGCCCCAAATTCACTGGGAGTACAAGACTTAAACTCCTGCCTGACACTGCCTGTTTGTTTGTCTTCTGATGCTGGGCACGGAACCCAGGGCTTCATGCCCTCCAGGCTCTCTGCCAACTGAACCACATTCCCAGCCTTACTGTTATTATTGCTATTATTTACTTTATTTACTTGTGTGCTATATGTGTGTACAGACACATGGAAGTCACAAGTCTGTGTCAGATATTTTCCTCAGTCCCTTTCTACCTTATTTATTTATTTATTTACTTACTTACTTACTTTTATTTACTTTACTTGAGATGGGGACTCTCCCTGAACCTGGAGCTTGCAGATTTAGCTAGACTGGCTGCCAGCGAGCTCCAGGTGGGAAGAGGTGAGGTTCCAGGTGGCTGCTATTGTAACCTGCTTTTGCTGGGAGCGCCTGGGGTCAAACTCAGGTCCTCCTGTTTGCATAGCAAGTGCGGCTCCGACTGAGCCCCTCCCCCAGTCCTGTGGGAGAAGTTTGAATTATGAGCGAGGATCTACTTGAATTCATCTAGGTAAACTGAAATTTGGAAGCTTTGAAAGAAGCTTTAGCTTAGAGATCTGGAGTGCTACAAATTGTTTTTCAAAAAAAAGAAGATATCGCTTTCGAAAGGAGGCCTGGTGTGCGACATCTTTCTCTGGAGCAATTGTTTGAAGTCCCTGCTTCCTGTCTGGCTTGCTTCCAGAGCAATCCTGCAAGCAGTTTATAATCTCCAAGACCCTAACTTCCCAGAGCTGGCAGTGCTCTGACCACACCCAGACCCGTGTTTCCTGGTGCCCCCCTCTGCCCAGAGCCACTCATGGTATAGCAGCGTCTTTCTGTTCCTCAAACGTGTTCTGCAGCTCCCATCCCCCCCACCCCCACCTACCACGAGGCTGCTGCCAGAGAAGCAGCTATTAAAGGAACACTCTGCCTGTACCCTGCCGACCCCACACCTTCCCTTCCCCTGGCTGATCCCACTCTGACATCCAGGCTGCAGCTCAAGCCTTAACTTCTTCTACAAGACTCTCCTGAACATTTTTTGTTTTTTTAGGAGACAAGGTCAGGGTGGCCTCAAAACCACTGTATAGCTTACAAAGACCTTGACCTTCGATTCTCTGGCAGTTGGACTGCCAGAGACCCTGTCTCTAAAGATGGCTCAGAGGACGAGTTTTCTGCACTAACACGAGGCTGAGTTCACATCCCAGCAGCATATACAACTAGGTGTGGAGTAAATCTGTAAGTGGGGCGTCAAGAAGTTCAGAAGTTCAAGATCTGCCTTAGAGAATTTATCCCTGATAGGGATAAGAGGTAACTTATTCTGGAGCCAAATATGAATGACCATGGCCCGAAAAACACAGATGCAGGTGGCCCCAAACTCCATATATTGTAGGAACAGATTGTTGGGGTTCTGAAATCACAGAACAAAGAAAACTATGAATCCAGACACTGTTCTAATACTTTGGTGGAAGCATTAAGTAGGTGTGTTACATCAACAGGGGAGCTGTCTGTTATAGGCCATTGATGCTATCAGAGGACTTTCTTAGCCTTTCGGTGGATGGAAACTAGGCGTCTGCTTGTACAGTCCCAAGAATGTTAACAGTCAGCAGCATGTGAGGTCGCACACAGAGGTGGGTGATAAATGGCAGTTAAAGGGGATAATCTGGCTCTGGACTTGCGACATGCCAAACCCTCCACATCTCAATCAACCTTGCCAGTGCAGCCGCTTCTCCACACATCATCCTCAGCCATACGGCGGGTGCAGAGGCAGAGAGGGCTCTGTGGCTTGCTGGCTGGCTAGTGCAGCTCTCCTCTAAAAGAAAGGCTTGCAGAGACCAAGGAAGACAAGCGGCATGAAGAAGCCTTCTGCCCATGCATGCGCGGGTGTGCACACATAAACAAGAACAGACACATACAACATGAGAGAGAGGCACACACCCACAGGAAGAAACACAGGGTGAGAGAGAGAAAAAAAATGCACACAAACAGACGTACACAGGATGAGAAGAGGGAGAGAGTGAAAAAGAGAAGAGAGAGAGAAATGGAGAGGAGGGAAGAAAAGGGAAGGAAGGAAAAGAAAGGCAAAATGAAAGGAAGAGAGAAAACAAGAGAGAAAAACTTCAACTATGGAGTCACTTCAATCTTAAACAGAGAGGTTAGAACGTCAATGAAGGAGATTCATCCAGCATCACAGAAAGCTGTTTCTGAAGTCTAAATCAACACATGGGGGAGCACTGTTTCCTGGATGTGTTACTACATGTGCACAAAGGCACATATTTACGCACATGTGCACATACACTCACATGCACTCATGTGCACACTCACATGCACACATATGCACAGGCATGTGTGCACTCACAGGCACATGCCCACAGCCCCAGGAGACTTATATGAGCTTCCAGCCTGTAATCTTCTAAATTTGATAAATCGAGTTTGAAGCAGCCTAGTCTAGGCTGAGACCCTGTCTTGAGAAAACCACACTGATAAAACATGCTACCCTCATCGATACATACATGTGCACATGTGGGAAGGAAATAGAGTGAGGATTTTTTTTTTTTAATCTGGAGAGGATTTTCCTCACCCACTGTCCTACAATTCAGTTTTTAAAATAAATCATTTACATACGTCTGGAGCAACATGACCCCGGCTTCCTGCAGAGCTAGAGATAACAGGCTTCCAGGGGCTAATCGGAAACAGGGCTGGGAGAAGTGGACAGAGTCATCCCTCTAATCACAGCGTGGACAGACTTTCCACCCACTCTTCTTCCCCAAGCTTTCATTCACGAGGGTTTCTTCTGCCTGGCCTTTCCACTCCCCACAGCTCCTGGTCAGACGCCTCTTCTGTTCACAGGGGTCTTAAAGAAGGACCAAAGTTTGACAGGTCAAGGGGCAGACTGACCCAGACCTTTCAGCTCCCAGGATATCATTGTAGCAGTTGCTCGTAAGTGTTGCTGTGAGAGAGCATTCGAAGTCTTCGGGTCCCATGAGCACGCTTTCATCGCAATCCCGATGGGTACCAGCCGGGGAGCAGCAAGAATTAACCAGGCTGGGTCAAGAGGGGATCTTGGAAAAGCTGAAAACCAAGTCAGGTGTATTATGGACCCTAATCCCTTATATACTATGAAACGGGGTGAGGTCTGTACACTGCTCAGAGTGATGACATCAAGAGTGATAGACTGCAGGTGCACAGTCCACAACAGGTGGGACCACCACCACCAATACAGTCCTACCAATCCTTAGACATGTTTAAGAGGCCCTAATGGCTCCATATCCATCCTTTAGGATGTCTATGTGGCTTCTATAGAACAGGAAGGAATATGTGAAAAACACCTCCGCCCTTGAACCCAGTCGAGACAGGACAAGATCCATCCCTGCCCCTTGTGGAAAGGTCAACAGGAGTCAGCCTACGACTATACCGACATAGGCTGGCATCTATGTTGACATAGGCACGGAATTATGTGGAAGAGGAGGCACACTGCAACTGAGACTGCGAGAGATGCCCTTGGCATTCATCTTCAAGAAATAGAGATCTCGGGCTTAAGCGTTCCTTATAAAAGTCAAGCAACGTAAGGGAGAAAGGGAGATTTATTCAGCCTACAGTTCCAGAGGGGGATACAGTTTCTCATGGCGGAGGCGGCATGGCTGGCTGGGCAGAGCTGGAGAAGGCTACATCATGGAGGCTGAGAGCTGCGAGACTGCTTGCTGCAAAGGCAGACTTCTGGAGGTAGGGTGGGACTCATCCACATCTCAAGGTGCCATGACCTTGCCAAACAGGAGATTGTGGGCGACACATTTCAACCATGACACTCATCATAATCTGGTGGCCACTATCGTTTCTCTCTCTCTCTCTCTCTCTCTGTCTCCTATACACCCTGTTCTCCCCTGCTCTCAGCGACTGAAAGACTTCTGACTAGACTCAGGCCACATTTTCTCCTTCACACAGTCTGGTCTCAGCAGGATTCGAGACAAGCTTCGTTGTTCCTCGTCTCTGTCCAGTGGCTGTCCCTTCCATACACTGGTCCTTGGGCTGCTAGTAGCATCCAGACCACCCATGCATGTTGCCTCATGTAGAGTCGGCTGATGAGTCTTCTTGTCTGGCAGCCTTGGACAGGGTCATGCGCGGTTTCTGATGTTGTTTTCTGGAGCAGTAGCCAACCCCACCCCGCCTTACACTAGGGCCAGTCTGCTTTCTCTCACCCACCCTGCCCTCCTCCAACTCTGCCACTCTTTCCTCTCTCCTAGTTCCTCTGTTTGGGGGTCAGGTCTGACATTCCGCTCTGGGCCCCTCGTCTGTGTGCAGACTCTCTGAGGGACTCCTGGTTTCCTATCACCCCTTCTTTCATTCACTCCCCCCACCCCCAGCCCTGTAGCCCCACCCACAATCATCTACATACACATTCACACTCAAGCACACGTGTGCACACACATGCTCACCATTGCAGATGTGTCCCCACAGCTCCTCGCCTAGCTTGAGTGTGTACCGTTGTTGACCAGAACTAACACCAACAATGCTGTGATGGGAGTTACAGTGACTCTGTCCTTGGGGACTTGTCAAGGGTTTGAATGAGTCCCTGTCATCCCTCTCCCCACAGACTTGTGTGTTTGCATCCTTAGCTGCTGTTAATATCTGGGAAGGTCCTGCCATCTGGAGGAAGGCAGGTCACAGGGGGCGTGGTCGCCAGGGCCCCCTTCCTTGCAGTTCGCTCTTGTGAGCTTTACCTTCCTGATGACTGGGGGGACCTGAACCGGACTCCTGCTTCTTCCTCCAGCCACACCTCTTGCTGTGTCCCCTCTGGAACCACAAGCCAAACACACCCCCCTTTCTTCCAGTGGATGGAGTCTGCGTGCTGTCTCACAGCAGCAGCGAGGAAGCGTTTACAACCGAAACAGACGGTTGAGCGGGCCGCCTTGACAGACCTGTTCTGACCCGTCCTGAGCTCTCCAGGTTCACAGCTTCCTGCCTACAGCTACTTGCAGCAAAGAAACCTGCTGCCAACAGCTGTGGTACCCACCCACACCCACCCAAGCCCCCCCCATGATGTCTTCTCACAGGGTTAATTCTGGCCATTCAAGTGACTAGCTCTGAGCCAGACAGCCCTCGGTTTATAAATACTGCCTTCTTAGAAGCTTCCAGCAAGGCACTAAGGCCAATGAGATGCTGAGATTAAGGTGCTTCCCAGGGGACTGTTAAAGCAGAATGGAATCTGCTCTGTCGGATGACTACACGGGAGGCTGCCAGGGACAGACCAGCTCATCATCCTCGAATGATGTTTATAAACCTCTAAGCCTTCATGACGTTGTGCATGATTCCTTCCATTTGAAGAGATCATTCTAGAAACACGGCTCCAACCCAGAGAAAATTTTAACTAATAAAAAGCCTGTTGGGCACATGCACAGTTGTTGAAGAAACAGTGACTGGATTCTCAAATCGAGGAAGTTTCTCTCTCTCTCTCTCTCTCTCTCTCTCTCTCTCTCTCTCTCTCTCTCTTTCTCTCTCTTTCTCCTTAACACTCACTGGTTGAGAGTTATGAAAAGAAAAAAATATCATGTTTAGTTCCTTAAGGAGCTGAGGGTGACTTTGAACTTCTGATCATCCTGCCTGTGCCTGCCGAGTGTGGACGACAGGCGTTCGCCTCCACGCCTGATTCACGCTGTACTGTGGCTTCCTGTGTGATTGACGAGCCCAGCCTTCTCTCAGCCCATCGGCAATCGCACTTTCCTGGCTCATATTTAACAGGAGATGGTGAACGATGCAGACTGTGCAGACTCAGAAGAATTCAACGAGAGCCGAAAGTATTTCACAGCCTCGCATCAAACCGTCCCAAAGTCATCCCGCCTTTACCCTAAAGGAGACTTTAACCGAAGTAACCTCTCTGCTTAAGAGCCACAATGGACTTCTAATAATTCCATCTTCAGACCCAGCTTTCTCTCCCTGTCTCATGCTTCAGCCAGTAACCTGTCTTCTCTGTATGTATTTAAAGCTTCCATTCTGTCCAGCGAGACAATTGCATTGATTTGTTAATACCCCAAGGGGAGGGATAGTCTCCAGGTTCCTGGCTCCTTTCATGCCCTGGGTCTCCCCGTTCCCCCTGAGTCTCCCCTGTTATCCTGTGTCTCCCCTGGTCCCCCCTTATGTCTCCCCTGTCTCGCTGGGCTAGAAACCTTAGAAGGGTGCTGCTCACACTTCCGTGCCAACAGGACTTCAGGTCCGTGTGAGGTCTGCCAAGCAGATGGACTGGCAAGAGATTCAAACCCATGAGTCAGTGGGGGACAACTCACATTCAAACCACGACAGCAAGTAAAGGCACTTTGAGTTTGACCCCCGGAATCTGCAAGATAGAAGAACTCCCCAAAGAAGTCTTCTGATCTATACACGTAAGCTGTGGTATACATGTAAATCAATGATAAATAGAATAAAATAAAACACACACGGTGAGCATCACCCATTCACACCTCCAGGTAGTATGGCGTTGAGTCATAAAAGGCTTTCTGCGGCACCCCTGAATTGGGATGTCTATCATTTATTTATTTACTTATCCCTTTCCCTTTTACGACACAGGGTCTCACGTAGCCCACAGGCTGGCCTTGAATTTGCTCTGAAGCTGAGAATGACCTCAAACTTCTGATCCTCTTGCCTCCACTTCTGAAGTGTTGGGGTTACAGGTGTGACCCACCATACCTGTCTAAGTGCCTAACGGTTAATGATCCAGAGGCTTTGACTTCAGATGCTCCAGCAACAATAATATCCAATCTTAGCCATCCAGAGCCAAGAGTTCAGTCATAACAGCTATCTACATCCTAAATATATTTCTCTTATTGCTCATACTTTAGGTTATATTATAGTCCCTTTTTAAGAAAACGAAAAGAAGATATGAAAGTGGGAGAGGGAAGGAGTGGGGGGGACATCTAGGGTAAGGGGGAAACATACATTATCAAAATGTTTATACACACGTATATGAAGTAAATAAAGAAAAAACATAAAAATATAGCATCTGGTTCATAGACTGAAATTGTGAAGTGTAAAAGTGCAGGCGCACATTGAGCTCGTGGGCTGGCAATCCCTGTTGTGCACATGCACCAGACCTCAAATCACGGGGGTCCACGCGCATGTCACCGGGGCCGTTTCTATAGAATGTGCTAGATTCGTTTTGGACCTTGAGCTTTGTTTTTGTCTGTTGTGAGCTCATGGAACTAGTCAATGGCAGAGGCAAGATGAGCATCATGGAGCCAGCAAAGATTCTTTCCACCCAAGGTGGCTCCAGAAGAAATAACCACCTTTGACTTAGTGGAGCCTCGGCCAACTCAGACCAGACAGTGATGGATCGATCACATGTGCACGGTTTTATCTCCAGGCCATAGAACCTTATCTTTAGTGGAGGTCTTAGTAATTTCTCTGTAAATGCAAACCACTTCCTCTGGACACCGTGATAGCTAAGTTATTAGTAAACATGATAGGAAACAAAGTCTTTGGTAGAACGCAAGATCTACTGCAAAATCTCACTTCTTTCCTCCTCTAAAAAAGCCTGCCGTGCACTTCCATTATTTTATTATAGCCTCTTCTACTGTGTTCCTACAGATGAATGATCAAAGTCCTAAAGGAAAGGGACTAACTTGTATTGTGAAACTCATGTTATAAGCTAGGAGGACCCTCAACAATACATGACTACTTGAACTATTCATGCTATACATAATTGTATGTTCTTTCTGTAAGTGTGTGTGTGTGTGTGTGTGTGTGTGTGTGTGTGTGTGCACGTGCAAGCATTTTACAGCATGGATGAGGGCAAAACTTTGTGGAGTTGGTTCTCTCCTTCTACCATGTGGATGCCAGGGATAGAAGTCAGGTTCCCAAGTTTGCACGTGAGCCCACTCGATGTCCCTGCAGCACTAGTCACGGTAGCTCTGTAGTCAGAAATAACAGAGGATACAGAAAGAAAACAGTAGATACACACAGGGGGATTTTTTTCAGCCCTTAAGGAAAACAATTACATGATTTGCAGGAAAATGGACATTCTGGAGATCATATTTCTCTTACTTGTGAGTTTTAGGTTTTAACGGATGTGTAGTCAGGTCTAGATGAAGAACACAGGACTAGAAACACATCTGTCTAGAAGGACAAAGGGAGCTAAGAGGGAGGGAGGGGTTAGGAGGGGAGGGGGAGGAAAGAAAGAAAGGGGAGGAGAGGAAGGGGTTGGGCACATGCTGCTAAGTACATTGTTCATGTGGACACAAGCTTGGAAAGATACTAAAGAAGGAATCTCACTTCTATCGCTTCTTATTAAATTCCTGTTTTTTGATTTATTAAAATACTGATTCCATTTTGTTTGTTTGTTTGTTTATATTTCTTTTTTAAAACCAGGTCTCTATTGCTCAGGCCGGCTTAGAACTTGCCATGTGGCCCAGGCAGGTCTCGAACTCACGACCAGCCTGTCCCAACCTCCCAAGTGCTGGGATTACAGGTGTCTGCCACCATGCTTTATGGCTGATTTCACTTTTAGTTACACTTATTCTCTTTCAATGCTTCTTCCTGGTTTTCACACAGTATCCTTGACAAATGGCACCTGGGTGGTCCAGATGATAGTTAGTCTTCAGGCTCTTCAGTCCAAGTGCTGAAAACACACATACACACACACACACACACACACACACACACACACAGTAGGCAGGTCCAGCCCTCTCTCCGTGGGGATGTGCGTGTGTCAGGGCTTGTGGTTGTGCGGCTCTTCCTGGGGCTGATTCCTGAGATACCAGGTCAGACACGTGTGGCCCGATGTTTATCACTCAGATTGGGGCTGATGGAAACCCTGATCATGACCCCGATCATGACCCTGCCCTGCCCAGCCAGCTGCTAGAGGCCTAGAAACATGTGGGGCTTCAGCTTCCGTTTTCAAACAAATGCACAGAACTAATTCTTTTTTACATGCGTGTAGTATGTCCATATGTGTGGTATGTGCAGAGTATGCATCTGTATGGTGTATGCACATGTATGCTTTGTATGGTATGTATACCTGTAGCCTGTATCTGTAGTGTGTGTGCCTGTGTGTGCTGTGTGCACTGTGTGCTGTGTAATATGGTATATACCTGTGTGTGGTGTGTGTGTATGTGTGTGGTATGTACGCATGTAGGATGCATATATGTAGTGCACAATGTGTACATGTATGCTGGGTACAGGTTTGGTGTGTGTACTGTATGCAGGTGGGTGTATATATGCTGTGTGTGCTTGTGTGGTTGTCAAAGTTAGGCAGTTGAGGGTTTGAGTTCTGGGCACATTTGTAGAGAATTAATAGTTGAGTTAACCCCAGATCAGACCTGCAGGAGATTGTCTAGATGATAGGGAAGGTCCAGCCCACGGTGGGTGGGACTGGGCCCTGGAATAGATACTAGTAGCTGATTGAGAAAGTTGGCATCCTTGTGCACACTTGGCCAGACATGCTGGTTTGGCAAGTGAGGATCGTCCCTCTCTCAGCTGTTATGGGGTGATGGTGTGGTCAGTTCCCTCGGCCCTGGTATTGGTGTGTGCTCTCCTGTCAAGCTGGACAAAGAACTGTAACCAGTAATCATAAGAGAAAATAAGCCATTTGATGGTCACTTATCAGCAATCATGCAGGCGACTGCAACACAGATGGAGTCTGGTTAGCATAAAATACAAGTGTCAGGAGCCCAGGATAAACTTCCCAATCCGTGCTGCTGAGTCTGATGAAAACAAAGAGAATTTCAGACCTTAAGAACGGCCGGGGAAAAAAAAAAAAAAAGAACGGCCGAGAAAGAGACAGGCAGGAGAACTTTCAATGTCCCATCTTAGGAATTGTGCCCTATACATCCCGCCATGTTCTTCAGTTAATATTTATGAAGTTTCACTGTGCTAGTCAGTTAGATACAGGTGTCAACTTGACGATTGCAGTCTGGGTTTTGGGCACATCTGTGAAGAATTGATAGTTGGGGCAGGCCCTGAGCAAGCCTGCAGGGGACTATCTAATTGATGATGGGCAGGTGGATCAGATAGAGGGAGCCGTTTGTTGTTCTTCAGCGTACTTTGGACCAACTTGTCTGTCCAGTGAAACCTTCTCTCGGCAGTCCTGTGGATATGCTATGGCCAGTTTTCTCAGTTCCTGATGTTGGTGTGAGCTCTCCTGCCAAGCCGGACTAGGGAATAGAACCAGACAATCAGAAATCAGATTCAAAACCCTTGTTTCCCTAAGCCATTTGGTAGTGAATTTTTTGGCAACATTCAGGCAGAGTGTGACACTTCCCCGGGATGTAAAATAGACAGGATGCCTGCTCGTCTCGGACATGTGGCCCTTGAGCCGTATGTGAATCATATGCTTATAGATGCAGCTTGTTGTAGCTGGTCTATGAAGAAGAACCGGAGCTCCAGGAAGAGTTAAGGTTAGAGTGCTTGCCCAGCATGCACAAAGTCCTGAGTTCAATTCTTCAGCACCCAAACAAACAAACAGACCCCAAATATTATATAATAATATAAACCCAGTACACTGGATGTATTAGGTACTTTCTTTGCAGCTGTGACCAAATCCATGAGCAGAAGCAATTTAAGGAAAAAAGGTTAATTGCCGCTCGGCATGGTGGCACAGGAGCTGGTGGCAGGAAATAGTACATTGTATCTGCATCAGACACAGAAGAGAGGCGACTGCTGGTGCTCAGCTGCTTCCTCCTTGAAAAACGTGTTTATTTATTTTATCATCGTGTATGTGTGTGTGTGCGTGTGTGCACATGTGTGTACATATCATGGAAATCAGGACAACTTGGAGGAGCTGATTCTCTCCTTCCACCTCTACTGTGGGTCCTGGGCTGGAACTCAGATCTGCTGCCTTTACCCCTTAGCCAGCTCGCAGGCCCACTTGTCCCTTCGTTATTCCGTCTGGGATCCAGACCCCTGGGAAGGCATTTCCCACCTGGGTTAACCCAATCTAGAACCCCCCTTACCGTCCCATCTAGGGGTTTGTCTCCTGGCTGTACTAGATCCTGTCAAATTGACATAGACATTAGCCGCAGCCACATGAGGGAAGTTGGAATGGAACAAGTCTGAAGGCTGGGGTGAGGCCGGTTTCCTTGGAAACGGAACTTCTCAGGTAGAGCTAAGTGTGTTGCAGGAGGTGGGAAGGAGGAAGACAACACCAAGCCAAAACCTTCTGAAGCCCCTCTATGGGAGGTAGCTAAAGGAAACGGTGGCCCAGGCACGTGGCACAGGAGGCACGTGGGGGGGGGAGCCATGCAGGGGACAGGCAGAAGGAGATGTGAGTGGGTGGATTAGGGGCTCAGGTAGAGGCTGCCTGAAGGGCTTTCGGGCCACAAGGAGCATTTTAGGGTGTGTGGCTAGACCACGGACACACAAAGCGGGATTTAAAGTGAGACATGGGAAGCAGCAGTCTGTTTGCACCTCACACAGCTCTTTTGAGGTCTGGGGTTTGGACTCGGCAGATAAAGCATTTGTTGCTGGAAGAGCAAAAGGAGGGCTTCAGACCCCACATGCCATATAAAATGTGGGGTACATGTGGCAGCCAATGTCTAATTCCGACCACAGGAGCCGGGAATCCCCAAAACAAACTGACTACTCAGACCAGCCCTTATAGGAGAGACCTAGACTCAAAAAAGTAAAGTGACAGACCCATGAAGGAGGATTCCCCGTACCACCCTCCGGCTGCCACATGTATGAACACTCGAGTGCACCCCCTCCTACGTGTGTGTCTCCTGACAGGCAAAAACATGCTTAAGCACACATCCCATCACACATGCACACATGGAAATGATCTTTTTGGCTCAGTACTCTGAGGATACAGCATGAGCAGACAGGACAGTGGGAGTCTCCTGCAGTGGACCATGCATTCAGCCACTCAACTACTTACGTGGTGATTTGAAATAGGAACTCTTGGAGGCCATTTTGGCCGAAGGCTTGCTTTGCAGTTGAGGATGACTTTGAACCCCTGATCCTCTGACCTCTTTCTCATGAAGAGGGGAGCGCAGGTGTGCACCCTCTGTGCAGCCACACTTATTCTTTCATAAAACATTGCCACAGCTGTGTGAGGGGCTGACTTTCTGACCCCCACGGACGCATAAGAGCCAATCAGTCCTTCCACACGGACCTGAATTTCCCTTGTTTGGCACACAGATGCCGTCTTCTTGAAGTGAGCACAAGTTTAGATTCCAAATTCCACCCGGAAGAAGACATTCTGCTCCCACGTGTGTTCTCCACCCATCTGAGTTCAAGACTGAACACGTGGGGGTGGCGGGTGCTCAAGAAGGCATCCAGACAACTAGGTGGTAAAAAAATTGAAAGGTTATATAAATAGATCGTTGAATATAATAAATATTTATGGGACCCACGGGAGGAAACAAAAGGATGTAAGGAGCTATAAGCTAGCAGAAAGCTAGCTCAGAAATGTTTCCTTTGTGAGGAGTCTCTCTTTCTTTCTCTTTCTTTCTCTTTCTTTCTCTTTCTTTCTTCTTTCTCTTTCTTTCTTTCTTTCTCTTTTTCTTTCTTTCTCTCTTTCTCTCTCTTTCTCTTTCTTTCTTTTTCTTTCTTTCTTTTCTTTCTTTCTTTCTCTCTCTTTCTCTTTCTTTCTTTTTCTTTTTCTTTCTTTCTTTATTTCTCTCTCTTTCTTTCTCTCTCTTTTTCTTTCTTTCTCTCTTTCTCTCTCTCTCTCTCTCTCTCTCTTTCGTATACTAGTTCAAGAAGATCTGGAGGTGTATCTCAGTGGTCCAGCACTGGACTAACAGGTACAAAGTACAGTGTGTCTCCTGTCTCTGACTCTTTCTCTCAATTAAATAGTTTAAATATAATAAACAAACTGGTGGAGTGGCTCAGCAGGTAAAGACACCCTCAGGCAAACCTAATGACCTGAGTTCAATCCCAGAACTGGGTGGAAGGTGAGAAATGGTCTTGTGACGTCCACACCCTGGGGTCACAGGCATGTAGTCAAAGGCGGTCTTTTAAGAACTGTTTCTTTTCTTACACCTCTTTAGCTGGAATGTAACCAGGTGACCAGGAGAAGCTAGACACACACACACACACACACACACACACACACACACACACACACACGACAAAAGTTGATGTCGCACACTGAACTGTAGGTAAAGGGAGACAGGGAAACAAAACATTAAACCATTTGCGCAATATATTTTCACCTACAGCTGGATCATACACAACTACTATAACTGTAAGTGAATGTAGGGGTGCAGTTAGATCAACAACAGAGGCATTGCATGGAATCGGGTGGAGGGGCAGGAATGGGCATTAGGACCACGGATCACCCTTCTTAGGAGATTACATCTGGACCAACATTTGAAGGTAAAAGCAGCAGCAGCCAGAACAGCTTACCCAGCTGAGGAAATCTGGAGTGACATGGAACGTTCTAGACACTCTGAGATGGCAGTTGTCTGGAGAGATGTAAGAGGGAAGAAGGGTTCACAAGGAAACCTGAGAGGTTGCTGGGAAAGGGAGCAGATGGACAGGGGTGTGGAGGGGTCCCCCAGGATTTGACTGGAGGAAAGGAATCAGCTCATTTTAGGGTGTGATCATCAGCTGTGAGGTGGAAGAGCCTCTGGCTGGGACACATCAAGACTCCAAGAATTGAGGTGGGGGGGTGTTGGATGGAGGGATCTGAAGGGGTCTTGGGAAGAGTCTCAGGGGAAAAAGGTTTTGGAACCCTCTTGTGCCTGAGATAGTCATTTTTCTTCCCACGGAAGTGTATGTTGCTCTGATTTGGTTCAAACGACAGACTTGCTCTTGATCATTTTTTCCCCAGAACCACACAGAGAACATTTGCTGATTATATTCTATAATTGGTGTTGTTGAATCAAGGCCAACTGCAGTCAATTCTGCATCTTTCTAGAGTGTTTGGTGTCTGAAAGCGTTGGGCATATCCTTGTTTTTCCGGGAATACTGATGTTCACCAGTTTTGTGTTAACGTGAAAGATTTGTTTCCATTTTTCTTGCTTGTCCTGTGCTGTTTCTTGGCTTTCTGCAGCCTTTGAACAGTGGATATTTATTCTACAGACAACAAAATCTCTCTATCTCACGTTTATGGATTCTTATGAATAACTGTCGGAGCTTTCGAATCATCCAAACTTAGAATCATTCTGTGACAATTAAGATTGGCGCATCTTTTGGTGCATGCATGTGTGTGTGTAGTGTACACAGGTGTGCGTTTACATGTGTGTACATGTGTGGAGGCCAGAGGTCAATCTTATGTTGTTCCTCAAGCATCATTTGCCTTGTATCTGTGAGACTCTGTCCTTGAACTGGGCAGGCGGCTACAGAGCCCAGAAGCCTTCCCAGGGCTGTGCTATCACAACCCTCCATCCTTGGGGTTTCTTTGCCCCCACAAGTCTTGCAGTTTGCAGCGTGTAGTGTTTCTGTGGTTCTTTGTCTCTTAAGAACTTCTGGTGAGTTTTTCATTTCAAATGAAGGTAGCTTAGCTCTAGAATCTGTTTTGCACAGTGATTTCGGCTTCTCCCCTCATCATGCCCTGCCCCCCATCCTTGGGCGAGCTCGCAGCAGCTGCATGTACTCTCTATCCAATTGTCTTCCACCCTAATCGGCTTCACATGCACTCCTTCTTTTAAAGAATACAATTTCTTGCTTCTTATAGTTGAGGATCAGCGGGATGGCAGGTGGAGAAAGGCACTTGCTGGCCAAGCTTGATGATCTCACTTCAATGCCTAGAACCCACGAGGTGGAAGAAATAACCGACTGGGAAAAGTTGTTCTTTGATCTCATATGGGCTCACAGCTATAACCTTAGAGAGAATGCTGCACATTCTAGGTTGGCCTGGTCTATGTAGAAAGTTCCAGATCAGGGGCTGGAGAGGTGCTCAGGGGTTAAGCCTCTGCCTTGCAGGTGGAAGGTCCTGAGTTCGGATCCTAGACCCCACGTATAGACGCCAGGTGGAAGCGGGGGCAGCCTGTGTTTCTGGTCCTGATAGGGCGGAGCCTGTGAATCTCAGGGCAGAGTAAACAAGGAAGAGGTGGGGGCGGTCCATGGTGGTTCCCGAATTCGCTGTGGTTCTACACATGCACACGCGCACACACACACACACACACACACACGCATACACGCACAATTGAATAAATAATAATAAAAAAGAAAGTTCTAGGTCAGTCAGGGATACACAGAAAGACCCTGACTCAAAATTAAAGCAAAATAACAACAAGTGACCTAAATGGACTTTGTGGCTACATATCTAGAAAAGTATCTGAAACGTCTTGTTTCCCTTAACTTTGTCATTTCCTTGGCCTTCGATTAGCTCCTTAACTGTATGTCAATTCGTCCGTTTGAGGCTTGCTTTTTTACTTTGTTTTTGTTACTTTGATTATTGAGCCAGGATCTCTTGTAGCTCAGACTGACCTCGAACTCGACATGTAGCCGAAGATGACTTTGAGCTCCTGATCCTGCCTCCATGTCCCAAGGGTGGAGGTCAGAGGCATAAGGTGTCTGCTAGATCAGAACTATGGACGATTCTGGAAGGCCGGGGCGAGAGAACTGTCTTAGGTTCAAGCCAACCTGGTCTACCATGTGAGCTGAATTCCAAGACAGCCTGGCTCCAAAGTGAGATCGTCAAAAAAAATAACGAAATAATAATACCAGAGGATAGAGTAAAATAGTCTTTCTTATCCTAGCATGGGAACCATGTAAGATCCTCTGCTGCTGCTATTGGCAGGGCAGTCCTGTGTACTGTCAGGCTCAACGTCACCCCGACCCGTGTCCCCTGGATGCAGCCCTCCCCACCAGTCCTGACACTAGCAAGCCTGGCCATCACCTGGCATGTGAACCTCCCCTCCCCCTGTTATTTTCCCTTCCTTTCCCTCCCTCCCTCCCTGACCAGGCCTCACACCTGCCCCTCCTTCAGGTCCCCCACATGGATGCCCATGTTGTGGAGCGCAGTGTAAGCCTGGGTTCCCTTACCTGTTGTCATCAGTCACCTGCACCTCCCCCAGGTTCGCTGGGTCTACCCAGGTCACCCGCACACGATGTCTCTGCTCCGGCTATGCCTTTCAGGAAGTTCCACGAAGAAGAAAGCCAGGGGGCCGTGTGGGGGTCACCTCCTACGTCCCTCCTTTCTGAAGACCTTGACCTTGCGCAGCGCTCCTTCCCAAGCCCAAAGAGTCCCTGGCTGTGTCACCTGGTGCTCAACACCTGGCTGTCCTCTGCTGCAGATTTTCCTCCCACGAAGACACGGAAGCCGGCAGCTCGTGTTAGGCTGGAGCCTGTCTCCTGTGGTAAAAGCATTTCCACGTTCAGGACGGTAACAGTGACTGGACGTGGATTTGTCCCTGTACATGGCTGCTGAACGTCAGCCAAGTGTTGCCAGGTGTTCGAAGAACTATCACGCTCAGGTGAGTAGAAGGTGCTTGACCTGAGCTCCATCTCTGGAACCCACATGGTGGAAGGAGAGAACTGACTCCTGCAAGGTGTTCTCTGACCTCCGCATGCATGTGTTCATGCTTACATGCACACACAGACATACACATATACACAGGTATGTGTGCACACACATACGTAGCACACACACACATGAACATACACAGATAAAGGCACACATACCCAGCTACATGCACATACACACTGGCACAAGTACATGCATACATGACACACACACATACCTACCCAAGGTACATGCACACATGTACATATGGACACACACACAAAGAAGCAAAAATGTTAATGCTCTTCTGGGGGCTGGAGAGATGGCTCAGAGATTAAGACTGTCTTGCAAGTAGAAGGTCCTGAGTTCAGATCCCAGATCCCACTAAAAACATCAGGTAGAAATGGCAGCCTGGACTTCCGGCCCTAGTGGGCAGAGCCTGGGAAATCCCAGATGGAAGCAAGAAGGAAGTAGAAGCAATCCAGGATGATTCCCAAAGTCATCCTTGGTCCTCCACAGGGACACGTGTGCCCTCTGATACAGACATAGACACACACACATACACACATATTAAATGAATGAATAAATAAAGTTAAAGAAATGCTCTTCTGCCCCAATGATGAGCAAAGATCCCCTGCATTTAATACATAAAGGATTCTTGCTGTGCGCAATGAGGTCTCCCTCACAAACTCTTGAAGAATAGTTTTGACTGTTTTTAAAACAGGGGTTTCAGTTTTCACAAAGACGGTTGTGTTGGCTGGAAGGCCACATAGCTTTGCGCGAGCAACACAAGCACATTGAACGGTCAGCAGCACAGCCGACACAACGGACAACCGGCTGCGGCCAAAGTCGCTGGACGGACCTCGCCAGCCTCCGCTGTTCTGCCGCTCCGCTCCGGGGTGTTCTGCCGCTGGTGGTAAGGGCTCCTAAGGGTCTTTAAGAACTTTTGGTCCAATCAAAAGTTTTCCTCCTTAATCACTTTCAACTGTTCCGGAGCCTTTGATGATTTTTCTAATGTTCACCAGATGCAAACTGACTCGTGACCCCCTCCCCCACCCCAGCGCATTCCCCAAAGCTTGCTGTACAGGAGGTGAAGGGAGAGCAACTTGCCCAGGGCGAACTGGTCTGGGGTGGGGGTGGGGTCGAGCTTCCTGACCTCTCTCCTGGGTGAGCATCGCACCCTACACCAAAGTTCAAACGAACCAAACACGCGGTGCAGATGAATCCCCTTCACTGGGAACTGTTGATAATTAATATCTGTGGTGTTGTTTGATAGCTTTACGCATGAATACTAAACATCTGTGTCAGTTTTACCCTATAGTGCCAATGCCATCCCCCCTTCCCCCACTAAAATCTTCCCACTCAGTCTCCTCCTACTTTCAAGACTTGCTGAGTGTGCCTGGCCACTGGGTCTCATCTGAGTGGCCTGTACCCAGATGGGCAATATATGGGTGGGTACAGCTGAGGAGGATAGTTCACCTCCCATCCAACATTAACCCTCAATAGTCCCCCAGGGAGGTGTGCGTGGGGCCTCTTGAGACCTTCCTCTTCCATGATGAAATATCGGCAGGCCAAATCTTGTGCAGATCTTGGGAGCTCATGGGTCCAGCAGCCCTGCCATATTCAGAAGATGCTTCTGGCAGTACCCCCTCTCCGCATTCTTACTGGCCCCTCTACCACACACTCCTTGAACCTTAGGGAGGGGGGATGGCCAAGATATCCAGTTTAGGCCTCAGTAGTCCACAGTCTCTTATCCTCTGTATTTTGGCCGTTTCAATTCTCTGTATTAAATGCTTCCCATGGCAGGAGGAAGCTTTGAGGTCAAGGGGTGAGGGTCGCTCTAATCTTTGGTGCATGCTAAGTGTTTAGGTGGCAGTTTGACATGGTGTACTTATAGCTAAACCTCAGTAGCTTGTTCCCTCCCGGCTCTATGACTTCCCTTTCTACAGGTACTTTGCCTGGTTCACAGTACTGGGAATATGTTCCTTGCTGAAAAGTAGGTCTGAGATTCAATCAGGCAGTGGTTGGTTATCCCCTCTGATCAATTTTTAAATTTCACATAAAGTCTGCTTATAAAGCACAAGTCATGGACATATTTGTGTGTGAAGTCCGACAGATTTGGATTGTTGTGTGAACACAGGTTTGAGTTTGTGTGTCAGATGGGTTTAGCATGTGTGTGTGTGTGTGTCAGGTTTGGGGCGTAAGCAGTGGCTCTCTCTGTCTCTCAGTTTGCATCTCTCGAGTCTGCCTTGGGTTCCGGCCATCCATCCACCTTCCTCTTATTAGTTCTATTCCTGGGGATGCCTCTGTCTGTGGCATAGTCCCTAGGCCCACACAGGACCCTGGGCAGGACCCATAACCTTTTTCTGTTGCTAGGAGCCTGGGGCCGTGTCGACCACATGGGACCTGCTCTCCTGCACTCTGCACGCCACTGTCATGGTCTCTCTTCAATGCCAGCAGCTGGAATTCAGAGTCAGTTTGCATGACCTTTCCATGTTTGTCTCTTTCTCAAGAGCAGAGCCCTTGCCACGCATCTCACTACTCTTTGTTGCTGTTTCAGTATTTTTAAAAAATTATATGTGTGGAGGGCATTGAATGTCCCCTGTGGAGGACCAAGGGTGACTTTGAGCTCCATCCTGGATTGCTTCTACCTCCTTGCTTCACTCTGGGATTTCCCAGGCTCCACCTTCTAAGCCAGAAGTGCAGGCCACCACTATTTCTGCTTGGCATTTTTACGTGGGGTGCGGGATCTGAACTCGGGTCCTTCCACTTGCAAGGCAAAGGCTTAACCCCTGAGCCATCTCTCCAGCCCACCTAATTACTATTGAGTGACCCGCAGTGTCTGTTCCAACCACCACCTCTGCAAATCTCATCTAGGCACCTTCTCAGGCTGCAGGATCTCAGGGCATCCCAGCACTTTTTCCGGGATGGTCAGTACCATTTTGGGCTGTGAGTTTCTTTATTCTAATTCAACGGATGCATCTCCTTTCTGAGACCATGTGCTAGTTAGATACAGGTGTCACCTTGACAACTGAGGGCTGAACTCTGGGCACATTGGTAGTGAAGATAAGACCTGAACAAGCATGCAGGCGAGTGTCTAATTGGAAGCCCAGCCAGTGGTGGATGGAACCAGGAGCTGGTTCAGTACTTTGACATTCTCTGGCAGACTTCGGTAGACAGACTTCGGTAGACTCACAGTCTGGCAAGTGCAAGTCTAGACAGGTGAATGAAAAAGCACTAGGAAGCGTTGTCGGCTGTTGACTGAACAATGACCCTGGGAGACAAGTGAGAAGGACCCCTTATTGCTCCTGTGCATGCAACACGTGCTTCTATTTACAGCACGGAGCACAGGTGTTTGTTGGCATGCTGCTACACATCCATCGCAGGGAAGAATTATTTGTGTTTATACAGATTGGATGACATTGATTTTAACGTATGGCAAAGTGGGAACTTCTTGGCGCATGTACTGTCTCCTGGTGACGTCTCAGCAGACGCCGACTCACCTGAGCCACACTGAGCCCCTATTTCTGGAAACGTTATAATCAGAGTCCGTGTTTCAGCTTCATTAACCACCTAGAACATCAGGCTAAGTGATATTTTATAGGTAACAAGCATATGGCCACAGTTCGACAGCCAATATCGATGTGACAGTCTATGAATCTGAATCAATCTATGTTTGTTTCATACATACACAGAAGAGAATATGCTTCCGATGTCCTAGGCACAACAAAGCATGCAGGGTGCCTGAAAGGTGTTAAATCATTATCTGTGTGAGTGAGTGTGTGTGTGTGTGTGTGTGTATGTGTGTATGTGTGAGAGAGTGTGCATTCGAGGGCACTGTGTGTACCCAAGGGTGACTTTGGGAATCACCCTGGATTGCTCTACTGCCTTATTGCTTTGCTCCGGGGTTTCCCAGGCTCCACCTCCCAGGGTCAGAATTTTTACATGGGATCGGGGATCCAGACTCAGGTCCTTTTGCTCTTGAGGCAAAGGTTTTAACCTCTGAACCATCTCCCCAGCTATCCTTTTCCTTTTTGAAACAGAGTCCCATGCAGCTGAGACTAGTTTTGAGCACTTGTTCCTTCTGCCGCCACCTCCCAAATGCTGGGATTACAAACCAGGCTTTGCTAAAGAATTTTATACCCTTGAATTTTGTAGCATTTTGGATAAGGATCAAGTTTCTTCTGACTGACACGAAAATGCAAGCAGCTGTAAGTGTTGGACAGCTCACAACGTTGGAGCAACCAGTTGTACCAGAGAGTCTGAATTTACCTTTGAACTTTTCAACAGAATCCCTTTTGAGTTCAAATGTGCTTTAATTGGAATGATGAACACATTGCTTGACACAGAATGGCTAAGAGAGAGGAATAAGTGTGACTTGCAGGCATATCGGAACTTGGGCTAATGAGCCCACAATCACCTACGGATCCAGAGGAAGAAGTTGACAGAACCATCACTGCTTGCTCCAAAACCTCCCCTTATCCCCTTACGTCGCCTGACCCTCTTCCTGGGAGGACACTACACAAATCTGTTTACCCCAGTGGGATTCAATGACAGCGCCCAGAATAATTACATCAAAGTCCAGTTGGACAAACCCCTGAGTCTGCTGGGACTGCGTACAGGAGCGCATGTGAGGGTATTTAGAAGCAGGCACAGCGCAAAGGCGATGATGTCACCTACAACCCACCCAGCCAGGGTGCCACCAGTGGGAGCCACATGCCTGGAGCCCTCTGTGTGTCGTGCATCAGTTCAGCTCCTCAGTCTCTAGTCCACTGCTCAACTAGCCCGGTAGCTTCTGCCCCCCAGCAGTGGTTGACTGCTTTCTGCACCTTGGGGAGCTCCCAAGCCTTGTTTGTTTCCAGACCTTCCTGAGCCCCACGAGCTGTTTACTTCCTGTTTCTCATTGCCTCAAAACCCACTGAGGTTAGGCCAGGGGCGAAATCCAAGATGGTGCTGGGCTATGCCCGGAGACCCACGCAGCATCAGCACTGGGCTGAGAAAGACCCCATTACGGCCTCTCCACTGGAGTCACCAAAATCACCCCTAATGCATCAGTTCATTGTGTTGACTCCATTTTCCTACATGGCAGAAAGCAGATAACTCAGATAACTAACCCACCCCCCAAGTATTCTCCCAGTTCAGGAAGATTCTCACCAGTGAGTCACCAGCAAACAGGGGATGCTCGGAGCTTCATCTCTTGGCTCCTTGTTTTGTTTTGAGACATTATCTTCCCTACAACCCACGAGGGCCTTGAACTCATTCGGTAGCCTAGGCTATCCTCAGACTTCTGGCAATCCTCCTGCCTCAACCTTCCCAGTCCTATGGTTGCAGTCATGAGTCCACCGTGCCTGGCTTCAATTCTTGATTCCTAAGTTTCTGAGCATGTGCTGTGTTCTTTAGGGAAGCACCCCAACACTGGGCTTAAGAAAGTCAGGGGCTGGGAAGATGGTTCAGTGGTTAAAGCTTTTGCCTCAAAGCAAAGGGATCTGAGTTCTGATCCCTAGATCCCACTTTGTAAAAATGCCACTTAGGGATGGCAGCCGCCTGTATTTCTAGCTCTGGAGGGAGTCCCCAGAGCACGTTTGCTAGTCAGATTTGCTCTAATGATGTCCTCTATGCTTAATTAGAGACCCAGGCTCACAGCAGTAAGGTGAAAGAGCGATCAAGGATGGTCCCATATTACCCCTGAGTTTCCACAGACACGCGCCTTCAAATACATTTGTGTGTATATACCTGTATGCACATGTGCACTCGCACACATGCAAACATACACACATTCATACACGCATACAGGATAGAAAAATTAAAAAATAAAAATGAGAGTCAGACTCCCCTAAGAATATAGGTGTGGACTTCCCAAAACAGAGCTGCCAGAAAACATACTGGGCTGTGGGTCAGGCCCTTCTGATGCAGGAACAGCCTTTCCTCTGTTCAAATGTCCCTTCGTGGTCACCAAATGATATGGGGTCTCTGTTCAGGGGCCAAATGTTACAGGGGACGACTATCCCATTGTCGTAGAGTTCTTGTGTTCCAGAGTCTAAGATTGAAACCAGAACACTTGTAGAGGATTAAGGTAGAGTTCATTAGAGGAGAGAAAGGCTGGAACTCATGGACCCAGACGTGGAGTGCCTTGAGGGGCTACGGCATGGGAGAACTCATGAACCCCAGGCATGGAATCCATGAGAAGCAAGGAACAAGAAACGGACTCATGGCACTAGAGTGTCATGAGGGGCTAAGGCGCCAAAGATGGCTGCCAGGGTCAGGCACATTTATACACCTAAATTGGCTTTTGCTCATTAGTTAGCTCCCACTGTGGCCCAACGCGGGTGCTCCTGGGCCCACTTGGGGCTAGAGACCCAGTTGTTGGTTGGATATGGAGAGCTCATCTCCATAATCCTTTCATTGGGAAATTGGCCATCCTATCTCTGGGAGGATTGGAGTCAGTTCCTGTGCAGAGGTGTTCCTTCAGGGAGGGATGACCTTCAGAAATTGCCAAGACCTGAGAGACTCATCCCAGCCTAGCTGCTCTAATCCTGCCTCACTTAGGTCCTGAAGAAGGGAATTCACAGCGCAGCTGGCCTGTGCCTTGCACCCAAGGAGCAGCTATCTCTGTCTTCCGTATCTTCCTCCCAACACGCATACATGTTCCAACAGTGTCCAGGGTGTGCATTCCTCCTGTGTAGAGATGGACTGGCAGAGCATCAGCGCCTCAGTACTTCACTACGTCTGTGAAGTAAATCAGAGCCAGGGTCAGAGCTCCCTGAAGCAGGACGTGGGAAGGTGATATCTGCGCAAAGCACGGTTCCTGCTGTCCAGCCGAGGCCAAGACAACAGATGGGACATTAACAGCGGCCACCAGTAGCCAACCTTGAAATATGTATGTGGTTTGCTTAAGAGTGAGTGAGAGAGAAAGGAGAGATAGAGGGGAAGAGAGACATGCATGCCTCTGCACACATGTAGAGGTCAGAGGGGCAACTTTCAGAAGTCATTTCTCTCCTTCCACAATGTGGGCTTCAGGGAGTGAAGTCAATTATAAGCAGGTGCCTCACCTGTTGACCCATCTCGCCAGCTGCCTTCCATCTTCTCAGCTTTCCATTGTGGCATCAAACTCTGTGATTACAGGCCCGTGAGATGCTGATTTTGCCTGGCATGTTGAGAGGGAGGGAGTTTATATTTGGCCATGCCCACCATAACAGCTTGAGTATGAAGGTCCACTGTGGGGATTCCAGCAGTTTGCCTTTTAGAGTGTTCTGAGCATTGGAAAATGTCCGCAGAGGGTCCTATCCACTGCAGGGTAGGCTCTCTAGAAACTGGGGCCAAGACCCCTACTGGTGAAGGAAGAAGTGCCAAAGGGAAAGGAGAGAAGAATCCATCCTCACTGGTAAATGCTATCTACTCTGTACCTTCCTGTAGGTCTGAGTGCACTTCCAGAACCACAGAATTCTGATTCAAGTGTGTGTGTGTGTGTGTGTGTGTGTGTGTGTGTGTGTGTAACATCCACAAGTGTGTGTGTGTGCTTTCAATATTCACAAATGTGTGTGCATGTAACATTTACAAGTGTGTGTGCACACTTGCAATATTCACAAATTTGTGTGCATGCAACATTGACAAGTGTGTGCTGTGTTCTGGAGTGTACTCGAATGCATGTTGCATTCACAAGAGTGTGTATGTGCATGCTGCATTCACAGGTGTCTACGTACATGCAGTGTTTATGAGAGCATGTGTGCATATACATGCTGAGTTCATGAGTGTATGCTTCGTTCACAAGTGTGTGCCTAGACATGCTTTTTCTTTCTTGGTTTGATTTTATAATGAGCCTCTAGACATTTCTCAGCATAGCCCTGTGGGCACCAAGGCGTCTCCTGGCAGGGGTGTGGGGCCAGGTAATTACCCCCGGGTGGGTAATCTCAGGAGTGTAACATGGGCAAGAACCTTCATTAGATAGACCTGTAAGGTCGGGACAGTGAGGGGTGGGATTTGGGAATCTGAGCGTCTTGGTGAGTCATCCGGTTTCCCTCCCTGCCCTGTCTAATTAAGGACTGGGAAATACTTAAGGGGAGTGAAGGTGGAGAAACTGAGGGATGTTGCAACAGCAACCCACAGAATTTCAGACGCAATAGCCCCGTGGCCACAGAAGACATGCATTTGTTCTGGGGCGCATGTGATTCTCTAACTCAGCCCAGGTCAAGGCTAAACACTGACTGTCTGAACGGGTTGAGCTTCTACTTTTCTGAGGCAGGTGGGGAGGGAGGAGGGCAGCTGAAAGGGAAGGGGAAGAGTCTGGAATCTGAAGGGCAGGCTGACTGACAGGAGACTTTGGAGAAAGCTGGGAAAGAGATCTGCTTGCAGCTTACCCTCTCCCCATCTTTACGTGTTAAGATCTTCACCTGATGGGGGGAGGACCACCTTCGTTAGGGACTCAAAGTTTATTCACTAGAATGTTGATGTCATTTAAAAAATACCTTCCTGGGACTGGACATGTATTTTGGAGGGCACATCTAGTATGCACGAGGTCCTGAGTTTAACCCTTAGTGCCCAAGCAAGTGGGAAGTGGAAGGAAGGTCAGGAGGTTAAGATCACTTTCTGCCACATGGGGAGTCTGAGGCTAGCCCAGGATACAAAAGACCTTGTTGCAGAAAACTAACAAACAAAAGAAAAAAAGAAAAAAATTACCTTGGTTTGGGGAGGTCACTTAGTGGGTAAAATGCTTATCTAGCAAGCAGAAGACTTGAATTTGATTCCCAGAACCCATGTAATAATAAAAGCCAGGTGTGGGGATGTATGCTTGTAATCCAGGTGCCTGAGAGGGAGAGCCAGGCAGATCTGTGGGGTTAGAAAGCCAGCCAGCCTAGTCCATTAGACAAGTTCCTGCTTCAATAAAATAAAATAACAAAAGATTAAAAATAAATTTAAAATGTCTTTGGAGTTACAATCAGACAATTGGACCAATTCTCTGGCTACTGGTGGCCTAACTAATTAGTACATTGTCTTATTTCTGTAGCATCGGACGCATCCAGGCTATCCCGGAACCTTCTACCTAACTGTTTTCCTACTTCTATGTAACCCCGAGACTTGTCTTTGAAAGCCCAGGAGGTTCACTTTGTTGTGCACGGCTGCAGGCTGCCCCGTCTGATTAGCAAGTCCTGAGAGAGCTGTTGCTCTCACCACCATGTCTGCTGTTTTTAAAGATTATTGATTTATTTGTGGTGCGTGTGAGGTGTGGGAGTGTGCGTGCCCCAGCGTGCATGTAGAATCGGGTTGACGCCATCCATTTTTATGTCAATTCCGGGGATCAAACTCAGGTCGTCAGACTTGCTCAGCAAGTGCCTTTACCCACTGAACCATCTCGCTGGCCCACATCGACTATTAATTACTACTTTGGTCAACGTTCTTATTTGCAAATAACAGAGTTCACCGCAGCTAATGTTAGCTGAAATCGGCTTGGTAAAGGGAACCGTGCGGGTCACAGGGGCCACGGGAAAGGCTGGGACAAGTGCTGTTTCCCGTCCAGAGTCCCGTGAGCGAGTGACCTTCTGTTGTGCCAGCTCTGGTTGTGCATGGAGCAGGGAGCTGGGGACCCAGCCCCACCCAGCACGGAGTAGGTGTTGCTCATTCATCAGCATCTGTTCCGCCTGATTGGAAAAGTTTTCACTTAGCAATAATCGCGGATAAACCTCATTGGCTACAATACTGCCATTGCGCAAAGCTAATCACCTGATCGGACTTAGAAGAAGAACACCTGGGCGGGCATTTCCGTGAAGATAAACTGAATGTGTAAGCCCCACCCTGCATGTGGGTGGCTTTACCACCATCTTTCTGCCAGGATGAACCGAACCCCCGGAATACATGTGCCAAAAGAATCCTCCTGTTTGTGTCAGGACTTGTGTCTCAACAAGAGGACAGTAAATGACACGAATGCACGTTGCCACGGTTTGAATGTGAGTTGAAACCCTCCTCCCCACCCCACAGTCTCATGTGTTTAAATCCTTAGAAAGTGCTAATGTTCGGGAAGGTCATGGCACCTTTAAGAAGTAGAGACTCGATGGAGGAAGGCGGGTCACAGAGGCCGGTGGGCCCTGAGGTTTGGTAACCCAGCCCTGCTTCCTCTTGCCCTCTCTGTTGGCAGCCGTAACCAGAACTCGCCTCTTGCTTCTGCTTGTAGCCGTATCTTCCGCTACTTGATTCCTGCTGTAATGGGCTATGGTCCCCTCTGGAACTTCAAATTGGTTAAATATCCATTTCTCCCTTGAGTTGCTTGAGTCTGAGTATCGTCTCACAGCAGAAGAGTGCCGCAATGAATACTTCAAAGAGAGCACCGTGAGGACTCTTCGGGTTTACACTGAGACTATATCAGAACTTTCAGGATTCAGACTCAGAGAGATGGCTCAAGGGTTAAGCCTCTGCCTTGAAAGCTGAAAGTCCTGAGTTCAGATCCCATATCCCATGTGAAAATCCCTGTGTGGCCTGTACTTCTGGCCCTGGAAGGCGGAGCTTGGGGAACTCCAAAACAAAGAGGAGGAAGCACAATCTAGGGTGATTCCTAAAGTCACCACTGGATCTCCACAGGCACACAGAGTGTCTTCTGATACACACACACACACACACACACACACACACACACACACGCAAAAAAAAAAAAAAGTTCCAGGATTTGAATTGGATATGATAGAATAATATCACAGCAGAACACGATGGATTGTTTTACATTAAAAAGTTACAGAAACCTTTAAGTGTAATAAAATGGGGATATATACAGGATAAATTCCAGTAGTCCTTCCAACTAACTCAACTAAAAGGCTTCAAGTCCAAAAAACCTTTTGTGGATCTGTTAACTATTGACTCGCAAAAGCACAGGTTTTGAAAGGAGGTGTTTAAAAACGCAAAGATGGACTCAGAACTCTGGCTCTTAATGGACATTTATACAACAACCAGGGGGGCGAATCTATGTGGTGCTAATAGCAGGGTGAGAGACCTAACAGAGATTTCCAACACGGAGATGCCAGTCTAGAAATTGAAGACACCATCTTCCTGACCAGAAAAACACTTTCACCCTGCTGAGAATAATCTGACTTTTAGGAAGACTCAACTCTGAGAGATCATTTCGCTCAGCAAGGAAGCAGACTAGTCTCAGTGGATATCAGTGGAGGTGCAAATAGAAGCGTTCACACCTCGCCAGCAGCCGCAGCCCTTCAGCGTGCCTGCAGGAAGCTGTTGGATGTAGGATATTTTCATACCTGCAAGCATGTAAAACACATTCCTGTCTGTCTTTGCCTTCTCGGTAAGGTGGAGAAACAAACTACATGCACCTCGTGGAGCTGTAAGACGAGAGTTAATAGATGAAAACTGGTGTATAGAAAAATTTGGAGGGGGGCTAGAGAGGTGACTCAAGGGTTAAGCCTCTGCCTTACAGGTGTGTAAGGTCCTGAGTTCGGATCCTAGACCCCACGTATAGACGCCGGGCACAAGCACGGGGGCGAGGGGGGGCGGCCTGCGTTTCTGGTCCTGGTAGGGCGGAGCCTGTGAATCCCGGGGCAGAGTAAACAAGGAGGAGGTGGAGGCGTCCATGGTGGTTCCCGAATTCATCGGTGGTTCTACACACACACACACACACACACACACACGTGCACACACATGCACAATTGAATAAATAATAATAAAAAAATTAAAAAAAAAAGAAAATGAAAAATTTGGAGGATGTTACTGTTGTTTGCTGTTTAGGTAAATAGAAAATCAGAAATCCAATCAGAGAATAAGATTAGTGCGAGATTCTCCGGACGGGACGAGTGTCAGGTTTCCAGATGAGGGTGTGCTCTACCCAGCCAGCGCTGGTGTTGACTTCTGGTGTCTTCTGGGAATACGACTTTTCCCAGACAACAGAAAAGAGGTGTCAGGCATTAGCGCTCTGTGGTTTCTGACCCTGAGAACAGAGTCATGAATCCATTTCTCAGATTCCACCGGCCAAGACAGAGCTGACTAGTAACAACTCCTGCAGCCACAGTGGCGAAAATTGTGGTCTTCAGTTGGGTAGACAGGTAACAAATGAAATCCTATTCCTGTGGAGGAGGAGGAGAGAAGGGAGGAAGGGGAGGGGTGGGGGAGGAAGGAGGGGGAGGGATGGGGGAGGGGGAAGGATGGGGGAGAGGGGAAAAGGAGGGGGAGGGATATGTAAAGGTAATTAGCAAGATGCCATGTCTGTTCTGCCTCCAAATCATAATCCAGTAGGAAAAGCCCCAGACTGATTTTAAACCTAACTATATGTTGCCGTCAATGTGTTGTGCGAACAGTTCTAGACTGATTGTTGTGAGTGACAGGTCACAGTGCACCAGGGGGTGGGAACAAAGCGATCGGCGATCCTCTGTCTCATTGGATGCAAGTCGTAGGGGTCAAAAAAACTTCTCAGATTAGACTGCACCAGAAAAAGGATTTTTCCTTAGGATGGATGTGTTTGCATGAGCATGTTGTTTAGCTTGCCAGTTGGTAGTCTGCTTAGCATGCACGAGGCCCTGGATTGAGCCTCCAACCCCCACCCTGTTCTGAAACGCTTCCTACTGAGCCCCATCAACTCAGCACTTGAGAGGAAGAGCAGAAGGTCAGAAAGTTCGAAGGTCATCTGAGGTTACATAGCAAGTTCAAAGGCAACCTGGGACATGTGTGACACTGTCTGAGCAAGCCAGAGAGAGAGATGGGGGGGAGAGAGAGAGAGAGAGAAAAGAAAAGAAAAGAAAAGAAAAAGAAAAAGAGACAAGAAGGAAGGAGGAAGAAAGGAGAGAAACGGAAAGAAAGAGAAGGAAAGAAGGAAGGAATGACAAAAAGGACAGAAGGATGAAGGGAGGAAGGATGGAAGGAATAAAGACAAAGGGAGAAAGACAGAAAAAGGAAAGGGGGGGAAGGAAGGAAGAAAAGAGAGAGAAAAAGAGAAAGGAGAGAAATGCGCACCAAACTCTAGGCACAGCCAGCTCAGCCGTGGGCTTTTCCCTTTGTGCCTCCCTCCTGGGCCTCAAAGGTAAAATCCTGGGTCCTGAAGATGCCGTCCTCCCTGGTCCACCCACTGCTCTGTGTGACTCCTGCTCCAGCAAGTGCTCAGGCACAGGCCAGGAAGGCGACCCAGAGACCGGTGGGCTCCACATGGTAAAGACAGGAAAGGAGGAGGGACTGGTAGGGAAGGAGAAGAAGGGTTGTGATGGGAAAAGGAGGGGAGAGGGGACTGGGGAATCAAGGAGTGAAACTATCATAAGTACACTATATTCGTGTACGAAATGCTAAATGGCTAAAAAACTAAAAAAAAAATAAATTCTGGTTTCTGTTGGGGACTAAGGTGTGAAAATATCATAAATACACTATATTCATGTATGAAATACTAAATGGCTAAAAAACTAAAAAAAAATTTCTGGTTTCTGTTGGGTGGTCTCAGAGTCCACTGCGGGGGAGGTCCCCCACCTCCCTTGCCATCTTGGACCCCAGCAGATCTTCTGACGTCACTTGGCGTCACCTGGCTTGCCGGGTTCCGCCTAGATGAACTGGCCAGGACCCCATAGCTTAAAAAGCACCACGTGAACCGACTTCTAAGTCCCAACTCAGAGATGTGAGCAGCCCAGATCATTAGCGCAGAAAGGAACCCTGGGGGCCCAGCCTGGGTTTTTATTCCAACTCCTACCGCTCACGCCATGGGCTCCTTTCTGTCAGAAGCTGGCATTTCGCTGGAGGAGAAATAATTGTGGAAACTCTGTGAAGACAGCGATCCAACTCTGAGATGAAAAAGGGGGGCGGGGGGAATCAGCCCTAAAGGTTGCTTGTCATTGTGTAAGCAGAAAAAATAAGGTTAATTGCCTGAATTCTCCACTTTTTCATTAGTTCTTCTAGTATTGGGTAGCTACAGTCAGATGTAAGCTGTGTCTGGTGACCTGTCACTGAAACACAGGTGCAGCTAAGGCAAGTCAGGTGTGTGGAGGAAGCCCGCTGGCAGTCAGCAGTTTGACCATGCCCTGTTTGGATGGCCCACTAACACACACACACACACACACACACACACTTGTGTGCGAAGAAGTGTAACTGTTCCTTCCTCCTCACAATCAGCCTGCAAGGGCATGTGGTGAACCACATGTTCTAGCCCCCATCACCCCTCCTCCCAGGAACTTTGGACCAGGCACCTTTTATCTTCCGTGCAGATAGTGATATGTATTCTGCAATAGTGCTGCAAGGTTACCATCAGCTAGTGCTGGAGAAAGCTTTCTATAAAGAGCACAAAGTCCTAGGTAGGTGAAGGTGCATTGGACGTGGGGAATAATAGCACTGTAATCAAGCAAATGGCACAAGCTACGAGAACTGCTTTTATGTCCAAGCAGACATTGCTCATTTATCAACATAACCATTTATCCACTCATTCGCTCATTAGACTGTGTGTGTGTGTGTGTGTGTGGAGAGTGAACAAGAAGAGAGAATGGTTACATAAAAATAGAGTGCGGGCTGGGGCAATCCAGACGGTCTATGTCAGCTGATCACCTGGGATCCAGAAATGAGGCTTATTTTCAGGAGGATGTAGAATGGTTGAATCCTTTCAGGGGAGGGGTTCATAGTCATGCATGGGAAGGTGGGGTCCATATCTGAGCTACCCAGAGAGACGATATCCAGGGCTAGCCACCCTCTTGCAGCCTCTTGGGGACTAGAGACTGATTGGACAAAGATTTACTCTCAGGGTCACCTTCTGGAATGTTTGTGGTTATCCATTCTCTGCCTGACAGCTCCGAGCCATCTCTTCCTGGATGCTCCTGGGTCTCCAAATACTCTGAATACATTCCACAGTATCCAGTCTTTACATCTTTCACAATAGGCTTGTAAGCTGACAGGGCTGCGATCCAATTAGCACTGAAGGAAGGCTTTTCTTTTTCTCTTCCTTTTTTTCTCTTTTCCTTCTTCTCTTCCTTCCTCCTCCCTTCCTTCCTCTCTTTCTCTTTCTTCCTTCCTTCCTTTCTTTCTCTCTCTCTTTCTTTTTTCTTTCTTTCTCTCTCTCACACTCTTTCTCTCTCTCACACACCCTTTCTTCCTTCCTTCCTTCCTTCCTTCCTTCCTTCCTTCCTTCCTTCCTTCCTTCCTTCCTTCCTTCCTTCCTTCCTTCCTTCCTTCCTTCTTCTTCTTTCTTTCTTTCTTTCTTTCTTTCTTTCTTTCTTTCTTTCTTTCTTTCTTTCTTTCTTTCTCTTTCCAATCCCCAAAAAAACGACTTCTCACATTTAAAAAAAAATCAAGCAGAATTGGTATGTCCTCAATGGACATGTTCATTCAAAGGGTAGACACACAATGACTAGTATGCATGCAGGTTATTATGTCAAGCAGATATGCATCATACTGTGACTTTAAGAACAGAGGGGTATGAGGCTGGCGCCTGTAGGCAGCTAGAAGGCACTGTGCTTTCTGGGGATCCTCACATCAGCTGCAGTGGGCAGTGGGTGCCTGTTTTGGTTGGGGCCCACGGTTTGCAGTTAACTTCCTTTCAATAAATAAAAAAACAAACAAGACAGAAGCTTGCCCCTATGGGAAGGCTGAGTAGAAACTAGAATTTTCCAGACTGAGTGAAGTCCTGTCCTTTGGTCTCTCTTGTCTCAGAAAACCGTCAGGGAGAAGATTAAAGTCCCCTCCATTGGGTGCCCCTCCTCCACCCTACCCTCATCTGGAGGCTCTTGGGTGGCAGCCAGGCATTGAAGACGGTCTGCAGTCTGCAGAGTTCAGGCAAGGATACGGGGCGTGGCTCCAGGTTTGAGGAAGAAGTCTGTGTCAGGACCTTCCCCCTGAGCCGCACAAGGCACTCCTTGGCAGAGCATGTGTCTTGATGCACGTATGGAGGTGTGTGTGTGTGTGTGTGTGTGTGTGTGCGTGTATGTGTATGTGTGTGAGATGCACACGTGGAAGTCAGAGGACAGCTTTGTAGGTTCTTCTTTTACGTGGTTCTGGGGATTGAAAGGTTGTGGGGCTTATGTTCCAAGTGCCTTCCTTACCTGCTGAAACACTGGCGAGCTTTTTTTTTTAATTAATAAGCAAGGCCACAGGCGCACAGTTGCCTACAGCCTGTGATGACACCTTGGACTTGCCTAGGTTGTTCCCTTCTCATGTTAATTCCATCGCAACCACAGGAGCGACACTATCCAACAACCTCCACGATGCTAAAAAAAAAAAAAAAAAAAAGCCTGCCTCCTCCATGATAATTACGGAACTAGTAATTTGTCTTAATCACTGACGATGTTCAAGGTAGAAACAGGAGTATCAGGAGTTCAAGGCTGTCTTTAGCTACACAGTGAATCCAGGCCAATCTAGGAGACTGAGATGGTGTTGCAAGGATCCCAAGAGCAACGCAGAGCACTTCCTTGTGAATTTCAGGCTCCGGAACATTATCAATGTTCCTCACAGGGAGAAAGCCAAGGTGTTGGAGAATTCCCAGGGGCACAAGGAGAATGAGGTTTGAAGATACAGGATTGCCCAATCTGCACAGCGTCAAGCGTCTCCGGAGAGTCTGGGGATGTAGCTAAGACCAGGGTGGCCGTGAACTCACAAAGCAGGCACCTGGGGACCAGAAGGGGGTCCTCTGGCTCCACACCCCCATGTAGCTTTTTCAGGGTCCCCTGCAGATTCAAGAGCTGGAGCAGGACTAGAAACTGTGTGATGTGACTCCACCCTGAGTGTATCCAAGGCTCGTCCTGGCTCTGATTGCCGGAGGGTGGAGGTTAACGTGAGACCCCAACAGACAGTCTTAACTGCTGCCTTCAAAATTCTGAGTTCATCTACGTCACCTCCTCGTTCAAATGTTGCAAAAATGAACTTGAAATATATTTTAAAGGAAAAAAAAAAAACCTACTGGGCGGAACCAACCCTAAGATGTCGAAAGTTAGTTTTGCAATCTTAACCTCTCACCCGCACTGGAGTAGAATTGGTTTACAGGTGAAGAAGCTTGGAGAGAGTGGATAGGTGGAATGGCTGTCTATGTGCACCTCGGGCTTCAGCCTATGGGGGAGGGGAGTGGGTTGCTTTTCCCAGACCCATGACCAGCGAGGACAGGGGCTCCAGGGCCAGACGCTGACTTGTGTCCCTGCATGCCCGAGGCAGGCAATGGACCAGTACTGGGGAGCACCAGACTCCGAGTGGGGAGCACTAAGCCACAGCTGCTCACCTGCAGGGCAGGATCGTGCTCCAGGGAGTAGCGGGCTGGGTGACTGCAGGGCGGAGTGCCCAAGCTTCCTTTCTTTCCACCCCATCCCCCAGCTGCCTCAGCCTGGCACCAGCAAACTGCTGAGTGAGATGGAGACGGTCCTTGGTCTGTAGGTCTGTAGCTCACACAGCCCCTCCAGACAGCCTGGAGACCCGGGGCTAGAAGTTTGGCGGAAACTAAGCGCATTCGTTAACAAGAATGTCACAAGAAAGGAAATGGAAGCGCATGGAAGTGATGCATCTCCTGGGGACCCCAGTGTCGCCTTATTAAACCTTTCAGCCCAGCATGTGCCACCAACACCCACTGGTACCTGCCGGTAACAATGTTCCTGGCTCTGCCTGGCTTCTTTCTCCTGCCTTGTAATTCTGGAGGCGTCTTTACTAATTGACATAAGAAAAAAAAAAAAAAAGATGTAGTAACAGCTAGAAAGCTAAAGAACAGAGCGGCCCAGAAGGTAAAGTGCTTGCCGGGGAGGCACGGGGACCCCAGCTTTGGTCCCCAGCACCCCACAAGAAGCTAAGTGCAGGCACCTTAGCCCCACAGGGGGTCCGGGCCTGGAGACAGGAGGGCCCTTGGGGCTTGTCCCTGAGGCTCAGTGACTAGCCAGTCGAGCAATTTGGCTCTGAACCTGGCCACATTCACTGGGAGACTCTGCCTCAAAAAACAAGCAAACCAAGGACCCCCCAGAGCCCACGTAAAGATGTCAGGTGGAAACAGTGGTAGCATGAAACTTTCAACCCTGGAAGATAGAGGCTGGGAAACTCAGCATTAAGGAGGAAGAACAATCCAGGATGATTCCCCATGTTATCCTTGGGTCTCCCCAAACACACACACTCAGATGCCTGTAGTGTACATGCCTACGCATACATGCAAACACACAGACATGCAAAAAAAAATGGAGAGACTGAGGACGACATCAGCCTGTGGCTATACACTTACAGGTGAGAACATCTGCAGAGAAGCACACACACACACACATACACACACGCACACGCACGCACGCACGCACACACGGAAGTAGACCAGAAGCAGGGGCTGTGTGTAGCCGCACAAGCTGTAATTCTAGTATTCCTGAGACCCAGGATTGCCGCAGTCGAGGGCTAGCCTGGGTCACAAAGCTAGCTGGGTTAGTACAGGCTGTCTGGTGAGATTCAACCAGGCCTGAGTCCCTTTCCAGTTACTGGGGTCTAGCCCGAAGCACCGCATCTGGGGAGGGGAGAAGCTGACCCCTCAGCAACTGAGGTGAGCCTGTTTGGAAGTACAGCAGGCAGGCAAAGGACTTGGCTTTCTGCTTTGAATCTGAGAGGAACCCGACAAGGATGGGTCCATATCCAAAAAGGGGGACCCCAGCCTCGAAGGACAGGCATGGATGAAGGAGGACAATTTCTGCTGTCTCGTAAGTCCTGATACTGAACATAACAGCTGCATCTCTGCAATATGTAATATGTACGTGTGCCTGTGTCCTGGTGATGGGCATGCATGTGTGTGCGTACCTGTGCATGTGTGGTGTGCCGGTGTATGTATGTCCATATATGTTTTCTTTGTTACCAACTAACTCATCAATGTGCTTCTCAGTTTGTAAGCATTATGTGCATGTGAATGCATATTTGAGTGTGTGTGTTTGCATATGGACGGTCACTCAGGTCCCTGTGTCACTGTGGGGGACTGGAGGGAAAGAAAGCAGCGAATGTTCTTTTCCGTCCCTTTACCCCCTTCATTTCCATTTAGTTCTCAAGACATGAATTACAGGAACCAAAACTGCATCTTACCTCCCAGAAAGGATGCACAGCTTGACCCACTCTGCCCGCATCTGCCGTCCCTTGCTCAGCGCTCACGCTGGCATGTGGGCGACAGGCCAGCCAGAAGGGGAAATAAAGAAATCGGGTGGCGGCCATAACAAAATGAGGTGAAGGAGCAGAAAGAGAAAGAGGAAGTGGGGGGTGGGCACAGTGGCATAGAACAGCCTGGTCATCCGGCAGAGGAAAAAGAAGTTGAGGCTACAGGGGACCACCGAGGGGGGCTCTGCCTTTGAGCTCTGCAGGAGTTCTCTCTCTTGGGGTCTCGAGGGGCTCCACGGGAGTGAGACTGCAGATTACAAGTCATCCTTTGGCTTTGCCCGCACTGCCCAGTCATCGGTTGTCTGTCCTGTCTTACAGGGACCCTGATTCACAGTCCCCACGATTGTCTCTGCTCCGGCTGCCCAGGGTGGGCCAGAGTCCCCTGTAGCCACCAGCTGTGAGTTGGGTGGGCCTCTTCTTACGGTGTTGACTCACATCCTGTCAAGACATTCAAACAGTTCTCTGCTGAAACACATTCCCGTGTGGGATGTCCGCTTCCTGGGAATGTTAAACCGGAGGAGGACTGCGTTCTTGGGGTTTTGGATCCACTCTGCCTGGTCTTGGGGCATTTTCCTGAAAAGCCTGAGGACATTTGACCTTTTTTATTTCTCTTCTCAGGAGCACTTTTCTCAGGCAATCAAAACCCAGAGAAGTGATTCTCTCTTTCTTTCTCTTCTGTCTGGCGTGCTGATTGATGGATGTAGTTCTTGCGTGATTATTTCTTTCTTTCTTTCTTAATTCTCCGTCCTTCCTTCATCCTTACGTACTTCCTTCTATGAAGGTATGTTCTTTCTTTCTTATTCTCCTCTCTCTGCTTTCTCCTCTCTCTCTTCTTTCGTTCTTCCTCCTCCTTCCTTCCTTCCTTCCCTTCCTTCCTTCCTTCCTCCTTCCTTCCTTCCTTTCTTTCTCTCTCTTTCTCTTTCTTTCTTCCTTTCTTCTTTTCTTTCTCTCTCTTTCTTTGACAGGGTCTCATGTATCGTAGGCTGGCCTTGAATATGAACTTGCTATGTGGTTGGAGGACGGCCTTGAATTTCCAGTTCTCCTGCTTCCACCTGTTCATGCTAAGAGCATGGGTGTGAGCCATCAGGACTGGCTTATGTGCTGCTGGCGGTTGAACCAGGGCCTCGTGCATGCTGGGCGAGCACTCTACCAACCCAACTATGGCAATTAACTTTAACTAGAACTTCACAACAGGGAACCGAGCCCTTGAGACATACCTGTGAGGAGTTGTTCAGTTACAAGACAAGCCCTGAGCAGGCCTGCGAGATTGTCTAAGGGACGCAGGGAGACCAGCTCACAGTGGGCAGAGCGCTCGTTGAAATGAGGAAGCCTGGCGAGTTGGGAAGTTCCCCGACTCTCGGCTCCTCCTGTGGATAAAGAGAGCACCAGTTCCTTCGGTTCCTGCTGCGGGTGAGACCCTCCTGCATCGTGGACTGAAGCTGAGCGCATTTCCTGAAACTGAGTCCCGAATTCATCATGGCATCGAGTAAGAGTAACGAGACACGAGTCCCAGCCCCAGAAATGACAGAAATGAAGGCAATTTGAAGAACGCTGGAGAAATCTTTTGGGCCCACTGAAGCTGACTCTAGCTTCATACACTTTGCAGTAGGCAAGGCCAGCTCTGGCTGTAAATCTTTATGACGCAGGTAATTCAAATGGGAGGATCTCTTAAAAGGGAGCGGAAGTGGAGGGATGGGGGGGATAGGAGGTGGGGGGGCACATGCCTATAATCCCAACACTCAGGAGGCTGAGGCAGGGGACTTGCCATGAGCTTCAAGCCGGAGAGAGCTATGTGGCAAGACCTTGATCTCAGAAAACAAAACCAAAATCAAAATATACCAAAAAAAAAAAAAAAAAAAAAAAAGACAGAAGCAGCTCTGGATGAGACCTCATTAGCCCAACATTTTCCAAAGGATGTTTCCTGGACTACTCATCTCAGACAAGAAGAATTCCATGGTCAGAAGACTTGGGATATTGTTTAACCCATTTCTTGGGGAATCATAAAATACAAAGGTGTGTGAAGCTCTGAGAAGTCACCAGGTGAAATAGTTGAGCTATTTTGGTTTGGTTCACTGAACTCTTACAAAAATTTAAAAATTTCATTTACTTATTATCACATGCATTTGTATGGTGGTGGCACGTGTGTGCGTGTGTGTATGTGTGTGTGTGTGTGTGTGTGTGTGTGCGTGACTGGGGGCACATGTCTATCATAGCATGCATGTAGAAGCTGGAAGACAATTTTGTGGACTCAGTTTTCTCCAGTCATCTTTAAGTAAGTTCCAGGGATCAAACTTAGGTCATTGGGCTCACGCAGCAAGCACCTTTTTTCCCGTTGAGCCATCTTGCCGGCTCTGGGCTCTTTTTATGTACAGATTCTTTAATAACTCTGCTTTGGAGTTAGTATTCTGAAAAGCAAACCCAGGAATCTTCACACTGGAACACGTCGCATCTTTACCTAGAACCTCCTTTAGTAAATAAAACCATGCTAATCCCACAGTGGATTCTGAGTCAATAATTGTGGGGGGCTCCAAGCCTAGGCCTGCTCCCTTGAGTCAGATGCCTTGGCTCATGTCTGAGGCAGATAGTTGCAGGTAGAGACGTCTCACCATTAGTGAGAGCTGAACGCTTCCTGTTTTGTTTTGTTTTGTTTTGCTCATTCTTGAAACCAGACTTGTCTTTGTTTTGGTCAGGACCGGTGGGGCCAAGGTGCTCTTTCTGCAGTTCCTTCTCTGTACACCTTGAGACCACTGAGGAATGTTAGCTATGGATCATGAGGCTTTGGATATAAGTCACAATGCATAGCTCTGCCTGTCCCCATAAAGTAACCAGATAACACTGCCTAGAGGTACCATGTCTGTCCCTACGTAGTAACTAGGTGTTATATCTGCTTTTTCTTTCTGGCCTAGATAAGTTTTATAATATGTATGTTTAACAAATTCCTATAAAGAATTTAGTTATGCTTTTCCCTGGTTTGGGCATATAAATACTTGTGCTTGGTGTAAAGTTGGCTTGGATGGTTTGCATCAAAGACATCCTTGTTCCCTCTGACCCAGCCTGACATTCATTCCTATTGCTCCCACTCGTGTTTCCCATGTATGGCACAGGTTCGTGCTGGAGTGGCCCAAGGAAATGATCTCAGTTAGTGCAAACTATGTGCTTTGCTGCCTCTGGTTCCTCCACTTCTCACTGTTCTCACATGTTTGTTCATTCTGCGGGGGTGTTCAGTCTGGATACTACCATCTGGTAACGTCTGAACCCTGGGCTTCCTGGGAGAAAAGTTTCAGTAACATCCACAGCTAATTGGAATGTTTGAGTCCTGTGACATTAGTCAGTTGCCAGACTAAGTTGATCTGATTTAGCCCAAAGCAAGAACAACTTGATGCTACAATGACTATGTGGATGCACAGGTATGCAGGAGCCTCGGTCATGAGGTTGGAGTGTCCCACTAATGCTGTGGATTCCCAAGAACTGTGGGCAGAGAATACAAAAGCGGACCATTCACTGAATGCTATTTTCCTTTTGATAATTGCATATGTTGCTTTTGTTTTATCTGTGTGTATGTGTTTGTGGGTGAGTGGGTAGATTGGTAGATTTCTGTGTGTGTGTGTGTGTGTGTGTGTGTGTGTGTGTGTGTGCGTGTGCATATGAGTACATGTATGTGTGTGAATGGGGTGTGTGCACGTGGCATGATACATGTGGATGTCAGGACAATTTGGGGGAGGCCCCACCCCTTCCATTCTTTTCATAAACATGCAATACGTGCACAGGTTAATGGGTTTCACTGTGACATTTTTGTACATATAAAATGCATATGTGTGTATTCCAAGGTCTATCAATCTAAGAATTAGTTTACACTGTGTATCAGCATCACAAAGAGTGATAATAGAACAATTTTGAAGCAATCCCCCGTGATGGGAGATGTGGCCCTAGGCTTCTTGGTCTATTTAAGCTCGTCCATGGGCAGTAGTGACTCACTTCTGTGACCCTAGCACTTGGAGGGTGGGGGCAAGAGGATCAGAAGATCAAGGTCATGCTTGGTGACATCTCAAGCACAGGCTTGGGCTACATGAGACCCTGTCTCAAAAGTAAAAGTTCCCTTTATATTTCTGTCTTCTTCTATTATAAAATACTGAGACGTCACATTTTTATTTTTAGTTTAGGAATTTTATTTTCTATACAACAACTTTTTGTAAAGTGCCCTCCTATTTTAAACTCTTTGAAGCAATAAAGCTTTGAAAACAATTTAAATGCAAAAATAAAAGCTGGGGAGAAAATCAGGAAAAGGATAATGCACATTGTAAATCTGTTGGTCTGTAAGCAGATGTTCCGGGTTAAGAAATCAGAAGGATGAAATCCATTTTACAGCCAGCAAAGTCCTTTTCTGTCAAGAACCTCACTGCACACAATCTGATCCTAGAGGCACCACACATTATCTAACTTCTTTCTTCGAAGGCTTCAGAAATCTCTTATCAGCTGACTTACTCAGAAGAGCGATTTATGGGATGCAAGTAGAACATGCTTCACCAGCAGGGCAGAGCTGTGCTCTTGATCTCCCGTGTTAAGGGCAAGACTGGTTGTGAAAGACTATGAGGAAATACCCCAGGACCCAGGGGTGACACGGCAGTTCATAGGGAGATAAAGACTGCAGGGTGTTGGGCTGGACTTTGACTCCAACTGCCTCCTGTCTCACCTCTCCAGGAATATCTGTCTGTCAATATCTCAGGCCCTCCTTGGGAGGAAAGGGCAGCTGCAGAAGGCGTGGGAAAGGAAAGCCACAAGTCTCCGAATAGAAGGAACCTTGGTTCCCAGGCAGCTGTGGGGTAGAGCAGCCGTAGTACCCAGGGTTCTCGGGGACTTTGTGCCTCGTGCGTGGGAAAGTTCTCATTCCCTTTCATGTTTGGTGTTATTCAGAGGCCCAGGTCAGCTGTGGGGAGACCCTTCCCCCACTCACCTGCTCAAGCCCCCTGCTTTCCTATGCCTGAGTTTCACAGTAAGGTCTTAGCAGCCATGTCTTGGTTTTTATAATAACAAGTCTAGATTCAAAGTGTGAGGTGCGTGTTGGCCAGAGATTCCTCTCCGGCCTGCTTTGGAGGTTAGTCGTGGAGGACATTGTAGGACAGACTGTGGCGGGGGTTAGAAACTGTAATGATTCATGTCAGCTAGACAGGTCCACGGAGCCCAGATATATTATTCTAGATATTTCCGTGAAGGTGTCTTTTCACTGAAACTGGGGAACTTTCAATAAAGCAGATTACTGCCTGTGTTGTGGAGGGTCCTGTGTTGTAGAGGGTCCAGTTTTAGTGTCATAAACCCCTGCATGTGCACACAAAGACCTGCCCATCAAGGGTCAAGTCAATGGATGAGAATGTCACAGGCCTTTATTAAGACAGGTGTGTGTTCTGTCACCTTTGAACTTACCAATCCACTATGGTTCCTTAGAATATCTCTTTGTCCACTCCTACCCATGGAGCTAGTGTTGACTAATATGGAAACTCTTTCAACAGTCAATCATTAATTTCTTCATCAAGAGTTCTAGTAGAACCATGGAGGCCATTGCTATAATAACTGTATGAGTAAAGAATGTAACGGAATGGGAAGGTCCACCGTTTGACAACACACTCCACTCAAGGCAGGACTGTTGTATCCAGGAACTCACTGCAGTGAGATTTGTCCTTACCAGACCTGCATAATGACTGGCATACCAATACGCCCCCACAGACTATCGAGGAACTCAAGAGAGATAAGAACATATAGTGGAAACCTTGGAGATTAGGGATGGATGAGTGAAGGGAAATGCCCCTATCAGTGGGGTGATCCAAAGAGAGAGAACTTGGTACACCACAGAGGCCTGAACCCTCACAAGAGAAGACAAGCCAGAGGGAACCTTGGGGTCCATAGAAGCAGACAGTTAGAAGGGCGTGGGGAGGACTGATGAAGGAAAGAGAGGAAAACGGGATGGAGGAGGGATGGAGGAAAGCAGGGATAAGTACTCAAAATGCTTGTAAAACTAGAAATTTTCTTTTAAAAATTAAAAAAAAAATGTAACAGAAAGAAAACTAAATGTCCAAACACTAATGCCTGTCCATTGCGGACCCTGGGCTTCTGGGCTGTTTTGTTCTCAGGCAGGGTCTTGTGCAGCCCAGGCTGGCCTCGAACTTTCTGTGCACCGAAGAATGACTCTGAGCTCCTGTGTCTCCCGCTTTTTCTCCAGTGCTGGGATGGCGGTTCCGAGTCAGCCCATCCAGGACATGACTGCCTGGGATGGAATCCAGGGCGTCAGCAAGCCAACTGCCGAGCCTCGACATGTGCTCGTGACACAGCGGTGAGTGTCCTGGGGGTGCGTCTGTCCCCTGCTGTCGCAGCCTCTCAGGATTCCCCACTGTGGTTGCAAAGTCACTTTGTCAGGTGCACAAATGCTCTGCATGGTGGGCCAGCTCCTTGGCAGGGATCGTCCATCTCTGGACCAGGCCAGAGGCCCCAGAAGGACGCCTTATATTTCTGATGACCCCGAGCATGGGCTCAGCCTACAAGAGTCTAGATTTGAACCTGTGGCCAAAACACAATATTTTCTCATTTAAATCTCTACCAAGCTGCCGCTTGCTCTCTCTCAAGAGCCAAAAACCTAAGGTGACCTGTTTAAGGAACCGTTCTTATAGACAGCGGTGTGCTTTACAAACACCTCCTCCCAGGGGAGGAAGAACACCATGTCCAGCTCTGAGAGCCGGGAGGACAGTGTTCTGTGGCCTGGTGACCTGGGTCCGGCACCTCTGAGGGCCACGGGTCTGTGGAGGCTACTTGGGGTCTTCTTTCTGGTCATTCATTCACCAGGAAAAGATGAACCGCACATGCTCACTGGCTGGTTTCTGTAGTTGAGCAACCTCCTGCACTTGACATTCTAGTAAATCATAAACTCCAGGGACTCATAAAGTGACCCAGACCCAGGCTGTGCAGAGTAGAAATCTCTTTGCTAGCTGGGTCTGGAAGGGTGGAGCTGTGAGGGACATAAAACTGTAAGAAGGAAGACCTTGTAAGACCAGAGTCTCCGGAGAGGGTCCACACTCCTGCTGTAGAGACTATGTATGCCATGTAGATGCAGGAACGCACGTGTGATCCCAGCACTTAGGAGGTGGAGCATCGAGAGTGCAAAGTCACCGGTGGCCACAGAGCCAGCGGGAGGCGAGCCTGCACTGCAGGTCTTCACGAGGTCCCATTTCACTAAACCAAACCCCAGATCACATAGAAGCAAAAACAACAACAACAAGATATCATCACCACCCCCAGCCAAAAAAAGAAAACACCACCACCAACAAAACACTGACTTTAGATCATGGAAGAAGGGAAGGCTGACTCTGAAATTTCTAGAATGTTCTCTGATTTCATTCTCTCTGAAAGTCTCTCCTTTCCAACTAATGAAAATGATTGCAGAGGCCTGACAGTTTGCAGCAGTTGGACATAGTGGATTTTTTTTTTTTTTTTTTTTTTTTTACTTAAAGGGGGACATACACATGACATTCAAGAAAAACTTTACTTGAAATATTGTCTTCTGGTCGGGGAAAGGCAAGACCCCAAAACCACATTGGGTCGAGATCAGCTGTTGGATCATGAAGGTCGACATCCAGCTTCCTGTAGCTCCCCGAGACTCAGATGTGGCTCTCGGCTAGGAGGGGTGCCCAGCCCTGAGTCAGCTTACTGTGGGATTGTAGGGGAGGAGTCCATCAAACTGGAAGAACATCCGTAGTTATCTTGACCGTGCTATTTGTTGGTGGCCAACTTCAGGGGAGAAGGGGAGCTTTAGTTGGCTGATGGTTCCAGATGGGAGGTGCAGTCCATTACGCAGGGTGGGTGGCAGAAGCTGGAGGAGACTCAGGTCACCGTGGACCTCATGGAGGCCGAGAGAGCCAGCTGCGGACTGCCAGAGCAGACTACTAGCAGAAACAGGGTGGGGCCATCCATCTTCAAGACCCGCCCCCTGTGATACACTTTCCTCTAGCAAGATTCCGCCTCCTAAAGGTGCCACAAGCTTCCCAAACATTACCACCAGCTAAGGCTGCAAACACAAGAGCTGTGAGGGGTGACTCCCATTCAAACCATGACAGCCACCACTGAATGAGAACTGTATCTTGTGGTCTTTTATTTACATTGGCTGCCTATTTGGATTGTCCCATTACGTCCCATGTTAAGTGGTTTTAGACCACACGGAGCCAGAGCATGAAAGTCTTTTATTTAAACTAAGATCTACCTGCTGCCTTGGCCCACGTTTGACAATTCCACCTGAAGGCAGACAGTATCGATTTTCCCGATTTCCTGGGGAAATGAAACATGGGGGCTATGCATACGGTTAAGTACAAGGGGAGAAAGGTCTATTTTTCTTCCCTGGAAAGATTCTGTAGCCCTCTCCCGAGAACGTGCGTCCATGAAAGAGCTCTGAGTCATCTTTGGTAAGCAGCCTGTCATCTTTAATAGCAAGAATAGAGCTGGGGAGCAACCTGGTATTTTTAGAAATTGAACTTTATTTTAACAGCACAAGTAAAGAACAATGAGTTATGTTTCAGTACTGCTAATCATCTTTGAGGAGGAGCCTCTAGCATTTTTTTTAAAGAAGAAAAATTACTTAATGGAACCCATTATTTTATATGCTGGCTTAAAAATAATCAATAAAAAAGAAAACGATTATGTCCCTAAAAAAAAAAAAAACAAACCAAAAAATAAAAAACGCTTTGCTGCTGTCTTTAAAAAGTAATTCAAACTAGAAAGTGTAAATGAAAAATGCAAGAGAGCTCTGTGGAAGGATAGCACCAGAAGCTGTCACGGTTAGTAATGAACATACATCTCTTGGGGCAGACACTTACACGGGCTTATACGTAAAGAGAGTTTATGCAAACAGGAATTGCAGCCCAAATGCCATTTTCACAATAAAAACCATGGAAGGGCTGAAGATGTTGTTCATTCAGTAGCTGCGCAGGACCAGGCAAGGTGGCCCACACTTGGGATCTCAGCGCTTGGGAAGTAGCTGCTTCCCAAGGTGAATTAGAAGTTCAGTGGCCAGACCTTGTAGAGATGGGGCTGCAGGCTTGTGCCTCACTACACAGGATGTGTGGTGCTGGGTATTGAACCCAGGGCCTCCCGCGTGCTGGGCAAGCCCTCCAGCCACTAAGCCTCACCCTTAGCCCCTGCAGTTATGTTCAACTTCGCCATATTTTTTGGTGTTTACATTCTGTGATTTTAATTTCCCTTATGTTGATGTGATCTCCACAAGCAGACATGTTTCCCACACTGGCCTTTGTGCCGTGGTCTGCTTGATCTTTGATTTCTCTCTCATTTGCTTAGATTTCATGACTACCTTTTCTCTGAAGAGCACATTGCTGCTTTTCCTCAGATCTTCAATTTTTGAAAAGAACTGTCATTATCTTTATCCTAGACAGATGTCATGACCAAAGGCTCCTGAGCCACAGTTTCCTCTAATTAAAATTTTGCGGATGTTTCTCCAGGCCTTAGTCCAGTATCCGGCGTTACTATGGAGACACATAAGTTCAGTTTAAAGTTTTTTTCTTTAGCTTTTTACTTTTTACCTTTCAGGTGTGCGAGGATTCTGCAGACAAATAGAACCAATGGGATATGTGAATGCCTGGTGTGTTTGTGGGAGTGTGCGACCTACTAGAAGGAACTAGCTCATGTGACTAGGGAGAAAGTTCCGGCAAGTGCAATTGGCAGAATGAGACCTAGGAGAGCTGTGGGGGGAAGGGGGGGTCCCAGGCTCTTGCTGAGTCTGAAACTTTGGGAATCAGGGAAAATGAACTTTAACCCCAGCGCAATCAGACTGGAGAACTGCGTTGTTCTCTTAGTTTATTATTGTCACAGTTACTCTTTGTGCTGCTGTGACACACTCAGACCCAGCAGCCTAAGGGGAGAAAGATTTATTTAACCTACGGTTCCAAAGAGGAGACAGTCCATTATGGTGGGAAAGACTAACAGATGGCAGAAGCCGGAGGCGGCTTAGGTCACGGCAGATGTCATGGAGGTCAAGAGAGGAGCAGACTCCAAGAGCAGACTGCTAGAAGAAGCAGGGGGGCCATGCATTCTCAAAGGCCGCCCCCTGTGGGGGCACTGAGCAAGGAGGATGGTTTCTGTTGGGCTTCAGATGCCCTGTCTTCTAGTCCCTCCCCCTTTCTCCCTCTCTTCCTCTCTCCCTCCTTCATAATCTTTCCCTCCCCTTTCCTCCTTCATCTCCCCTCCCTCCATCTCTCTCTCCCTCCATCATCTTTCCCTACCTTTTCCTCCTCCTTGCATCTCTCCTCCTCCATCTCACTCTCCCTCCATCTCTCTGTCCCTCCACCATCTCTCCTCCCTCCATTTCTCCTCTTCCATCTCTCCTCCTCCATCTATCCTCCTCCATCTCTCCCTTCTTCCATCTCTCCCTGCCCCATCTCCCTGACTTTCTTCAATCTTCTCTCAGGTTTGTGCGTTTGAAGCGAGGCTGCATTTCATTTCCTTTCTGTTTTCAGAAGTGGAAGCTGGAAGCTGGAATTATAGAGAAACTGACTAACAGGTAAGAAAACAAAGATTTCCCTTTAGACTGATGGTGGAGATGGGAAAGAGACCCACAAGTGCAGGAACACCTTAACTGCTGGGCCTAGCCCTGAAGCTGGGGCCGCAAACTTTTCTTTGACCCTCCAGTATCCTCGGCTGCTCAGCGGGACGACTGAACAGCACCAGAACCAACGGGGATGGTGTGGCTGCAATCCTCCTGTCTCAGCCCCGGGGCACTCTGGCAGGAAGAGTTAAGTTCAACTTGGGACCCTCAGGGCTCAAAATATCCAGACCAAACAAACAAAATTAACTTGCTAATAAAGTAAAAAGACTTTGTAAGCAGCAAAGTGAACTTTCATTTAAGGTGTGATCATCTTTAATTAATGAAATGTGTGTGTGTGCTCAGAGGTCAGAGGGTAATTTCTGGGGTCTGTTCTCTCGCTCCCTATGGGCTCCAGGGTCTTCAGACTTGTAGGCCAAGCAATTTTACCGCTAAGCCATCTTGTTGACCTGAGGTGAGGTCACTGCTAATCTTCCCTTGTAGAGACATCAGTCACCGCCGCCATCTTGCAAACCTACCTTGGCCAGGCAGACCACCCGCACCTGCACCCACTTCCCTGGCCACCCCTGCAGCTCCTTAGCCACGCCTGAGACCACAAAAGCTTCCTGTCTGCCCAGGTCTCTTCCTTGTGTTCTGGTCGCCCGGCTCACCCCCTCTTCTCTTCCTCCCCCCACCATGCCCCCAGTGATTCTCTGTTCCCTGCCCCCATCTGCTGAGTGCTCTCCTACCTCAGGGCCACCAGGCTCTCAGCGCTAAGTCGTCTCTTATTTCTGAAGTGTCAACTTCTTTTCTTCGAGGGCCCCCTGTGGACCCACACATGGTCAGAGGGGCTCCACATCCTCTCCCCACCAGGGACTCAACACAGACCATCATGGGGAGAGTCAAACAAGAGGATCTAGGAAGTCAAGAAGGGAAGCTTGTGGGTTAAGCCAGGGGGCATTTCGCCTGGTTCTTCTGGGGCAGAAGCCGGGAGAGGCGAGCCTGGAAAAGACGTTTAACTCATGTCATGCTGTGTGTGCCCTTCCGTTGAGAATCGGCGGATATAAACATTAGACGCCCGTGACAGCTGACTAAAGTCTCTTGTGGCTCTGTGCTGCACTTACTGATTGACAAATGCCCAACCAGCTGTCCAATACAGGACAGCTAATAGTCTCAAGCATCCTTTAATATTTACATCATTCTCCTCAGCTGTATCAATGAATCTCATCTCTTTGTTTTAACTCTTTGCCCTGTGTTTTGAATTCTGATCAAAGTTCTTTTAAAAATCTGGGCACGAGAATGTGTCAAATATGTTCTCCGCTTAATTATGATGCCCACTGAAGAGCTACAGAAATAGAAAGCTGACCCTCTTATCAACACAGGCACCCCGAAGGGAGTCCTGAGATACAAATGGCAGAACAGGAGGAAGGGTGGTAGGTCAGATTAGGATGGATGAAGGGAAGAGAGGGTGAGAGAAGGGGTGTAGATGGGGAAGGTGAGAGAGGAGGGAAGGGGGGGTCAGGGCCCAGTTTGTTTGTAAATGAGTAAGTAAGTAAATAAATAAGTAAATAAATAGAATTTTGTTCTTCGCTGCTGTGGAAGAGCAACCATGGGTTGAGCCAGGACTCTCGTTCACGACACAACTCAGCCTGGAGCCTTCGAACAAAACGATTCGCTTATGAGTTTTATTTTGTGAACTGATGTTTCTTTTGTTCCACCGACAGCCTTTCTAACTCTCTACACTTCTCTGTGGAACTCGCTTATTTCTCAGTGCGGGTAGTGACACAGGGTTGACTTTCCCCAATTGGCGACACCGAGGTGGAATGAGCTCTGCCGTGCTCCACTCCTGCTTCCAGAACTGTCTGTGGGTAGAAGATCTGGCTGAAGATTATTGCTATTTTTAAATCGAGGCACACATTTACTTCCTCATTAATTCTTTGTGTGTGTATGCATGTATCTAAGAGGGAAAGAGGGACAAAGACAGAAAAAGAGAATATTTTTAAGAGTCAATTCACTTGCACCCTGCAGGCTTCTGGGTATTGAACTCAGGTTACCAAGTTTACAAACAGGCTCTTTACCTACTGAGATCTCTCTCTCCAACTCCCCCTTTTTTATTGTTGTTTTTATTCTTTTTAGAATTTCTCATGTGATTACATGAATTTCTGTCATTTTTAATTTCTCACGTGAATACAATGAATTTATATCATGTGTGTCCCTTCCTCTATTCCCAATCTCATTCCCCACCCTTTCCTGCTACACACCTTCTTTGCAACCAGTTTCTCCTAATGTCACGTTTCTCTGTATGTGTGGCCCACCAAGTTCCAACTAGGTTGCTTTCAGTGGTGTGTTCTTGGGCATCTGAAGGGGCACAGATCAGCGGGTATGTCAATGAGGAAGGCAACGTCCCCGAATCCAGCGCTAACTCTCAATAGTCTCTCAGGGCGCTGTGGGGTCTCTTGAGATCTCCCCCTTCCATGGTGAAATGTTGACAGGCCCCATCTTGCGCAGGCCTCATGGAGGCAAACACGGCTGTAGTGGGTTCGTGGGTGCAGCGCCCTGCTGAGCCCAGAAGCTGCTACTCTGTGGCCCTCCCCACCTGCAGATCCCTACATTCTTGCTGCTCCCTCTGCTGTGAAGCTCCCAGAACCTGGGGTAGGGTGACTTGTCCTGTTACAGTCTGAGAACCCCACAGTCACTTTTCTCTACACTTGGATCAGTTGTGGTTCTCCGCAATCAGCACCTTCCATCCATTGCACAAAGGCAAGTGCCGAGAGCTTCTCCCATCTATGGATATGATGGCAAATGCTTACAAGAGCCGTAGGAGACTTCAGAAATAAACCACCGTCTACTGGTTATGTATCTTTCTTTTATTTCTCCTCTTCTTTCTTGAGATAGGGTGTTACTGTTATTCCTAGACTCAGGCAATTCATCCTATCAGCCTCCCTATTTTCAGTTTGCTACCTTATTCAGCCTATATATGTGTGCTCCTATACACACACGCACACAGACACACACCTACACAGACACAGACACACACAGACACACATACACACACACACACACACACACACACATTTTGAGACAGGGTGTCACATAACCCAGGCTGACCTCCCTCAAATTTACCATGTACTAAGAATGAATTGGAACTTTTGATCTCCCTGTTTCCACTCCCAGAGTGCTAGTGTTACATGCATGTACTACACGCCCTATTTATGTGGTGCTGGGGATGGAAGCCTGGGCTTTGTACGTACCAGGCGAGCCCTTGACCAACGGAACCACATCCCAATCCTAGCGTCTTGAATCTTAGATGACAGTGAATGATTCTGCTTTGGCATCTGCTTCAGGTATTCTAGTCTCATGAGCAGACCATGAGATTGGGACGGCTGCCAACTTTGCGCATCAGCTTGAGGTAGACCGTGAGCACGGAACCCAAAGTTGCACGTGGAGTCGTAGGACGGTGGCTGGAATCTGCTCAGGTTTAGTGCACCTGATTTCAGACTTCACACCTGTGTTAGTGAAATGGTCCTTTTAATTCAATGTGTGTCACTGGTAACCTTTTTACCACCTAACCATATTCCTATTGGGAACGAACCCATTCACTAAAATTTGCAGCCAACGTCTGCTGAAGACATTGACCGAGTGTGTTTTTAGACTTCGTGTTATTTGGAAATAAATTGGAGCTTTTATTTGGAAGTGTGTCTCTTACGGGCTTGCTTTGCTCCCTGTTTAGCCGTGTAATCATTTCAAATCAGAAGCAGAGACTGAAAGTAGGGCATTAAATTTCATGCAGAGAAAGCAGGCCGTCCCCATCCGCGCGGAATTTATGATACCATTTTTGGCACCATTAGGTTGACAAAGGAAGACAGGGAAAGAGGCCTGTTCGGAAGGAGTAGAAAAGCCTTGGGCTGATTGGGCTGGGTTTTCGGGGTGTGGCATTTCTGCTCACAGAGGCCAATCTGCTGCGTTCATTTCAGATCTGGATGCCGTCCCTAGACTGCTCTCACGCGTCACAAGAGCAAAGTCCCCAGTGCAGATGGACATAGCTGCGGTGGGAAACCCACTCGCCATGATCGTCCGCCTCACGTGGTGGCTGGGACTCGCCCATGGGGCAAGGTTGGCTGGCGACTGGGTTGGGGGGTGGGGGTTAGCCCTGGCTTTACTTTCCCAGAGCTGGGAGTATGGGCAACACCCCTAAGCCTGGCGTCTTTACGTGGGGTCTAGAGACTGAGACTGGGTACTCAGGCTGGCAAAACACGCATTTTCCTACTGAGCTTCTTGCTGTGCGTCTTGTCGGCATCTGTCTTCTTTTCCTAGTCATTAACTGCAGCCGGGGGGGTTTGTAAACCTCTTCCACCCTGGCTGGAATGTGGGGCTCTCAGCACTCACTCGCCAGCCCCCCCTGACTCATCGCCCTAGACCTCTGACTTCCCTACGCTGAGAGCCGATGTGGTTTTTCATGACATTCTTTCACTCCCGCCTTACCACCCTACATCCTTGGCAATTCCTTTGCAACACCTGAGGGCCATGAAAGAGAGACAGAAGCCCCTCGGCTCTCTCTTCTCTTCTAGTGCTCTTCCCCCTTAGGGTACACTATCGTTCTCTTGGCCACCATACCCTCAGCTCTAATAAAACTCTTATTTCTTAAGCCTCCCCTGTCGTAGTTTTTCTTTAATCTGCCTCCTACTCCCCAATCCCATCCTTCCTCTGGTCCCACTTCATACGTCCAACTAGTGTCCTCTCACGTCTTTCAGCTTGCGTGGCCCACTGGGTTTTGTCTGGGATGCCTGTACTAAGAAGTGCCTGAGTGCTTGCTGGGGGCGTGGATGGCGTACCAGTGGGTAAGCCATTGAGTGGCTCCCTTTCTGTCTGGCACTGACCTTCAGTAGTCTCTCAGGGAAGTGCAGTATTGAGATCGTTCCTGGTCCATGGTGGAACGTCCGGAAGCCGGCCACTAGGCAGGTCTTGTGGCAGTGGACATCGCTGCGGTGGTTCCTGGGTGTGGCAGCCCTGTAATGATCACCCTTACATTCTGACGGCCCCCTCTTCTGTAAGCTTCCCTGAGCCTTGGGTGAGGTGATATCCGTGTCCTGTTTAGAGCCGAGCTCTCCACAGTCACTTACTCTCTACATTTTGACCAAGCGTGGTTCTCTGCATTAATCACCTTCCGTTACAAAAAGAAGTTTCTGGGTTGAGTGCTGAGAGCTTCTCTAATGATTGGGTATAATGATGAGTTTTAGGTAGCAGTTTGCTATCAAGTACTAGAGTTGAAACTAAGTGATTTGCTTCCACCTAAGGTCTATGGTCTCCTTCCATGGGTACTTGGCTTGGTTTGTAGTACCCGGCACATGTCCCCTTCTGAAAAGCAGGTCTTTCATCCAATCAGGAAGTGGTTGGTTACCCCCATATCCTAGTGCCACGATTACACTAGAGTGGTTGTTATTGTAGCTTGTGAGATTCACAGCTGGGTGAGATTGTTGATTGCTTTTCTCCCTTGGCAACCTGCATCATGCCTTCTGGCTCTTTGAAATCTGGAAGTCAAGGAGGAAGCTTCCAGATCCTTTTCAGCCTGTTTTCTCCATGTCCCGTGATCCTTGCATGTGGTGTCTGCTCAGCAGCAGGGTGTCGCTACCAGGTTCTGGAGGGCAGCCAGCAACAATGGCAAATGCTTATATTGTTTTGGGGTCCTTTGCGTCTCTCTGACCAACAGCTCAGTGGGTGGTGGTGTCACATACCTGGTACTGGGGAATTTATTCAGTCACATGACCCAAGGCTTCCTCTGGGAGTATCACAAAGGTAGTTTCTGCTTCTCTCCTTCCCCTCTCTGCCATTGGCTTCTCTTTATCCATGGACTCTATGTCCTGGAGTCAATTTCGATTCTCCACCACTGACCTAACACTAATAAAATTCAGGTCGACACAAGATAAAAGTACAGAAACTGGGCTGGAGAGATGGCTCAAGGGTTATGAGTTCAGATTCCCAAATCCCATGTTAAAATGCCAGGCAGCCTGTACTTCTGGCCCTGGTGAGCGGAGCCTGGAAGATCTCAGAGGGGAGCAAAGAGGAGGTGGAAGATATCCGGGATGATTCCTGAAGTCACCTTTGGTCCTCCACACAGATATAGTGCCCTCTGATACACACACACACACACACACACACACACACACACACACACACCACAGACACAAAGATAAATAAATAAAGTTTTTTTTAAAAATGCATTAAAAAAAGTACAGAAACTTTGGCCCTAAAGTCTGGCCTCATGATATCCTTTTGCTCCTTTTGCTCCGTCTTAGAGTTTATTGCAGTTGAGGTTAGCTAGCATTCAGCATCTAGGGTTGCATGCTTTCCCACTTGTTATAGACACATGGAATGTTCATAAGAACGTTGATAAAGATGGGAATTCATTCAGCCTTTCATAGTCCACGCCGCTCCGGAAGTAGCTGGAGTGACGTGAATAAAGGATACTGTTATTGATACAAGCCTTGTGGTATTAGTCAAAGCTTGGCTCAAACTGAAACTCTCAGCATTACAAATTTTGACTTTCGGTATTAAGCATTTCTCCAGTCAGTGGTTTGGAACTTGTGTCAAAAAAGATGAGAAAACACAGGGAAGAACTTATTCATGTAAAATAACAGTTTGACAATGCATGCAGAGATTAGATCTATTTCATCTGTACCCTATGAGAACATTTGTAGTGATGGTTAAAAGACAAAGGTAGGCACCGGCACTGTAGCTCAGCTCTGTTGCAGAGCGCGTGTGGGCCCGCATGCGTGAAGCCCTGCGTGATCCCCAGCCACATAGCCAGGCATGGTAGCATACGCCTGCCAACTCAGCGCTGGGGAAGTGAAGGCAGGAGGATCAGGAGTTCAGGGTTAGCCTCAGATACAGAGCAAGTTCCAGGCCAGCCTGGAATATGTGAGACCCCATCTCACATCAAATAATAATTTTTAAAATTATTTAAAATAATATGTGTGTCTGTGGAGCCCCAAGGGTGACTTTGGGAATCACCTTCCTTGGATTGTTCTGCCTCCTCTTTGCTTTGCTCTGGGGTTTCCCAAGCTCCACCTTCCAGAACCAGAAGTTCAGGCCGCCTCCATTGCTGCCTGGCATTTTTACGTGGGATCTGCTTATAAGACAGAGGCTTAACCCCTCTGAGCCATCTTTCCGGCCCTCAAAAATAATTTTAAAAAAATGACAAAAGGAGGCAAAGACGGAGTATGACTTCAGACAACTAGTAGTTACAGTGTCTAGAGCATCTCACATCTAGTCAGCCACAGTCATGTGACTAAAGGGACTTTTAAGATTTTCAGACATGTAAAAAAGCCAATGTAAGAAGAAGGTTGACCACGCATTTCACTTTCCATATGACTTGAGTCTCAGTAACCTCAAGCCAGCCTCCCCTTGAAGCTACAGCCTTCTATGTGATAATTGGGGGTTTCATTGTTGAAAGAGGACTTGGCACAGTAATGTCGCTGGAGCTTTTTTCTAAAGGTTAATTGTGAAAGTTTAACTTTTCTTAAGGAATGCCCTTTTGTAAATAAGTTTATACCTACCCTGCAAATGTAATAATTAGGTCAAAAATAAAGCAGGTTCACCCCTAGAGAGGAGTCTCATCTGTTTTGGTTGTTTTTTGTTGTTGTGTGGGGGTTGTTTTTGAGTCAAGATCTCCATGAGTAGCAGAGACGGGTTCTCGCTTAGGATTTTCCTCCTCAGCTTTCCGCCTGCTCATATAGTGTTGGTGACGTTTCTCATCAACAGGCTCAAATACCTGACAAAGAGTAATGAAGGAAAGAAGGGTTTATTTTGGCTTGAAACAGCGCTTCAAAGGGAATTTCAGGCAATCTACATTTCATCCCCCCAAAATCAGGACTTTTCAAACATGAACACAAACATTATTATTGTACTTAACAAAAATGTAATTAATAATAATATATTAGTCGTTTACTAACCTATTGTTAGTAAACGACTAACTAATCAATTGTTAACTATTACTAATCAATTGTTTCCAACCACCTCAAATATTATTGCTGTTCTTTTTCTTTTTTTTAATTTTTAAAAAAATTTTTTATTATCATTATTTATTCAATTGTGCGTGTATGCTTGTGTGCATGTGTGTATGTATGTGTGTGTGTATGTATGTGTGTGTGTGTGTATGTATGTGTGTGTGTGTGTAGAACCACGGACGAATTCGGGAACCACCATGGATGCCTCCACCTCCTCCTTGTTTACTCCGCCCCGGGATTCACAGGCTCCGCCCTACCAGGACCAGTAATGCAGGCCGCCCCCGCTTCCACCCGGCGTCTATACGTGGGGTCTAGGATCCGAACTCAGAACCTTCCGCCTGCAAGGCAGAGGCTTAACCCCTGAGCCACCTCTCCAGCCCCTCTTTTTCTTTTTTAGTGTCAGTTTGTTTAAAGAAATTCCTTTAAAAATATTTTATTTATTTATTTATTTGAGAGAGAGAGTGTCTATACATGCATGCCATGGTACGTGAGTGGAGGTCAGAGGACACCTCTCCTTCCACCATGTGCGCTTCTGCGGATTGAACTCAGGTTTGCAAGCCAGCACCTTCTCTCTGCCCCCATGGAAATCCCATTCCATCCCTACTTTACCATGAAAGATATTTTAGACTTTCTCATCTAAGAACATCTCCAAATACGCACCTGGTGGGTCTGGTGGGCAGCTCAGTCGTTGGGATGCTTGCCTAGCACACATGAAGTGGTGAGTTTGATCCCAGCACCATGTAAACCAGGCATAGTGGTGCAGGCCTCTGATCCTACAGCTTGGGAGGAAGAGGCAGGAGGACCAGAAGTCTAAAGTCAACTCAGCTCCGCAGTGAGTTCTAGTCCCGCCGGGGCCCATGAGATCCTGTCTCAGAGCGAACGAAGACATGCAAGCGGAGCCTGTTCTGTTCTGGGGCTTTGCGGATGAGTCAGGACTACTCTTGCATCTCTGGGTTCCAGTTTTAACCACTTAGCCCTTGGTGGCTTGTACATAGTCTTCCCTTGCGCTTCATATTGTCTAGCATCACACCTATAGGCTTGGTTAGACTATAGCTCACGCTTTAGTCAGACCAACTTCTACAGTCACAATGCACATGTCTTATTGTGATTGCATGTTGACAAGTGTTTCCCAGTGTGACTGTCTCACTCATCCACTGCAATGTTCCCTATAGACATACATTTTCTTATATATTTTAACTTTATTTATTTGGGGTGTGTGTGTGTGTGTGTGTGTGTGTGTGTGTGTGTGTGTGTATCCGTGTGGGTATCAAAAGGCACCGTGTGTCCCTGTGGAGGCCCAAGGTTGACTCTGGGAACCATCCTGGATTGTTCTGCCTCCTTTTTGCTTCACTCTGGAAATTCCCAGACTCTACCCACCAGGGCTGGAAGCTCAGGCCTCCGCCATTTCTCCTGGTATTTTTATGTGGGACCTGGGATCCAAACTCATGACCTTCTGCTTGGGAGACAGAGTCTTAACCCCTGAGCCATCTCTAGCCCAACACATACTTTTTGGTATTTTGTGTGTGTGCAGAGGTCGGAAGACAATCTCCGGGTGGGTCCTCACTGTCCCGTTTGAGGCAGGGTCTGTGTTGTCTGAGCTTCAGGAAGTGCCTCTATTTCCCCGCCCCATCTGGGTGCCTGGGGAGGGGGAGGGATGCGTGCTGCAGCTCCCCACTTTATCTGGGTTCTGGGTTTTCACACTCAGATGCACATACTTGCCTAGCAGGCTCTATATCCATGAGCCATCTTCCCAGTCTCCAGTGATATGTTTTTAATGTGTGGGGCTGGTTGCTTCGGACTTTCAGAAGTCTGCCTTCCACATGGACGTTGGCTCTCTTGCTCTCTCCCCTGGTATTATTTTGATGGGGTTCAGGGATGGGGTTAGAGGGAGGAATCTACCGAAAGGGACTTGGTTATCACCTATTAGAGACAGTGTGTTGTTTAGTTTCTTTTCCAATTGTGATAAGATAGCCAACAAAGGAGACACACACACACACACACACACACACACACATAGCTCCCTGGTCAGTATGAACGCTGTCCTGGATAAGTCGGCTGCTCTGGTAGAAGCACAGAAGCAGTATATTTCAGAGCATGAGTGTCTCTTCCATTTTGCTCTTGGGACCCTCTCTCTCCTGGATGGTGTGTGATGTGAACAATCCTTCACTTCAAGGACAAAACAGAACAGCCCTCAGCCTGCTCTCTGACATGCAGGGCCCCCTCTGCTTACATTTGCCAAAGAAATGTGGCTCAGGACATTTGGGATCAGTCATAGAGAGGAATTCTGGGAGATGGTGTTCCAAACACCAAGCAGCAGTGGTCTGCGGAATATTTTTAGTTTCTGATAGTTTTTTTTTTTTTTGATGGAAATAACTCTGTATTCAATATCCATGAATCACTGTCATGGTTTTGAATTGCTTTTCACAACTTCATTTTTAATTAACTTTTAAAAAGCCCTTCTTCACACACGTCTATACAGCAACACAGTCCTGAGCCAAGATTTTTTTCTTACCAAAGATTATGTTCTTGACACTTTTTCAAACAATTGCTTCTTTGGATGCTTTTAATACAGAAGGACAATATGACAAAAAAAAATGCCTAATGTTTCAACAAAGGCTTTTTATCCTGAATAAAATGAGGGGGACTGTTATCATGATGACGTTCAGTCATTCCAGATAGAAGAATGATCTATTTCTCAAAGCATTAAAAAAAGTTTCCTTTTCATGAGGGACGATCAAATCCAGCCGTTTCCACACATTATTGAAGAATATGCATTCTGTTAGTCAGAAGAGAATGTAATTAACAAGGAAATTGGTACCATTCCATCGTTCTGAAAATGGAAGTGTGTGACATGAAGATTTGGGGATGGAGAAGTTTAGCATTGCATGATTTCCTTTCTGCTTACAGGGCCTGAGCAAACTCAGGACAGTTCTGTGACTGAATGATGGAGGTCATGTGACCCATGGTAACTCTAGGGTTGGTGTAATCTCAGATGTAAATTATGGCAGTTTGGGAGAACTGATTGATGGTCCTAGGCACTCAGGACCCCAGGGGGACTAACATCACTTCTGTTTGCTATTAGAGAAGATCCTCTCCTCCCTTCCTACCTTAGATTTTTATCAGATTTTTGACATAAAAGAAATCTCACAGTCTTTATAGATGTGCTATGAATGGCTGATATTTCAGAACTCAGGAGAAAATGTTTATCCATGTCCTTAAGAAGGTTGCAAACCATTTTAAGAGGGTTTAATTAAGCTTTCCAAATCAATCAGAGACAATTTGATTAATTGAGAAACAGAGTCACGGAGTCTGCACTCGGCTTTCAATACTACTCAGCCTGTGGAGCTACAGCGAAGACAGTACCAATCATATCGGTCACCTGAAGTATTTCTGCTCCACCTGCAAGCGCAGGTACTTGGGAAACCTTAGTGGATCCGACCTGCTTTGCATATGATCTTAGGATGCTTTACACAAATTTCAGACAAAACCGTGGGAAGATCGGCTATAACAATTACATTTTATTCTGATGAAAACCATAGTTAATCAAACTTTCTTGTGCTGATAATAACCAACTCCCAGAGGGAAGAAATGCCTGAAGTCATTTGTCAGAGAGGAGCGGTTCGACGTGTATTTCTGTTTGTCTACATTCTTCAAAGAGAGGCCAGCTGTGTGAGGCTGTGTCTCCAGGGTTCCGAGCAAGTCCTGTGCCCCAGCTCCTTGGGCAGATGGGTAGATAGCAGTCAGGCCTGCTGCTGTGATACTCGGCAGACCAATGGCAGGGTTCTTTATAACGAGAGAGACAGCCGGAAGGAGGAAGAGGGAGGAAGAAGGAAGAGAGGGAGAGAAAAGCTCACACCTGCAATGCACACACACACATGTATTTATGCATGTGCACACATAATCTTCACACACATGCACACATAGGTACATAGACATAATTACACAAATGCACACATATGTACATGCATGTACATACACACACACATAGATACATTCATACACTTGCACACACGTATACACATGTGCACACATACATGCACATGTATGCATGAATACACGCATGCATGCACATACATAGGCACATAGACATATACTTACACATGCATACATATTTATACACACATGAATACACACATGCATGCACGCACATGCGCACTTGTACACTCACACTTTTGTACTCTCACATATTCACACATGCACATGCGCACACACAGAGGGCCTCTGGCCCCATGCACTGATGGAACATTTGGAAAGCAACACTTCAGGCCTCCTTCCTGCTTTGATTCTGCTCTCTGGAGAAGCTTCCATCCCCCTAAAGAAGGGGTCCGATAGGAGTCCTCTATCATTCCCTTCAGTCATGTCTGCTCATGTCCCAGGATATGGTGACTCTCTCACAGTGGTCTGACCCCTTAGTGCCGCTGATACATCCCTGGCAAGCACCAGCTCTCATTGAAAGAAAGGTCATAGAAATGTCTTCCTTCCATAGGTCACATAGTTTCTTACCCTTGTGCCATGAAACTGTGGCAAGGCTAATAATAGGCACCACAAATGCCGCCTGCCAATCCTGCATTCTAACCCCGAAGCCACTTGACTCAAGGACAAATGTTTTCAGGAAAGTAAGCCGACCCTCCACAGGTCCTGGTGCCATCCCACCTCCCTGAGTCAGAACTTCCACCCAAGAAGCCTGGAAGTCAGGGGTGACTTCTACCCTATTACTACTGAATGCCAGGTTTCGAAATCTTCCTCTAATTTCTAATAAACCATAATTACAAAATGAAAAAAGAAACAAATTTCACTATCACTGGGACTTTCTGTAGACAGTTTGTCTTTCGTGTTTCAAAGTGACTAGGTGTTCCATGCTAGAACAAGATGCTCAAGACATCAAACGGAAAGATGGCTGAGTGGGCGGATTCCTCTATCCAGGGATGGGACTGGAGGGGAAGGCAGCCTACCCCGCAGACCCCAGTGGGAGCCCCAGCTCCCTCCTCACGTGGGCTCATGTCTACCTTTCCTCCCCTGGAGGCGTCTAGTTCTGACTTGTGAAATGGCTCTGTCCGCCTGAGGCGTTTTTAGGTAGAAGAAGAGAGAATCAGATGAAAAGCTGTGTAAACTCCACGTGTTATTCCTGGACTCGAATCTGTGTACTGTTCTTGACAGTCTCTACACATACTTGGGATTGGCCAGAAAGAAGCTCAACCCCTCACTTCCAGCTGGGTGGCATCCCAGCTTCTAAGGATTTGTACTGAAACTCTACCTCTTAGCCTGTGATCTGAAGTGACCCCGGCTCAGGCCCTCGGGTTAACTGTACCCTGCTCAGACAACCAGAGAGGCAGGAGCTGTGCTTTTAGCCCCCAGTCCTTCCCTGTCTCCATGTGGACTCAGCCTTCCTAGGGCACCAGCCGGAATGAATTGACTGGGAACCTTAGAATGAGATTGTGCAGGATCCTCGCAGGGATGTTTTCTGGGAGAACCCAGGTTTAACAAATGAGATGTGTGAACTCAAGACTCAGGAAGCTGTGGGTTTAACGTTCTCGGTTTTGAAATGTCTTTCGCTTTGTTGTGCGATCAGTGTGTACATTAACCCTATACTGAAGATTTTTTTGTACAGTGATAACATTCAAAAGCCTTTTGACTGGTCCTCTTTGCAAATTCTCATGAACAAGTAAAAGGAAGAAAAAACAACCTTCCGCTGTTGGAGAGGGTGAAACTACTTCCAGCACTGATTTTTGGGGTCCAGTTTTCCTAAATAAGTGCAGAAAAGTAGATTCATTACTGAAGAAATGGAGGAAGAGGCCAGGCCATTTATCATGGAAAGACATGTGATCATTCTACCAGACATGCTAGGGTTGTGTTTAAGCACTATCAAAGTGCAGTTCTTGGGCTGGGGAGATAGCTCAGTAGTCGTACAGTGCTTGTCCCTCAAGCATGAAGATCTCAAGTTGGATCCTTAGTGCCCACATGAAAGGTGGACATAAAGGGATATGGCTGAAATCATGGGCAGAGACAGGATTCCCAGCCAGCCAGCTGGGAATGAGCTCCAGCTCAATGAGAGATCTTGACTCAGAAAATAGGGAGAGGAGTCATTGAAGAAGAGGCCTGCAATTATTATCTGGCCTACACACACACACACACACACACACACACACACACGCCTGCACATCCACACCAATAGCAATGAGGTCACAGTGTCAGGTTGGTAGATGTCTCAGCCTAGGGTTTTTGCCAGTCCCGTGTGTGTGAGTCCTTGAGGCCTTACTGGGTAGCTGCCAATCAGATTTTTCCCTGGTCCCTGCCCAAGGGTGTCTGTCAGTCAGCACATTTGCCCCTGGTCTGCAGTGAAAACCAAACGAGAAGGGAAAGAAGACACAAAGGCTGAAGTGGAACCGCGTGGTTGGGAAATTCCGGAGCCTTTACCCTTGAAAGATGAAAGTGGGGTGGGGGAGCCATCTTGTAAAGGAAGGCTAGACAGAACTGTGTGTTCACTGTGAGCCCGAGGGCACACATGAGCACGCATGAGCCCAAGAGGGTCCTCGCTCTTGGCCGCCTGTGAGAAATAGCCAGAAGCTGCAATTGCTGCCCCTCTGTCAGATTGCTGACCCCAAATCCTACCACTCAAAGTCCAGTTTCTAGGGAGCCGTGTTTTTATTTATCTGTTTTTGTCTTCAGGATGCCTAGAAAATGAACTTCCTTACAAAATAAAAGCAGCCACTCAATGAAGGAAAAACAAAAACAAAAACAATTCCAAAATTTAAACAAATTCTAGTCTTTTCAAACAGATTTCATTTGGAAGCATGGACGATGAAAAATGTGACCATCGTGGTCGGGTTAGCTTACTTCAGACCAGGGGTCATGTGGCCAGTTGACGCTGGAAGCCGGACAGCTTCTCTGCCATAAGGGGGGATGGGGGTGGGAGTTTCACAATGGGCACAGGAAACCTTGGGGGCTGGCTCTCCCTTGGCCCGAGATTAGCAAACTCTTAGTTTCACCATCAGATACATTTTTAGCGTTGGTTCCCGACTGGTCTGTGGGGCCTCCTGGGTGGGGGGCTTCCTGGGCGGGGGGCTCCATTGTGGCTGTTGGGAGGTGCTTAGGCAACCAGGAAACCCAGATGGGCCGGGCCAGGCTGCCCTGGACCGCTCTGTGCCCCCAGAGGGGAGCAGCCTCTTGAAAGCCCACATGCTATCCTCGGGGCAGATCGGATTCCTACAGGCAAGAGACGGATTAGCTGTCCAGAAGCCCCAGCCAAATCCGGAGGGCCCATCACAGATCTGCTGAGCCTTGGCAAGCGCCCCGCTGGATCATGGGGTTCCTGGGCACCTTCAGCGCTAGCCTGACTCCATGGGGTGCCTGCTAGCTCTTCGCTCTACACGTAATCATTCATTCCTGAAAGGTCTGGGAGGATTTTTTAAATTACAGAGATTTTCATTGGTGTGAAATGCACATCGCAAGTCCGTGGCGTGGGAAGAGACCCTCCAGTTCTGTGGGTCAACGTCTCTGTTTCAGGCGTCAGGATGTAAGAGGCTACATGTCGCTGAGCCTCTCGGCTGGGGGGCCACAGTAGATTTATACTGTAAGCATGTGGCTGATTCCTGATCGCATCCACCAAGTTCCATGTGTTCTTGGTGGGCAAAGAAACTAATGGAGAACTGTTTTATCAGCCGAGGTGCACAAGAAGGTCACCTCTACGATGTCATGATGACATCACCATTAACGTCACGGGCCCGGGATTGGCTTGGAGGGCAGCTGTCTGAAGGTCCTTCCTGGACATGGAGATCAGGAGACAGCTGGGGAGCGCCGCTCATTTGAGTGAGTTCCACAAGTGAAGCAGAATTACCCTTAGATTCCAGACTGGCACGTCACACACATGAGACTATGATTCTTTCTTTCTTAGGCTACAGCGGTCCTGAGGGGCTCTCTATGCATGCATACAAATACAAAACAGGGGGCTGGAGAGGTGGCTCAGGGGTTAAGACTCTGCCTTGCGAGCAGAAGGTCCTGAGTCTGGATCTCAGATCCCACATAAAAAGGCCAGGTGCAAACAACTGTGGTCTGCACTTTTGGCTCTGGTGGGCAGAGTCTGGGAAATTCCAGAGCTAAGAAGCAATCCAGGATGATTCCCAAAATCACCCTTGGTCCTCCACAGGGACATACAGTACCCCTGATACACACACACACGCACACACACACACACACACACACACACACACACACTTGCAACTAGATAAATACTTTAAAAATGAATAAATACAAAATAGACAATAGGAGCAATAGGGTGAAGAGAATATTGCTTCTGAGAGGAAAATAATAGAGACGATTATAAAATAGTATGAATAGATGTAAATATGTTTATGTGAATATATTACTTATTTTAATCTATTTATTTATGTGTATATGTGTGTGTGTATCAGAAGGCATGTGTTCCTGTAGAGGATCAAGGGTGACTTTGCTTCTACCTCCTTTTTGTTTAGCTTTGGGATTTCCTAGGTTCCATTCTCCAGGGCTGGAAGTGCATTTCTGCCTGGCACTTTTACATGGGATCTGGGATCCAAACTCAGGTACTTCTGCTTTCTAGGCAAAGTCTTAATCCCTGAGCCATCTCTCCAGCCTCCTATAATAATATATTTATGTTATATAAATATATAAATAGCATAAATAGACAGTAGGTAAATGGTGTAAGACATGAATCTTGTAAGTGTATACATAAGTATTATAAAACCCTTACTCTGCATTTGAAGACAAGTGACCTCTGACTTTGAGTTTCCTAGATGGCTTAAGCAAAGTAAGAAATAGGATGTGCTTTTAAAATTCACATTGTTGGCCTTAGGTGGGATATCCAACCCTCTCTCTTGAAAGACCAGGAAACACCCCAGAAGAAGGGGCAGACAATGCAGAAATCATCCCCAGATCCAAGCAACAGGCTCTGTCATTATCATGACTGGAGGAGACCACAGAGCACTGAGGTCCACAAGAAGCAGAGAATCTGAGAATCCGTGAAGATTAAGAATCTGATTATTTCTTTTTTTAGAGTTAGAATTTTCTTTTTTAATTTTTTTTATTCAATTGTGCATGTGTGCCGCGTGTGTATGTATATGTGTGTGTGCGCGCATGTATATGTATGTGTGTGTATGTGTAGAACCACGGACGAATTCGGGAACCACCATGGACGCCTCCACCTCCTCCTTGTTTACTCTGCCCCGGGATTCACAGGCTCCGCCCTACCAGGACCAGAAACGCAGGCCGCCCCCTGCTTCCACCCAGCGTCTATACGTGGGGTCTAGGATCCGAACTTGGGACCTTCCTCCTGCAAGGCAGAGGCTTAACCCCTGAGCCACCTCTCCAGCCCCAAGAATCCTATTTTTAGGGTAACATGGACTCCACCCACAAAGGCTCAGGGACATTTGCTGGACGGGGCTGGTGCAAAGGAATGTGACAGCCATAGGTTAGGAAAAGAGTTGTGAAATGCCTTCCTCCAAGAAAGACAGGGCCTTGGCAATCATGAATGCACGACAGAAAGGGGGTTCCTGACACGAAACCTGCGGGGATCTTCCTGGCTGATGGTCAGCCTATGAACTGAAGAGAAACCCACAGAGTCCCTCAAAGTACTGATGAACCGTGAACCACCCACAGGTTCAAGGTGGGGGGATAGTGATACATGAATGGAGGAGCCCATCAGGCACCCTAGAGTTACACAGAGACCCTGGCTGGACTCAGTTGCACAAAGCAGAAGGACTGGAATATGGAAGGAAATCTACAAGGATGGGAGGAGAGGGGAGGGATGTGAGGGAAGGATGGGAGATAAATGGAAGGTTTTGAATATGTTTGTAAATGTCAAAGAATAAAAGTCATCAAAAATCTTCAAGTGGAAAAAAAAAGGATGTTTACAAAACTTAAGAGGGAAGCCTAGTTTTTACAAAGTATTCTAAGACAGGAGAGAAAGTTCTCCCTGGTAAGTTTCTCCGTGGTGGTTAGGCAGTGATAAAGCGGCCATGCTGGGAAGGTCTTGGAAGGTCTTGGAAGGTCACCCCCCCATGCTGGGATTATCATGTAGGAGCACACCCTACTCATCTGGAGGAACTGGTGCTAATCCTTCACAGAGATAAAGTGGCCAACTTCCCCTGGTCCTATTTATGAAGGATATGGAGATGAGCGCTGCTTTGCAGACACGCTAAGAAACAGCTCTCCCACAAGGCTGGCCACCAGATAGGTATTCTCCTTCCACCCTGAGGGCGTCTGGGGATCCCACTCGGGTCCCAGGGGTTTCCAGACTTACCCGGAGACCTATCCTGTGAGCCCCCGTGAGAGAGTTTCTAGATTGATTTAACTGCATTGGATGGACACACCCTAAATGTGGATGGCAGCTTTGGACCGCGAGGGCCCTGCAGAGCCCTGATAAATCACCGCCAGGCAGCTTAAGGGAACAAGGGGTTTATTCTCGTCTGATAGTTGGGTTGTAGTTCTTAGTCCAGGAGAGCACGCGCCATCACCAAAGGCTGAGCGAACTGGCCGTTCCACATCCACATAACCACCGAGAGAGACCTTACCTGCCAGACCGCATGCCTAGCCAACTTCCTCAACCCGCTCTCTGTATTTTATTCACCTGTCCGGGGCCCAATCCCACCCACCATGGGCTGGATCTGCCCCATCAACTAGACAATCTTCTGCATGTTCGCTCTGGCCTTAGCGCAACTACAGTTCTCTACAAATGTGCCCAGAACTCGAACTCTCAACCATCAAGCTGACACCTGTACCTAACTATGACACCTTCCTCTTCAGGCTTCAGGCCAGAGCAAGACTGGAGAGTCTACTACAGCAAACTGTGACGGGGACAAGGGACAATCTTCGTCCCATTCCTTGAAGTTTAGGAGCCAGCGTGACCTTTGTGCTAGTTAGATACAAGTGTCTCCTTGACAATTGGAGACTGGGATCTGGGCACTTCTGTGAAGAATCAGCAGTGAAGGCAAGTCCTGAGCAAGCCTGCAGGAGATCCTCTGATTGACGTGGGAAGAGACGCCCACAGTCGGTGGGGCAGGTAGATAAGATGAAGAGAGCTACTTCAGCACTTTGGCAGATTCGAAGCCTGGCAAGTGAGGGTTGCCCCTCTCTCAGCAATCCCTGTAGATATGGTGTGGCCAGTCTCCTTAGCTTCTGGTGTTCGGCTGAGCTCCTTGTCAAGCTGAACTATGAAATGGGACCAGAATTGCAGGCACCAATAAGACCCATTAGGCTCCCTGTGGTCAGAACTGTAACAGTGTTCCGTATCATCTTGCGACTTTCCCAACTGGAAGGCGTGTTCATGGCGCAAGAGTCTCACGGGTTACACAATCTAGACACTGCTCTCTGCATTGCGAAACCAGCCATCTGAGCATGCCCCCTCCCCCCTTCTAGGGACATACTTCTGGGCTACCACTGTCTGCAGGAGGCCAGTGCGTGGCTGTCCGCCAGCCGGGGTGGTTCCTGAACTCCCCGGTCCTTGTGCCCTGGGCGTGACCTCAGCTCTCTAACCGAGGCTTCTCTTGTGAAGTGAGGGTAAAAACAGAATCTGTTCTCAGAGCTCAGCGAGAGTGTGGAGTGTTGTAAGCACATGCTAAGTGCTGGCCAGTAACAGTAGTAACTGTCTCCTTCCTTCCTCGACCCCTCAATCCCTCCCTCCCTCTCTTTCTCTCTCTTTCTTTCTTTCCTTCTTTCTCTTTCCTTCCTTCCTTCCTTCCTTCCTTCCTTCCTTCCTTCCTTCCTTCCTTCCTTCCTTCCTCCCTCCCTCCCTCCCTCCCTCCCTCCTCCCTCCCTCCCTCTCTCCCTCCTTCCCTCCCTCCCTCCCTCCCTCTCTCTCTCTTCTCTGCTGGGGAGTAAAGCCCCATCCCTGTGCATGCTGGGACAGTGTTCTACCACCAAACTGCATTCCCAGCCCCAACACTAATACTTTGCAGAGTCAGCTCGACCAATGCTCATTCGTTGTGGGAAAGGCCCAAGGCAGGCTGAGGCTGCACATAGCTCAGAGAAATAAGTCTCGGTTACTTCCCTGCCCCTCCTTCCTTTGTCAGTTCAAGCAATAGGATAGCCACCCCGCAGCCACCATCTGAGACCTGTTCACTCTCCCTGGGAAATTCGAATGACTTGTGCTGACCCTCCTGGAGAAAAAGGCTGAACTAAGAACAACAAGCGTCATCATCTTTTTAAATAACCCGCTGAGCCCAGAGAGTGCTGGATGTGCGTCCAAAGAATCCTGGTTCACGGCAGCAGCGCTTCTCCTGTGTGAAGGCCTTTTCTTTCTCCTCCCTCCAAAAGCTGAGGACGGTGCAATTAGAGCATTTTTTTTTTTTTTTGATATTGGAAAATCTTACAACATTCCCTGATAAAGTCTATTTATGGAAAGATCACAAAAAAAAATAGACCTTTTTTGGTATTGAAACAGGAAATAACTTGATTTCTATGCACTAGGTAAATATTTCATGAACTGTTTGGCGGTTTCTCTCCTTCGCACCTGACTGCAGATATAAACACAGCGAGAGTCTTGGCTAATTATAGAAGCGCCATGTGTTCAGACCTGAGTTTCCACAGCAAACTGTGAGTTACTTGTGTCAGGAAAGAATCCATCCTCTGCCTGTCTTTTCCTGACCTCACATGATGCAGTAGAGATTTCCCATGATGCAAACATTCTAATCCCATTTGCAGTCGTGGAGTTCAAAGGTCAGTAATTAATCCACACAAGTATCAGACGGTCTGTTAAGGAAACCAGACACAGCTAGCCTGGTCGGCCCGGGAACATGGTGGGAGTCTAGCCAGTGCTGCTGTGAATCTAGCCACTGCCAGAATGTGCCTTGTTCTCTTTGACTCAGTTTCCATGTGTACAAGTGCAACTGTCTTCCTCCTTCCCTCCCTCCCTCCCTCCTTTTCTCCCTCCCTTCCTTTTCTTCCTCCCTCCCTTCCTTTTTTCCTTCCTTCCCATGTTTCTCTCGCATCTTCATTCAGAGGACAAAGCATGGCATTACTTAGCATGTCTGCCTCACAGGTGACAGATTCTTACGCAGAAGGCAAGATAGAGCCGACCACCTAGAAGACAGCCCTGGCCTTTTCCAAATCACACCTAGCAAAGGAGTTATTTCTTTGGACTTCAGCTTCAATTCCAGGGTCAGAGAACTGGCTTAGGGGTTGAGCTTCTGCCTCCAAGCAGAAGGACCTAAGTTCGGATCCCAGATCCCATGTAAAAGAGTCAGGCAGAAATGGCGTGGGCCTACACTTCTGACTCTGGAAGGTGGAGCCTGGGAAATTCTAGAGAGAAGCGAGAAGGAGGTAGAAACAATCCAGAGTGATTCCCAAAGTCAACCTTGGTCCTCCAAAGGTGCCCTCTAATACCCCCCCCACATTCTCTCTCTCTCTCTCTCTCTCTCTCTCTCACACACACACACACACACACACACACACACACACACACACACATCTTGTCTACTTCCTAATTGCCTCCAGAGCACCCATGGGAAAGGAAAGTTCCCTTCTGAAGCTGGGCTTCAGGGGGAGCGGGAACCCACTGTGCTCCTCGAATCCAGGAGGTGACTCAGAGCAGCCCCTCGCCGACTCTCAGGTCTCAGCAGAATTTCGCTCTTCGGAGCCACTGGCGGCTGGCAGCTGACTGTAGCCACAGCTGTCCTTTACCACAAGCCTCCCTTTGTGCGCTTGGCATTCCGAGAGGGTCACTGGTGAGAAAGAGGCACTGGAGAAGGGATTTTGGGGAAGCGTGGGTTCCTTCAAATTTGCGAAATGCCCACAAACAAAAGAATGTTAGTTTTAAAAATAATGGGAGGGGGGTGGTTTAGAAAATGGCTTTGTGTGTGTGTGTGTGACTTAAAGATGAGGCTGTCCCTAGGAGAGTGGATGGGCGGGGCAGCTGGTTTCCTGCTCGAGGCTGGCTGAACACTGAAATGTGTGAAATGTAGGTCTCGCTCGTGAGCCTGTTTTGTAACTGTGTGAGTGATCAGCAAGGTGCCATGTTGGAACCCCCAGAGTCGAATCCACGCCCAGCAGGACCTCCATCGCGGGGCTCCCAGCCCCAGTGACTTCTGTGATACTGTCCAGTGTGATTTGCTGCTGGCGAACTTAATTATTTTGAGTGTGGGAAGTGGTCGGAGAGCCCACAGCTGCATTGGACACCAATGATCGGTGTGGCATGCACCCCACCATGCTAGGTGCATTGAGAAAAAAACCCAAGGCTGGGATGTGAACCTCAAGATGTGCCTGTACTCTAGGGGGAGGCAGTTCGTGTCCTGATTTCCTGTCTGCCACCGAAGTGGTGACTGGTCCCGGCTGGGTCTTGGCTGGCTGTTCAGCCTCCACTCTGCCTGGTCGCTGCTTCCTGTTCGCATGCTGATCATACTTGGAAATTATGAGTCAGTGAAAGGCGGCCGCAGTGGGGGTGGGGAGCTCACTAGGGAAAGTGCAGACTCCCTGCTCAGCCTGGGGGTCCTAATCTAAGGGGAAGGTGGGAGCTTACCACAGGCCTACAGAGAAGTGATTTAGGGGGCGTGTGGGGCCCCCACACAAAAGGAAATCTGATTCAAGCTTCTGCAGACTCCAGCGGGGAGCTGGGAGGGGCACAGCATAATACGTAGGTTGTTGACACCTTCCACTTGCTTCTAGCTGCTGTTGGCGTTTGGCTTCCCTCTTCTGACGCTGGCAATTGCAGTCCTGTGAGATTGGTAACATTACTGATTTAACAGGAAATTAGCAGACTTACGTTGGGAGAGCTTAGGAAATTGACATCAGCAGCACTTTCCTTGTAGCTCGCCCAGCGCGATTGATTTCCTTCAAGAATCTCTGTAGCAAATCCAGTGATGGGATTACTGTGCGGAGGAATTAAATGAGCATTACCCCCATGGTCTGGGGCTCAGAGTCAGACCAAGGCTGCAATGCTCACGTTGAAGAGTTCAGCTTCTGAGCATCTGTTTGTGAATGACAACTGCGAAGTCACAGGCAGAGGGCTTATTGCTGACGGCAAGGACAAGCGCACAAGGCAAAATCATCCCCACAGGTTTCAAGGACACACTCTTTAAGCACTTGAGCACGTGGGTGGGGGTGTGTTCCACTGTGTGTGTATGTGCATGTATGTGTAGGTGCTGAATGCATATGTTTGTGTGGGTGTGTTTCACTGTGTGTGCATGTGCAGGTATGTGTATATGCTAAATATGTGTGTGTTCACAAGTGTGCCTGGGTACCGTGTGTGGCTATGTATGTGCTTGTAAGGATGTGTTCATGTGTGTGCTTGTGGGCTTGTGTAAACATATGTGGTATATGTACATATTTGTGTGGGTGTAGTGGTGCATGTGTGCATGTGGCTGTATATACTATGTGGTGTATGCATATGTTTGGGCATGGGTGCATGTATATGTGTAAGGTGCATGTAGTGTGTGAGGTACATGTATGTATATATATGGTATATGTATGTGCTTGTGTAGTATATGGGCATGTTCCCATGTATCCGTGCATGTGCACATATGTGTATATAAGTGTGCATGCAGGCCAGAGGTCGATGCTGGATTTCTTCCTTGATCTCTGTCTGTCTTATTATTATTATTATTTTGCAACAGGGTTTCCTACTGACTCTGAGCTCATTACTAGCCGAGATGTTCCAAGGATCCTCCTGTCTTTGCCCTCTACACTTCTGGGGTCACAGACACATGCTTCTATGCCCAGCTTTTACATGGGTGTTGGTATCCAAATTCAGATCTCCAAGCTTGTGTGGTAGGCCCTTTATTAACTGAACCTCAAGGCGTGCCTTATAAACTGTGTGTGGACACGTACCCCCGGAGTCCCTTGCAAACAGTCACTTACAGTTCTGAATGACCCATTCCTAAATGTGCATTCAGGGCGAGGTTTGAGCCATGACATAATCATCATGCTTCTTCCTTCCTCCTCTGCAATCTAATACACAATGCCAACAGCAAGATGGTTGCTAAAAGAACATGAAATGTGTGTATTTTTGTTATGTGCATACTACATGCATGTACATGTGCATGAGCATACCACATGAGCTTCCTAACCAGGCCCTGGGTTCTAACAGTCCATTTGAGTTTGCTCAGTCTCACTGACCTGCTGTCTGGCTAAAGCCCTGATTATTGCTTTTGGGGGCTCAGAGGCTAAGATTCATGTCTCATGGAGTCTCTTAGAGCACCGTTCAACCATTCTGATATGTCCACAAAACTCTATGTGGAAGTGGGAGGTGCAGGTTCTGGCTGGTTCTGGAGTCAGTACAAGGGGCCGTATCTTCTCACCTGGGAGGAGGTTTCCTAGACCCACAGGTTCTGTACCCCACGAGCCAGCTCACCCTGCCGCAGGCAATGTGGTTTCGGGGCCAGCCCGTGAGCCCAGCCTAGAACAGTGTTTTTAAACTAGAGGTCATAAACTCAACTGGGCACATTTTGTGACACACGTTCAAACAAGAAATAGAACAGAATAAAGTGGAACAGAAAAAATGTTGGGGGACACTGTATTTCGAAGGGGTTAACATTGTTCATGCAGCTGTGTTACAGAAGTGAGTTGGGCCTGGGCCCTCGGCTACGTGTGTCGTGAGTCACACAGCACATGATGGTTTCTAGTTATGAGTCTAAGTCACAACACCTGCCGCCAACCTCACGGCCAGCCTGCTCAAGACTTCAGAATAGTTCCTTTGTCACCATGCAGAGGTGCTTTGCTTTGTGAAGCTCTGTTTTTGATCTGCAGAACATCTGTTCAGCTGCCCAGGGGGGCAGGGTAAAGTTTGGTAGTTTCCTTTTTTAAACTCGCACACTGTGAGTGGAGGACTGGGGGGTCTGGTTCAGCGGGTGGAATGTTTGCCCAGCATGCATGAAAGCCCAGGCTCCGTCCCAGACACCCAGCTCCCGGTGGCAGCCATGCTCAGAGCATCCAAGTAGAGACAGACTGGAAAGAAAAATAACAGTAGTAGTAGTAGCAGTGGTAAGTGTGGTGGGCTGGAAAGATGGCTTAGGGGTTAAGACTCTGTCTCCCAACAGAAGTTCCTGAGTTTGGATCCCAGGTTCCACGTAAAAAATGCCAGGCAGAAATGGAGGTGGCCTATACTTCTGGCCCTGGTGGGCAGAGCCTGGAAAATTCCAGAGTGAAGCAAAAAGGATGTAAAAGCAATCCAGGATGATTCCCCAAGTCACCCTTGGGGCTCTTCTCTTATTCCCCTCCTCCTTCCTTCCCACTTGTTTCTTTTTTCTTCCCAATTACTTCTCCCCTTCTATTGTTAAATACTTGCATGTGTGGCCTGAAACACAAGTTTGTTGACAGGAGCAAGCATGAATCTGCTGACAGGAACATGCGAGAATTGGTGTAGCACCTTGCTAGTGGCTACGCCACTGAAGAAAATGTCCTTCTCCCAGGACCACGATCTTGGTATAAATCCTTAGGGAGGGATGTAGACTCATAAGCCCTGCCCTTTGAATGGCAGGATGCCGACTGGTCCCGGCTCCTATAGGTAATCCCAGCTGCTGTGAGTTCAGTTGCGCGGCTGCCATGTTGTGGGACGAAGAGGTTGGCTTCTTGAAATACGCAAAGTCTTTCATAATGAAATGGGTACTGTCCCAAATAAATGGCTCCCTCAGGGAACAACGCACTGGCTTCCTTGCTCATAAATCTTTCATGGTTCCTCTTCTTAAAATGGCTGCAGGGCCCACATCTGGAGGGAGTCAGTGTTAGCAAAGGCAGTGGCCCCCACTCTCACATTCTCCCAACAGCCTACGGAGAACCTTCTAGCACTCTGGGAGCTAGCCAGCAGGAAAGGAAGGACGCTCTCAGTCCAGTTTAGTTGATTCTGTGTCCCCAGACCGGGCACATAGTGTCTCCATCAGTAAGATCTTCCTGACAGATTCTGGTGGTTAACTAGAGGTTGAATACCTTCCAAACAGCTTTCCCATGTGGAGTGACCGTAGACGGCACAATAGACACAGGGCACTATCTGCCCTGTTCAGTCGGCTTGCTCCAGCTTCATCATTCTTGCAAGCTTTGCTGTGACTGTTGCAAGGAGCCTGGCTTATCTCTTTTCCAGTTTCATATAGAAAGCCCTGGGCTGGGAAATGACTCAGTCGGCAGAGTGTTTGCAAGTATGAGACACACGTTTAAGCCGTGTAACCTGTATAAAAAAATGCTGGAGTGTTAATGCATGCTGGCAGTTCCGGGGCTGGGGAGGATGAAGCAGGAGGCTCTCATGGCCAGCCAGTCTGGCCTATTGCAAGTTCTAGAGGTGAGGTAGCATTTGAGGACATCCTTCAGGATCCAGGAAATGTACACAGGCACATGGATAAAAAAATATACAAAAAACAAATAGTCGGGAGAGGTGGTACTGCCTGTAATCCCAGCATTCAGGAGGTAGAGCTGAGGCTCCCCATGATTTCAAGCACATCCTCAGCTGCATATAATAAACTTGAGCCAGCCTGGGCTACAGGATACCCTGTCTCAAGCAAACTCAGCAAACCAAGACAAAACCCAACAACAACAAAAATGAAAACTACCCATTCTTTTAAGTCACATCTCAGTTTTTATTCTGTGTGTGTGTGTGTGTGTGTGTGTGTGTGTGTGTGTGTGTATGTTTGTGCCAGAGGTCACCTCTGGTATTGTCCTCAGGAATTGTGCACCTCATTTTTTTTTTTGAGACAAGGGGTCTCGCTGGGACCCGAGGCACACTACTTCGGTTTGAGGTCAGGCCAGTCTTATGGGTCCATTTGTGCTACCTGCCCTGTGGTGGGGACAGTGTATCCTGGTCTCTTACGTAGATTCCAGGAATTGAATTCAGGTCCTTGTGATTGCATAGCAAACATTTTGCTGACTGAGCCCTTTGCCCAAACTTCTATTTTAAAAATTCTTAATCTAAATCGTTTTAATTGAATTCTTAATCTAAGATCTAAATCTAGCTCGACTCCTTCGCCAGAGCTGAGGCCAGATCACGATCACGTGGGGCCATCTCCCAAGACTCAAGTCAAATAAAGAACTTTTGCTAACGTTGAAACTCCTTCCAGATGTGGACCCTGCAGCCATTTTAAGAAGAGGAACCATGAAAGATTTGCGAGTGAGGAAGTCAGTGCGTTGTTCCCTGGGGGAGCCATTTATTTGGGACAGTATCCATTTCGTTACGAAAGACTTTGTGTATTTCAAAAAGCCAACCTCTTCGTCGATGTTCTGATCCAAGTGACTTTTAATTGGGCTTTGAAATGGTCTCTGTGGGTAAAGACTCTGGGTGATCTTTATTTAAATTTGGGGGAGAAATTACATCCTGCCAAACCGAAAGAAAGAGAAGTAGCTGAGAAAAAAATTCTTAAGAAACGCCATATGGTGGGAAGTTACTGTAACCATGTGCTCAGTTCAAATCTCTGGACTTACTTGCTAACGTGGGCTTGTGATTTAACACTGTTCAGATTCCATTTCCGGGGCTGGCGGATGGCTCAGCTGATTAAAGTGCATGTAAGAAAGCGGAGTGTGTTGGAAAATGCTCGAAATCTTAGTACTGGGGAGGCGAGGCAGGAGGATCCCGGGGCTCTCTTGCCAGCCAGTCTAGCTTACTTGGCAAATTCTAAAACACTGCGAGATCTGATCTCAACACACAAGGTGGATGGTGCCTAAGGAAGAACACTCTGGCCTTCACATGCACACATACGTGAACACCCACTCACATGCGAACCCAAAGCACACTGTATGCATATGCGTGCACACACACATATACACACGTTTCCTTATCCTTATGGTATTGATGTAGTGAACATTACTTATTACACAGGCTGGCAAATACCAGCGTATCAAGTATTCAGAAATGCTATAGTCCTTGGAGAACAAGGCTCGTTATAAATTAGTAAAAAGAAGAGGGGATACAAAAGACTGAAGTTCTAGTCGTCAGTAATCAGTAAGGTGTTCTGACAATCTTTCCGATTTTCTGATACCTAGTTTTCAAGTTGTGTTCGTAAAATTAAATTATTGACTGTGATAGCTTTGGATCTCAACTTGGCCCAGTATTCGGTTAGCCGTGACTATGGCTGCTTCTAAGAAGGCATTTTTGATCAAATTGATACTTAGATAAATAAATGGAGGGGAGGCTTTCTTTCTGAGCGGGGATTAGAACCCAGGCCTGCACATGCTGGGCAGAGACACAGTCTCTGAACTTACACACCGAGCCCTAGATGTACAGATTTTGGATCAAGCAACAGCACTGCTGTTGTAGGTGACGGGGTGAGAGGGCGTAATTCTGTAAAGGTCTGCTGCGAACGAGGGTCGGCCTCTCCTTGAGCCAGAATGAATTCTGCTGGCAGATGGTTGGGCCTGATTTGCAATATTGCTCTTTCTGGTTTCCGCTACCCTGCGGAGTGCAGACCTGGTGGCTCGTAATAACACTGGAGATTTTTTTTGGGGGGGGGGAAGAGTGAGAAACATGTTCACCCCCACGGTTTCTTGGTAGAGGGAAAGACAGACGATAAAGGATCGCTCCCCACTGCAGGTCTGACGCCTAGTCCGCTGCTTTGAAAGCACTGCGTTTCTTCTCTTTCTCTCCCTTTGCCTGCTGAATCTCGATTTTCTCATAAGAAAATGAAGAGATTGGAGGTTCTGGGTAACTTCCAAAGCCTCCCCTTCCTCCCTCCACCCCACTGTCTTTGTATCTTGTGAAGTGCCTAGCCTGAGTGGTGACATTCAAATGCTGATTAAATCGGAGTTGCCACCAAGGGAAAGAGGCATGTGGGGTGTATGAAGATATTTATGGAGACAGGAACCTTTTCTGAGGTGCACAGAGGCTCAGGGGGGGCTGAGGGGAACTCCTAGTGGCCCTATAAATATGCTTACGAGCCCCAGTGCTTTCTCAGTGGGGATGGGGTGGAGGGAGGGGAGAGTCCAATCTTCAACTTGCCTCCCTGTGCATACTTAAGTGACCCCCAGCGGAAGGAAGTAGTTTGATAGATTCAGAAGAACCCAGGGGACCAGGTGGAACCCTACTGGGAACCTTCCAATTCTGAGTACCTAGGTGCAGCTTGATGTCTGGTGAGGGGAGAAATACCCAGCCCACACCGGGCATGGTGATGCAAGCCTGTAACCCCAGGAGCAGCTGGATAGCTCAGAGTTCAAGGTCAGCCTGGGTTAGCACCCCAGTCCAGCCTGGGCTACACAATAAAATCCTAGTTTCAAAAGCAGACATTCTAACTGCATCCTCCCAAGATGGAGTTGACTAGAGGCTGCCTGGTGCCAGGTCGCCGTGCGAGTGTTGTTGCTGCACTTGTCGGGGTGAAGTGGCTAGACACTTAGACACAGTGCCTAGAGTGCCTGCATCTTTGGGGACTCAGAGGAAAATGTCGGCCCGAGCCTTTGAAAGCCCGATGGTGCTGGAGAGGCCAAGCCGAGGCGCTGCGGCACTTGAGAGACGCCTCAGCTCTGCAGCTCAGTTGAAAGAAGCCTGGCTAACAGGCCTCCTCTCTAAGGCTTCAATTTCCTGTTCTTTCTGGCGAGGGAGCTCCAGAAGCCACTGACATTTAGATTAGCCACCGGGGTTGGCATCTGCTGCAGAGTGGACTAGGGGCTCTGATCAAGTTTCCCCTCACCAGGCCAAGTGCCCAGGGCCAGTCACCTGGGCTCTGGACCACTGGATTTCACCTCTCTAGTTCTCAGTGTCATTTGAAGCAGATTCCCACTCACGACAGACCTGTACTGCTTGAGACACAAGACCTTTCCTTCACCTGCAGAATAAAATCCAAATCTTAAGCACCCCATGCAAGATTGAAGAAGAAAGATGGCTTTTCTTTATTCCCGTCTCATCCCATCTGTGGCAAAATCCTAGACTCCTGCTTATAAAGTTTGGCTTTCAGTTTCTGCCTTTCCTCTGGTCTCTGCCTGCACAGGCGCACATGGGCATCTACACACATCTGCTCACCCTCGCCCTAGTCCGTCATCGGTGTTTATTCAGAACACTGATTAATGAGTATCCGGCAGCTTCTTGAGACTTGCGGAAGGCTGGTAAACGAAGCCTTACAGTGCACGATAGGTGCACATTTCTCAGCGCCTCAGAAAATGATAAGAAGCCTGGCTTAAGCGTCAGCGGAGTCTGGGTGGTGTTGGGAACTGGGCTGCTTTTCTGGGGCGAAGATTCTCTGGGAAGGGAAAGAATCTCTCAGTTCTGCAATGCTGTAGCAACCGGAAGCAAGCCTGCCTCCATCTTGGGGAGCAGCTTTGAGCCCTGCCTTAAAGGCCTCCAGATGGGAAGTGGCTACTGTGGAAGGGGTGAGAAGCTTGGTGTGCTGCATGAGCACAGAGAAAGAAGAGGGGCTGGGGCGGGGCTGCTCGGAAGAGCACATGCCTCAGGTCTTAGGTTCACCCCAGCACAACCTGTTCCTTAAAAATTAAAAAAAAGGGGGGGGGGGTGAGGAGAGGTGTTGTGGAGTTTTTGATCCAGGGTCGTTATGTAACTAGGTTCTTGTGCTCAGGAGTGGACGACTGAAACCAGAACATGGGTAGGGGGTTAAGGCAGAATTTATTAGAGGAAAGAACGGAACTCACAGACACGAGGAGCTTGAGCTGCCAAGAACTCACAGGCTGCAGGCATGGAACCCATGAGGGCAAGGGAAAGATGGAGAAGGAAACCAGACTCTAGACATGAGGGGCAAGGGAGGCAAAGATGGCTGCCAGGTCAGGATTATTTATAGACCTAGGTAGAGGGGTGGGGGAGAGAAGAGTGTGGCTTTTCCTCATTGGTTAGCTCCAGTTTCTGCAAACCTGATTGGAGCTTTTTGGTCCTTTACACCTCAGTGGTCTGTACATATGGGGGCCCAACCCAGTTGATTTTGTGGCAGACTTCTAGGTAGGGCTTATCTGCAAAGCAGAGCTAATTTCCATATCCTTTCACGAACCCAAGGTTGGGGGAAGTTGGGGACCTTATCTCCGTAGAGAATTAAAATGGGTGTGTTCCTTCAAGGTAATCCCAGCAGTGAGGGAACCACCTTCAAAGACCTTCAGAGGCCATCCCAGTGTGGCTGCTCTCAAACTGCCCAACAGGGAGAGCAGGGTTCCGAAAACCACCATCAGCCAGGGGGAAGGCAGGTGGACTTGGGAAGCCTTGTGCGGGAGCTGGCAGCCAGGATGTCACAGGTGCAGCTAGATAGGATCAGGATTTGGGAGCGTGTTCCAGTCTGCAAAGGATAGGAAGTTGAGCTCCACAAAGAAACCACAAGGAAGAGCCAGGCAGCGGTCTGTACCCAAAATCCAAGCCCAAGCAATTGGGAAGGGAAGGCCCGGGGCTTAGGAGTTCAAGAGGGTCTTTGTTTCCATTGTAAATTGGAGGCCAACTTCCAATCAGAAGCTTTCTAGCCAACCCATCACTCACTCAAAAAGCCGTGGAGAAGATGGTTGAGGACATTTCCCAGAGGGCTAGGAAGTGCTCAGTTGGTAGAGTACTTGCTTAGTCCGTGCAAAACCCTGGGTTCTCTTCCGCACTCGGCATAGAGCGGTTATGTCAGCACCCCAGAGGCGCGAGGCAGCTGGACCAGGAGCATAGTGTGAAGCCAGCCTGTTTCAAAAACAATAACAAAGCTCAGTAGAGTGCAAAGTCCCACCTCCCAGAACTTTCTTCTCAGAAGAGGGGATGCATTAGCCTAAGCCGCCTCTAGGATACAGGCGTGCACAGCTGTCTCATGCAACCAGAAGAGCTGCTTTGGAGAGTGCTTGGGGACAAATACCTGCTTGGTGAGCAAGTGCCCAAAGTGAGAGACAGGGTCATGAGATAGAGTGTCTAAACATTGGGGGGGGTGAAGCCTTGCTCAGCTGTGGCCAGAGGAACCGAGCGGGTGCTAGAGGGTTCCGGAGGGCTTCCCTCACCGTGGGCTGTCTGCCTTGGGTGAAGGGCTTTGTCAGGAGGAGCTGACTCAGGTATGTCCATCTGGAGCTCCGAGGAAAGAGCTTACCATGCCCTGGTACGTGAAGCAGCCTCCCGTCCTCAACTCACCCAGAAAGCTTGGACGCATGATAAAATCTCTCCTTCCCTGAAGGTTTTGTTCCAGGGACAGAGGCCACACAGGAAAGCAGATAGAGAAATGGGTGGCTCATCCCAGCACTGTGGTGTAGACCGGAAGCTGGGGGGAGCGCTAGGATGTGGGTGTGGTGTGTGTATGGGGGGGGAGCAAGTACAGAGATAGAATCATTGAGCCCTGAGCCTTCAAAGAGTTTGGCCCTGAAGCATACTTTAGGAGTGTGCCCCCTCCCAGAGAGAGCCCCAAAGTGGTGGTGTTTGGAGGTGGGGACTTCCAGGGGCCATTAATAGATCTTAGAGTAGGATGAATGCTTTTTATAGAAGACACTTTCTCTTTCATGTGAGAATACAAAACAACGGTCATTTTATAAACCACCAAGATGATTTCAGACTTTCTCTCCCAGAATGGAAAGAAATACATTTCTGTTGTTGTCCTAGCCACCCGGTCAGTGGTGGACATAAGATGGGGTGGACTGAGATGCATGTGGAAGAGTCTTTCCCAAGAAAGGTCAGAGAATCTTGCAGAAGAGTTTGGAAAGGTGTTAGGACAGAAAGGAGGAGGAGGTGAGGTGTGGGGGGGGGCGATAGGGGAGTCTCAAGTGGCTGAGCACATGGCTGAGATGGGGAGGTCTGGGACTACCTTCCGGTGACTTCCGCAGGTCACTGTGCAGGGGGAGGGGGCGCTTGGGAAGGTGGGGTAGGAGGTGGTGGTAGCCCTCCCAGCTGATGAGCTGAAACAAGGAACAGGAGGAAATCCACAGAGAAGTGCTTCTTCGTCAGGGGACAGGGCCGTAGCTGTGATGGAAGAGTGCTTGTCTAGTGTGCATGAGGCTCTGGGTTTGATCCTAGTAACACATCAAAGCAGGCGTCGTGGCCTGTGACTGAACCTTGTACTCTGGAAGGTGGAAATAGGAGGATCAGAGGTTCAAGGTCGTTCTTGGACACATAGTGAGACAGAGACTAGCCTGGGTTACCATGAATTACTATGTTTAAAAAAATTTTTTAATACATTTTTTATTATTTCCGCTCATACAAACTTAATAGGTAGACCAGTTAAAATTTATTTATTTTTGCGCGTGCGCATGCGTGTGCTTGTGCGTGTGCATGTGCCTGTGAGTGTGTGTGTGTGTGTGTGTGTGTGTCAGAGGGCACTGTGGACCAAGGGTTACTTTGAGAATCATCCTGGATTGCATCTACCTCCGTTTTGCTTTGCTCTGGGATTTCCCAGGCTTTGCCCACCAGGCCTGGAAGTGTAGACCACTACCATTTCTGCCACCATTTCTGCCTGGTGGTTTTTATGTGGGACCTGGGATCTGAACTCGGGACCTTCTGGTTGTGAGGCAGTCTTAACCCCTGAACCATCTCTCCAGCCCCAACCTCCCCGCCTTGGCATGGGCAGCCAGGGAGATGTGGTACCCATGGTAGAAGGGAAAGGTATGGCGGGGGAAGGGTGGCAAGGTGGAGAGGAAGTGGGGGTTGGGAGTACACAACTAGCCAGAAAAGAAGAGAGGTGAGTGGAACCAAAGCGACTCAGGAGGTGGGCCGCCTTGTGGGGTGGTGCAGGGTCGGCTGGTTACCCCCGGCGTTTAGGAGGCCAAGCAGGCTAGAGTTTCAAGGTCAACCTGCATTGTCCAGCAAGACCCTGTCTCCAAGCCAAACAAAGCTCTAGGCCAGATGTTCCCACACCACCAGGCTCCAGCGCCACAGATTGGCACTTACTCCTACGGAACTCTCTCCTTGGGGGGTAGGGGTGACCTCAGACTCCAGCACTTCCTCCTGCCCTGACTTCTGCTGCAGGCTCGCTGCCCCCCACCTCGCTTTTTTATTTGGCAAGTTGGTGGAAGCTCCTCTGCCTCTTCAGTTTCGATTCCTGAACTCAGCACAGTGGGGGGAGGGGAGAGAGGAAGAGGGGGAATGGCACCTACTGTTCCTGATGGGAAAGTCGCCCTGGGAAGGGTACCTCACAGGTGCTAGGAGATTGGCTGCCAGAGACCAGAGGGGTTGGGTGGCTCAGCCCTGCTGGCCTGAGTGCCTGTCTCAGAAGTGGGGTGTATAGGCTCCCCTCTGGCTGCAGACTGCCTGCCTCCAAGGCCAGGAGGAAACCTGACTCACCGGCGTGCATGCGCTATTAGCTGGCCTTTGTCTTTGAATCTGACTTGGAAGTGACTCATAGACTGGAAGGGAAAAACTTCTGGAAACAAATGAGGGAATGGAAGTAGGTTAAACCACAGGCATTTTGTTCTGGGATAAAGCAGGGAGCTGCTCTCCCATAACCCCGTCCCGTACATTATTATTTCGGCGTCCTTCAGCCAAATCCACGGTGACTTCCTAAGCCTGACAATCCACTCGATTTCTTCAAGTTTTTTTTTTTTTTTCTTTTATTAAATGCAATTTAGCAGGGGATGCAGTCTCTTTCTCTTCCTGCTCACTCCAATAAATCCTAATTACCACCAGGGCAGAACAGGGCTGGCTTCTAGAAGTCGGCAGCAATACATACACAAGCTTTCTCTTTCACATTACCCACAGTGCCCTGCACCCACGGTCTCTGGCCACCCATTTCCTGGTCTGAACATGGAACTCTAATCTGAGGTGGGTTTATTGAGCAACTTGTCTGGCTATCTGCCACATATACTTTCCAAAGACATAGCTGCCCTGTGGGGTGCCAGTCCCAAACTCCTCTGAGATATTGCACACATCTCGGAGGCATTGCATACATAAATTATGTTGAAGGCCAGCAAGATGGCTCAGTGGGTAAGTACAGCTGTGAGCAAACCTGGAGACCTGGGTTCGAACTTCAGAGCTGACATGGTAGAAGTGTTGGGGGGAGAGGGGAGGGAGAACAGGGAGGGAGGGTTATGTCTAGGTTCTTGTGTTCTGGAGTGGAAGATTGAACCCAGAACCACTCTAGAGGATTAAGGCAGAGTTTATTGCAGGAGAGAAAGGGTGGAACTCAAAGAAGTGGAATCAAGGAGGGGAAAAGAGCCAAAGACGCTGGCAGGTCAGGGGATATTTATAGACCAAGGCAGACCCGGGGGAAAGTGGCTTTTCCCTATTGGCCAGCTCTAGTTTCTGATTGAAGCTTTTGGACCCCTACATCTCATTGCTCTGTTCATATCCCCCCACCCCCCCATTTATCTGGTGGCTGACCTCATGGTAGAGCTGTTTCTTAGTTTATCTGGAACTGAGAGAGCTCTTCTCCATATCCTTACATAAACAGAGCATTGGGGGAAGTTTCCACTTTATCCCTGTGGAGGATTAGAGTTAGTTCCTCCAGATTAGTAGGGTTGCTCCTCAGGGTGACCCCAGCAGCGTGGGGGGGGGGAGGGGCGATTGCTTTCAAGGTGTATGTGTGTGTGGGGGGGAGGCGAGATTGCTTTCAAAGTCTTGGGAAGACCTGTTCTGAAACCCCTTGAGGGGAGAACTGTCTTCCAAATTGACCTCTTGACCTCGTCCTCTTTCTTTGTCTAATGTAAGTAAATAAATAAACCATGTGTTTATAAGATGGCTTCAGGGGGTAAGGTTCCTATGTACACCCCATGGTCCAGATTCTATCTCCAGAGTGTTACTGTAGCAGGAGAGAACTTCTAAAAGTTATCTTCTGACCTCCTCCCTTCACCCCATCTCCTCTCTCTATCTCAAATAAATCTTTTTTTAAAGCACTCTATGTGGGCCTTCAAGATGGCTAAGAGCGCCATTACTAGCAACCTGAGTTCAAGACTCTGAGTCCACCTGTCCTCTAACCTCGCTCTGTCTTTCTCAAATATAAACTTAAAAAAACTGCTATGTTTGGAAGCAACAACATACTAAGTTAACAAGGAGAAAACTTCTTGAAAAATTACTGGGTTGTCACAATGAGTCCCAGATGGGGGGAGGGGTTGGGCTGCCCACGACCTTGGGCCTCTGTTCCAGTTTTTTCATTCCGTTCCTCTCTCCACTCTGCCATTCTGTCTCACACAGCCAGGTACAGGGTTGGCTCAAATATTCCAGAATTCATCATCTGTGTCAGTTTTCCCTCTAGGAAGAAACTTTTTTTTTCTTCCAGTTTCTAATTCCCCAAGAAGGCTTCCGATTGGCCTAATGCTTTTCTGGGGCTAGGTGCCAGAGTGGGATCAGGAGCAGAGATCATTCCAGTTTGGGGAGAGGGGGGTCTCCACGGAAGGGAGGGGGAATGACGTCTCTCCACAGAACCCTGTGGTGGGGGAGGATCAGAGGCGACTGCAGGGCAGGGGCCTACTTAGGAAATCAAGGGTCTAGCCCCTCTTGTGGGCAATGTCTTCAGAAGCGCCCCCCTCACCCCCCGCACTGTCTGCCAGGAGGAACCACCATTCTTAACAAAGGCGATGAGTTTATTTTTGGAAATTAAGCGAGCCCGCTTAACCTTTTAGTGATTTCGAGGACAATCACTGTCCCCATTTCGCAGATGTGGCCATACGGAGTTAAGCGCGCCTCAGCCAGCCAGCCGCGGAGAACCGAGTAGTTTCCATTTCCAAAACTCCCAGAGTTCGCCACCATCCCAGTCTGCACCGGCCCAGCCCTTCCCGGGCGCAGGGCGCTGCCCCAAGTCCTAAGCCGGTTCCGGGGGTTATTTCGCAAGCCTGGGGCAGGGGCAGGGGAGCCTTGGGCACCCTGTCCTCGGGCAGCGTGGAGCGGAGCTGGGTGGGAGAGCCAGGCCCTCGCCGGGGCCCCGCCCTAGCTTGTAGGGCCCGCCACGGGATCCCTCCCTGTCTCTAAACGCAATTCCTTTTAAGGACAAGCCAACCCGCTTCACACCTGGCCTGCAGAAGGACAGGGTGTCGAGTGGTCGCCAGGCACCGGGAGCAGCGCACCCACCCATGCATCCGCGCGATCCACCAACCCTCAGACCCCCGCCTCATGAGATGTCACCCCCCTTAGGACTCCCTGCGGAGGGAAATCCCCCCCTGGAAAGGGACTATGGATTAGTGCAGCCCTGGAGCAAATCTGGGGGGTGGGGATCCAGGCTTTCCCCTCCCCCACCTCTCTTGCCGGCTGCTTTGTACCGCGCCCGGCCACGTGGTGGGAGGTTGGGGGTGGAGGAGTCTGGGCTATTTCTGCCCGAAGGGTTGAGGGTCTACTGTCCCGGCCGAGCCCCTCCCCTGGCCTGAGCCCCGCCCCTCCTGCAGGGCAGCGATGGGGGGATGGGGGGCGCTGCTACCAACGGCCCGCGCGGCGCCCCTCCCCCTCCGCCCGCGAGCTCATTTTCGCTCGGCCGGTCCCTGCGCTGCCGGATGGATGGCGCCCCGCCCCCCGCTCCCCTGCTCAGTCATTCAGACTTGGAAAGTCAATAACACGCTGACATCATCAGGGGTTTGTGTATTATTACACGGCTGCTTTCCAGAATACCTGGCATTATCTAAGAGAGGGGCACTGCCTTGGGCCAGCGCAGCCCCCAGCAGCTTGCCTGCGTGCGACCCCCGGGGCAGGGGCGGCCGCCGCCCCCAGGCCTGTCTGTCTGGTGGGGAAACCAATTAGCCACAGATGAAAGCGTTGCTTGCAGGCCCACAGATGCATTTGCTCAGCTCCAGCTTCTTGTCGGCTTGGGGTGCGCTCTGCATCTTCTTTTGGGACCTCTATTTCTACCAAAGACATACATGCACTTGGTCTTTAAAAGCGTATTCTCTTTCAGTGACCCTCACAAAGGGGAAAAAAAAAAGGGCGTCTTCTATCATCAGAGCCTGTCTTACAGCTTGGAGTGTGTGGCTACCATTCCGGGTTATATAATCTCCATCGCGGGTGGACAAGCCTTCCACGGCTGACTGGGGCGGTTTGGTTCTGTGTTTCTCTTTAAGCTTTTTGCAGGGCAAACAAACGCACAGAAACACGTTTCAGATTTATAGTTTGGAAGTGCTCTGGGAGCAAATTGCCTTGGAAGAGCTGCGGGGTCTGGGAGGAGGGGAAACAGATGAATTAGTTGTTGGTTATGATCCATTTATCTTAGCGCTGCCCTTGCCTTGAAATGAGGTTTTTAAACGAATTTTATGTATTTTACAAGTTTTCTTCTCTCCCTCTTGCTGGAACAGTACTTGAAATCACTTCAATAACTAATTAATTGTATACAGGCCGTGGTTTGTTTGTTCTGTGAATACATGCATATGTTAGAAAATAGATTCAGTAACTCACACACCACCGGGACTTTTTCTGTCTGATCAGGCAGGCGGGTCTCATTTAGAATGGGGGGGGGGAATGGCATCCAGTCCCAACCTGGATACCTGGATGTGACTAGGGCAGGACTCAGGCAGGCCTCCCCCTGGCCTTCTACCCTCAGAGAGCCCCTGAAGGCAGGAGAGCCCAGGGTCTCCCCGGGGTCGGGAGCAGTGTAGTGTGTGTGTGGGGGGGGGAGGAGGGTGGAAGAAGAGAGGAAGGGGGAAGGAGGGGAGGAGAAAGAGGAGAAGAGAAGGGGGATTGCTCTGGGCTGTTCTGCTGGAGAATCGCTCAAGGGCTTGCAGAATGGTTTCTTTCCCAGGCCTCCCCAGCTCAGCCTCGGACTCCTGGGGGAGATGCTAACCTGGTCACTGGCTACTCCTCAGAGAGCAGAAGGCAGTGGGCAGACGGGATGGAAAGACAGACACGGAAAAGTGCAAGTCTGGGACAATCCTATTGAAGACCCCCCTTCCCTGATTGAAGACCCCCCTTCCTGGTGACAATCAGGAACTCCAGCACAATTCCTATTGCTCTGCAGCTTACAGGGACAGAATGTGAAACTAGCAATGTATGGAGCTTGGGGTCTGTTGACCCGCAAGCTCCTCCCCCAGCTGGCGTGGACTTTGTTTGCAGAGTGTTCTCGAAATCTCGACCTTTACCTTTTCAAGTGCAAGGCTGTCAGGTGCACCTCAGGATGCACTGTGATCTCATTAAATGCCTCAGTAGCGCGTAGAGAATAACTTTAGATATTTTTATCTATCTATCTATCTATCTATCTATCTATCTATCTATCTATCTATCTATCTATCTATCTATCTTCTGTCATCTATCTATCTATCTATTTATCTATCTATCTATATTATCTATGGTGTGTGTGGGAGGTGGGGGGGGTGTGAGGCTGCTGTGTGTCCCTGTGGAGAACCAAGGGTGACTTCAGGAATTATCCTAGATTGCTTCTACCTCCTTCCTGCTTCGCTCTGGGATTTCCCAGGCTTTGTCCATCAGGGCCAGAAGTGCAGGTCACTGCCATTTCTGCTTGTGAGACAGAAAGTTTTAACCCCGGAACCATCTCTCCAGCCCAGAGGAGAATAACTTAAAAAAAAATTCAAAATCTAGGTCATGGAGATGGCTCGGTGTGTAAAGTATTTGGCCATTGACTCTGAGGACCTGAGTTCAAATTCCCCAGAAGCCACATAAAAAAGCCCCATGCAGTAGTACATATCTCTAGTCTAATGGCAGGAGGAGCCCCTTGCTGTCAATAGAGTGGCAGCCAGAAATACTATGCAGAAGACAAAACGAAACCACACACACACACACACACACACACACACACACACACACACACACACGGAAAGAGAGAAAGAGAGTTGAAAAGCCTGGAATGTGATGGACACTGGTATTAAAGGACAGGTGTTAAAAAGCCTTGAAGTTTTTCCTGCCTCTATCCTCCCCGATTCCCTAGAACATTGTGTGTGGGAGGAGGTAAGGGATAAGCAGAGGATATGTTTGAAGACTAACTCAGGCTTTGGTTGGCTTTTGCTTCCACTCATTGGACTGCTCTCCCCTGGGCTGACTGGGTCACCATTTGGCACCTCACTTGCATTCACTCAGTTTAGTCCTGGGCATCAACTTGACCACACCCTGCATTAAGGAAGACCAGCCCTCAGACCACTCAAAGAGATGATCCAGATCAATACATTTGCAACACAAAGACCAGCCCTAGATCGGATAAAAGGAACATAGAACAGAAGACTTTGAAGAGAGACTCTCTGAAGCTGTGCTAGAAAACTCTCTTCCCTCCTGCCGCCCCGACCCTCCAGCCCTCCAACCCTACAAGTCTTCAACGTGACTAAAGACTTTCTAGGAACCCTCCAGCCTTCAGCCGCCAGACTGGCCTACTGGACTGAGCAGCTCTGGCAGCCATTGTTGGAGTACCTCAGCTGTATCTTGTAAGCCAACACAGTAAATTCCTTTTTTATATAGTCCTCCTGTTGGTTCTGTGGTTTTAGAGAACGCTGATTCACACAGGAGGGCACACGGCCCCCAGAGCTGTCTCACTAGCCCTCTGGTCCCAGGAGGAAGAGGGAGAAGATGGTTCCTGCCTTCAAGAAGTGGACTGGCCACTCTTGGGCAGGCTGCTGCTTGGCAGCTGGCTGGGGATTCTGGCTTCCCCTCCCACAGCCAAAGGTAGGCATCATTCCTGCTCAGTAGACTCGACCCTGCCCCCCAACTCATGAGCTGCTCTTGACTAAGTGGTATCTGTAGACCTGGCTGAAGAGCGTGGAGCTGTGGTAGGATCCCATGCGCTCTGGGTCCGCTTGCCTGGGGTCAGCGGAGAACAACGAAGGTCCTGTCAAATACAGTGAGGGGGAGGATGGACACCTGGGACACACCTCTGACCACATACTCATGCACAAACACATATGCATACATACATACACACCTGCGCCCATGCACACACATGTGGAACATACGCACACATATACTGCATCTATGTGATATATTGGAACACGTGCACATAGGCCTCTGAATCTATATACGTGTATACACACATGCTGTGGCACTTGTGCTAGCACTCACACATATAAACACAAACACACATATACTTGCACCTATATACATATATGCACATGTTGTGGTACCTATATGCCAGTACTCACACACCTAGACATGTCTCTATACACCTGTACTATGTAAACACATGCTTTGGAACACACATGTGCCAACCCTCACACACATGACATGTTCACATCAAGTACTGTGACCTATGGACGCAGTGACATACATTCCTTTCTGGCAAGTCCATGGCTCGCGGTTGGGCATGCTTTGTTCTTTGAGCTCCTTTCTTAATGAACCCCCAGCTCTGGCTCATCTCTGCATCAAAGTGGGAGATCTGGTTTTACCCGAGCTGAGGCCTCTCTCCAAAAGCTAAAGGGATGATTTCAAGCAGCCGGGCCACTGAGTGGACTTCCTTCTATCCCTGTCACATGGACAATGAGAAGCTGGGCCGCTCACACCACCCAGCCTGGGCTACTGAGAGGGTCTCCTACAGTCAATTGCGTCTCTTTGATTGTCAAGGTGATAAGTCTCGACAGGTGTGTGCCCTTTGAGGTTCCCGAATATCGTGGTCATCCACCGAGACCACAGTCAAAACTCACATAGTCAAGTTACACGCATCACAAAATCTCAAGGTTTCAAGCAAGTCTGTGATTGCATGGTGGCCACATTCAAGCTGGACACTGCTGTCCGCCCATCTGACCGGCCGCTTCTCTCTACCCCCCAACCCTGGGCATAGCTGGCCTGACCCCCTCCCCCCCCCACACAGCTGGTGTTGCTATTGGAGGTGTTCACCACTCCCGCCTTGGATTTCTGTTTTTGAGCCAAAAAGACAGATCTTGGCTAGGGCACAATGTCTTGAATTACAAAGCTCAGTGCCAGGTAGGGAAGCTTGGCATTCTGAATTGTTGGTGGACACTCTTGGGCTATCATGGCCAGAGAAAGAGAGAGAGAGAGATCAGTGGAAGGTAGCCATGTTGAGGAGCTGAGGAAGTAGAAGTGTGGAAAGATCTAGACATTGCTGCAGGGCAGGACTTCCTGGGGGGAGGGGCTGAGGCAGAGTCCGGCTATTCTTCCTGCCGCTGTCCCCGAGGCCACCTTGCTCTGGAGGTCACCGGTATTCCTTCAACTTCCCTGAGTGCGGAGGTCACGCTGGGCCATGCCTGACAGGCATCGTCATCTGGGTAGAACCAGCGTCCCTTCATTCCCAGGCTTCTTGTCCCGAGAGGACCGCATGCACAGGGCGTGAGAAGACAGCCTCCTCCTTCAGAGCCTTGCCTGTGTTCTTCAGGCCGATCTCAAACATCTGGGGCACAAGTTCCACTCACTCTTCCCCCACAGCTGGGGGTGCAGGTGAACGTGATCACACCCAGCTCTACGAAGCTCATGGAATGATACAAGGGGGGGAGGGGCTGGGGAGATGGCTCCCGGTTAAAGTCTTTGCCTCACAAGCAAGTTTGATCCCCAGATCCCATGTAAAAAAATCCCAGGCATATGGCCGAGGTTATAATTCCTGCCCTGGAAGGCAGAGCCTGGGAAACCTCACGAGCAATAAGATGGACAAGCAATCCAGATGATTCCCGATGTCACCCCTGGGCCTCCACACACTTAATTAAGTACCATGCCCAAACACACACACACACACACACACACACACACACACAAATATTATCTGTGGATCAAAGATATACCAAGGTGTTTATTGCTTTCACAACAGCAAGGAAATGGAATCAGCCTAGACCACTGTCTAGGGTGGATAATGAAGATGTGTGTCATAGTTAGACACAGGTGTCAACTTGACTGTTGAGGGTTTGAGCTCTGGGCATATTTTTAGAGAATTAATGATTGAGTTAAGCCCAGAGCAAACCTGCAAGAGATAGTCTAGCTGATGGGGAAAGTTCAGCCCATGGTGTGTGGGACTAGGTGTGTGGGACTAGGTCCTGAAATACTGAGAGCTGGTTGAGGAAATCGGTATCCTTCTGTTCACTTGGCCAGACATACTGGTCTAGCAAGTAAGGATTGTCCATCTCTCAGCCATTATGTAGAGATGGTGTGGCCAATCCCTTCGGCTCTGGTGTTGGAGCATGCGCTCCTGTCAGGCTGCACTATGAACTGTAACCAGTAATCGTAAGAGACAATAAATCCCTTATTCCCTTAAGCTATTCAATGGTGGACCGGTGTACCTGTTAAGTTTGTATGAGCGGAAATAATAATAATAAAAATAATGTTAAAAAAAAGAAATGTATTCATGGGAAAATGTCACAAAATATCAAGAATAAACTAGAGCTGGGATTTGTAATGAATTACAAGGGAACTAATACCTAATAAATGGAAGACATTTTAAAGAAAAAAAAAAGCTATTCAATGGTCATTTATCAGCAACAATACAAGCGAACTGCAACAATGTGGTACGTGAACACTGGAATTTCATTCACCTATAGAGAGAAATGAAGTTAAGAAATTTGCAGGAAAATGGAAAAGGCATGTTAAGTGAAATTGCACTGGCTCAGAGAGACAAACGCATTGTCAGGGTTTGAAATGTGTCCCCCACAGTCTCATGTGTTTGGGAAAGTCATGGCACCTTTGAGAAGTGGAGCCTTGCTGGAGGAAGGCAGTCATAGGGGATGGGCCTCGAGGTGGGTGAGTCCCCCCCCCCCACTTCAGGAGGTGTCTGCAAGCAGTCTTGCAGCTCTGGGCCTCGGAGATATTTGTGCAGACTTAGCCTGTCTTCAGCTTCTGCCAGCTGTGGCACATTGGCCGTGAAAGGCTGTTTCTCCCCTCTGGAACCGTAAGCTCGACATCGAGTGCTCTCTCATAGCAATAGTTAAGAGTGACCAGCACACACGATATGCTCTCGCTGTGTGTGTGGGAGTGAGTGTGGACAGAGGGGGTGCAGGGGAGCAGAGAGGCTTTGAGAGAGGGGTGGGGAGAGTAACAGAACACAAGCCATATGAAAGTAAAGTGGGGGGGAACTTGAGGGGGCGGAGGAGGGAGGAGTATTGTCGGGGATCGAGCATGGAGAGATGGGGGTGTTCAACCAAAACTAAGTACATTGGAAAATGCCACAGGGAAGCCTGCTACTTTGTAAGCTAATTAAAAAAAAAAAGAAAAAAGCCAACTCTATCTGTGATAATATTTTCAGCTCATTACTCACTGTCTGCTTTGCTTAAAGAAATAGAGGAAAGGGGCTGGAGAGATGGCTTAGGGCTTAAAGCCTTTGCCTCACGCATAAAGGGACCTGAGTTCATATCCCATGTAAAAATACTGGGTGAATATGGATGGTGGCGGCCGGTAATTCCAGCCCTGGAAGGCGGAGCAAAGCAATAAGGATGTAGAACCATCCAGGATGACTCCTTGTGTCTCCCTTGGGTCTCCACAGGTTCATACACTTGAGTGTCTTCTTGTACACAGACAGACAGACATACACACAATTAGAGGAATAAATTAGAAAAACATGAAGTAGAATGTGTTGCTGCACACCTGTAATCCTGGCTCCCAGGAGGCTGAAGCAAGAAGAGGATGTTGATTTCAAGGCCCTACATAGCAGAATTTTTAGCAAGACCCCATCAATCAATCAATCAATCAATCAATCAATCAAATAACAGATACACACACTACAGCTTTTCTTAGATTTAATTAGATTCAGAAACTCTTCCTGTCAGACTGTTATGGATATTTTGAAATATTCTCAGGTGTTGTGTGCATCCCCCTGTGGTTTGAAGCAAACAGCGTTGTTGTACGCGGCAAAGGGCAGAATTTAGCCCTTATTTGTGCTTACCTTGGCCTGGTCAGTTTTGTTTGCTTCTCTTTTCTATTGAAAAACTGGAATAAAAATCTAGAGGATTTACTTTTTGGTAATGTAAAGGGGAGAGAGAAAGAGAGGGAGGGGGCAAAGAGAGAGAGAGAGAGAGAGAGAGAGAGAGAGAGAGAGAGAGAGAGACCTTGAATCTGTGCAACCTCTTGCCAGAGTATCTCTTGAGATGGGACTTCTTGGTATCTTTCTTATCCTCCCACTGGTAAAGACTGCTCTGTTATTCTGATTCATTTTAAAACTCTTACTTGGGCTGGGATGTAGTTGGGCTGGTAAAGTACTTGCTTAATACACTTGAGGCCTTGGGTTTAATCCCCAGCCCGCATGAACCTCTAGTCCCAGCTTGTGGTAGATGGAAACAGGCCGATCAGACACTCCAGGTCCTCCTCCACCACATGTGGAGTTCAAGCCATGTGGGATACGTGAAACTGTCTGAAAAATAAGAAATACTGTGGAATGCGTGCGCTCCTTATGAAAAGATCAGACATTACTGGTCCACGGTGACTGCCATCTTCCAATTTCCAGGAGCCCACACCCCCTGGAAGAGTCTCAGAAGACAGCACGTCCCAAGTTTATTTTAGAAATGAAAGCCAGAAGCTGTCCAGATGGCTTAGCAGGCAAAGGAATGTGTGGCCAAATCTGAGGACCCGAGTGGAAGAGGAGAACCGATCCCCCACAAGTGTGTCAGGGCATGTGCGTGCACCACATGTTCAAAGATAAATCAATGGAGAAATGAAAGCTAGAGTTCTGGGGACCAGTACAGTTTGACGTCATAAATGGAAGAAACTGTTCAAAGGTTGTAGGACCCGATGCATTGCAATATTGACATTTTAGAATGAAAGGGTTACATCACTTTTAAAACCTGTATCAAGCCAAACAGACATAGCAAGATTGAAAACCCTCAGAGTTCACTTAAAAATTCATGAACAAGCATTCTTTGCTGTGTCTGGTCTCACAGCACTGTTATCCCTGAGTTTATGCCCTTTCCTTACGTCTTTGAATTTAACGTAACTTTGAATTTAAGCACTGTGCACGCAATTTAAACAGTTCCCACGAATGGAGGACGATCTCAAGAGACACTCCACCTCCTGAGAGACTGTTGAAAGCTGAGGCCAGACAGGAGAGGGGAGCGTCTTTCCTCAGTGATGTACCCCCTGACCAGTCATCCGCACCCCAGCAAGTGCTCAGGCACCTGCCAGTACAGACACCCCAGATAAACCCAGTGGCCACACAGGCAAAAAGACACAAAAGGAGGAAGGAGACTGGCTGGAAAGGAGAAAGTATGAAGTGGGACAGAGTGGATAGGATTGAGTATGAGAGGTGAGAACACATCATTCATTGTATTTCTGTATTTGTGTATGTCAAAGAATAAAATAAGATTATTTACAAAAACAAACCGGTTTTATGGCTCTAAGTGTTAAGTTTTGTTGACAATATTTATCTCGATGAGGTAAATATGGCTTCTAAGCAGCTTATGTGGGTGACGACGTGACGTACTGCTTGCTGGTTACGACAGGCTTGGTATGAAGCCTGTATTTGCTTTTATTCATGCGTGTGCTGAAGCATGTACTCGCAGAGGATCTTATAAACAATGAGATCTTACTTCATGTAACCTCGTGGAGCTGGGAGGAAGAACCCGTGGCCAGTGCAGCTATTCATCCTGAGTTGTGGGGTCCTTTGCTCTGTCCACCCTATCATAGACATCCGCTGGCCGATGCTGGTGCATTGCAGCTGCTCAGAACGCGGGCCTGGACCACAGTCTGCGCAGTGGGCACCCAGCGGGTGACCAGAGAGAAAGACGTCACCTTCACCTGAGGCTTCCTCTCAGCCAGTCGGATTCACAGAGGTGAAGCAGACAGACCCCCCCCCCCCCATGCATCTCTGTGTCTCTAGGGAGGCGTAAGTGTGTGGTGCGCTTCAATCTGGAAACACCTTTCTTTAACTAACTAACTAACTAACCAACTAACTAAGCTGGAACAGCTGTGGGGATCCCCAAGAGACCCTCAGGATGGGGCCTGTTGACCTTCCCTCCTTTAGAGGGGTTGGGGTGGGGAGGTCATTAGACCCTCACCTGAGAGCCCAGCACTCCCCGTGGTTCCTCCTTCCGCCCAGCTGTGCTTGTGATTCTCCCCAGCTGCACACGGTCTGGTGGTTTCTCCGTCTCCCGAGGGTGACCGAGGCCAGCTCTCCCAGTCGGCGTCTGCAGCTCCGGGGCCGGCGTGATCTGTGTTCCTGGTGAGGCTTTCTGGCCACGTGGCTCTTGAGCTCCTTGGCCATCCGTCTCGACCTGGGTGCAGTCTCTTTGCTGTTGGTGCCTTTCTGGGGTGAACAGACCCGTGTTCATGTCTCCCCAGCACCGGAGGTCACGTGGCCACGCCTCGTTGTGCTTCTTGCTTGATTCCAAGGCCCAGTTATTTCCGTGGCCCATTCCGGCGGAGCTCTCTCATCTGTCAGACGCCTCCAAAGAAGTGGTGGGGGGATGCTTGCTGGGAGCCTCTGGTTCCCATGTAACTGCTGGGCGGGGGGACCTAGCGCGGTGGTTTTGGGTGCTCTGTGACCTGCCTTCGCTCGGCTCTCTGTCATTCAGTAATGAGAGTCACCCGGCACGCTCTCTTCCCCACCCTCAACCATTTTGTGTGTCTGTGTATACAAAAGCGCACTGGAGACCCAAGGATGACATTGGGAACCATCGTGGATTGCTCTACCTCCTTATTATTTGTTATTACTTTGTTGTGGGGTCTTTCAGGCACCATCTTTCAGGGCCAGAATCACAGGCCACCACCACAGGCCTTTTTACGTGGGGTCTGGGAATCTAAACTTGGGTCTTTTTGCTTGGGAGGCAAAGGTTCTATCCCTGCAAGGTCTCTCCAGCCCCGCTTCAATCATCTTGATTGGAGCAAATCCTCTTTCTTCTGGGGACAGTCAGCTGCCCAAGGCATCTCCTGCCTCGCTGGTGCTCTGACCACACAGTTCAGAGAGTGGTTTTCCCTCCACTCCCTTTGTCCGGTGCAGTCGTCTACAAGTGTGTTTTGTAGCTAGGTGGAGCAGCCTCGGCATGCAAGTGTGGCTCACTGGAGACACCTCTGCAAAGGCGGCCTGTGATTCTAACCAGGGGCACCCGGAGCATCCGGCTCAGAACACTGGGGACAATTTTCAACTCAATCTCCCATCCTCAGGTCTGTAGAATGAGTTCTGATTCAGAATCACTTGTTTTCTTCTCTTTCTAGATACACTGCCAGGAGAATTAATGCCTCAGAATTTAGGGAAAGGAAAGAGAATGGTGTTTTGAGCTTCCAGCAAGCACCAAACATTTTGCCTACATTATTTCACCAAATCTTTGCCACCTTCATGCACGTAGTTACTGTAAATATTTGTGTCCCTGGACCCCCCATTTGTAAGTCAAATTCTAAGTCTCAGCACTATATGGTTAAAAAAAAAAGGGGGGGGGCCTCCCGAGAGGGAGCTGGAGGTCATGAAATGCTGCTCTGCCCATGAGATTAGGTTTTTGTAAGGGAGATTTTTATTTTATGTTTTAAAATTTATTATTTGGCAATTTCATGCATGTATATGACGTAGTTTAACCACTTGATATCCCCCTCTTGCTCACCCCCCTCACCGTCCTAGCCTCGCCTCCTCCTCCTCCTCCTCTTCCTCCTCCTCCTCCAACTCACCAAGCCCCTTAGTCCTAGCCAACCAACCAGCAGTGACACTTCTGGATAAACAGGGACCGACTCCCTCCCTCCACTGGCCGCCACTACTGTCTTCAGGTCCTCGGCCAGGGTGAGGCCTGGGAGCCTTTTTAAGTCTTATCTATTTCTGTTATTCTAAATTACCCAGTTTGTGGGTTTGTTTGCCTTTTTCACTTTCCTGTGTGTGTGTATGTGTGTGAGATGTGTATGTGTGTGGGCATTTGTGTGGGTTCACGTGTGTGTGTGGTGTGTGCGTATGTATGCACTTGTGTGGGCTCACGTGTGTGTGCGCGCGCACTCGCGTGTGCGTGCATGCGCATGTGGAGGCCGGGGGCTGACATCAGAGTCATTCTCAGTGGCTTCCATCCTATTTTTTGTGAAACCAACCAGCGGGGCTGGTCTGGCCAGCCAGTCAGCTGTGGGGATTCCCAGTCTCTGCACCACGCCCACCCAGTATTTTTTTGTGGGGCTGGAGATCTGAAGGCTGATGGTCCTTTGCTTGCTCAGCAATGACTTTAGCCAAGGCGCTGTCTCTTCAGCCCCAATATAACATTTGGTTGTTTCGCTGATAGCCTAGGGCAGTTACAATGACCATTTCTCAAGTGAAGAGTCTCAGAAAACAAGAAGGCTTCCTCCAGTCCTTCCCCTGTCCTGTCGGTTTGACTTACTACTTACTCAATCTCTGCTTTCTGAGTGTACAGAAGATTGCGTGGAGCATAGATATGCTTTTTGACGTATGGTGGGCGCAAGCACATGCAAATGATTTTCTATGGTAACACCAAAGTCTCAGACAGGGTCCCTGACTTTCCAGTTCTTGGAACACAGCAATCTGAATTTTCTAGCAAAGGGTTGAAGACTGATACTCTAGGAAACTATTTAATTTTATGTTTTCTAATATGTTGACACTTAGCTATAGATCTTCCGAAGTAGTTAATGAGGTTTTATGTTTCTATGGTGACTGAATTTCAACATTATGGGACCTATAGAAGGAATATGTGGATCAAGTACTCCAGTATGGTGCACAAGCATGAAGTCCACACAACTCTTAAAGCATCAGGCAGGCTGGATGAGATGGTCTCTCTGACTTTGTGTTGGCTGCAGCTCTTCCTATTGCCCAGCCTGCCTGGGGTGTTATCAGGCAGAATAATGATGCTTGAAATCAGTCACCCTGGTGCTTGGCAATCGCTCTGATAACCCAAAGTTCACAACAGGCAGGCTGAGAATACAAAGCGGACACATGGCGATGGGAGATTCGCACTGCAGGCAAGATGACAGGAGAGCTTGGGAGAATCCATCTCACTCACAATGATGCTGAAGTCAAAACCTACAAATAATTTATTTCCAGAATTTTCTGTGTAATGATGTCTGATCACAAACAGTGGAAAGCGGGACCTTGGCTAAGGTAGTGGGATGGGGTGGGATGGGATGTGATCCTCTGAGTCTAGAGGGGCCACATCAAGGAAGGCTTTCAGACCCTAGATTTAATGGCCTCCCAAGAAATTGGCCTCTGGGTCAAACGACATGGTCTTACTGAGTGTCTGTGTCTTTGATTTTCATATTCAGAACAAAGCAGTACCAACAAAAACCAGCACAAAAGCTTGGATAAAAAGCACCGTGGAGGGGCCGAAAGGTGGTTCAGGTGGAAGAATGCTTGCTTACCATGCATGGGGCTCCGTGCTCTGTCCCCGCCATCACATAGATTGGGTGTGGTGGTCGTTCTGTGTTTCTAGCACTCATGAAGTGGAGGCAGGAAGATCTGCAGCTGCAATCATCCTTCACTACACAGCGCATTGGAGGTGAGTCTGGGCTCCTGGAGAGAAACACACATTTTGGTCTTCGACCCCTCACTGTTCTTTCTTACTCCCTTCCCCCTCCCACCAAGCCTCTTCTTCTAAGTTCCAATTGCATTTCGAGGTCCTTGAGCCTTGGTTTGGTGACTGGCTGTCTCCTTCAGAGCCAAGCACTCCACAGTCACTTTTCCCCAACACTCTGACCTGTTACGTCCGCATTAGGTGCAATTCACCACGGACAGAAACTAAGCTGACGGGGCCGGAAGCGGTGTTGATCAATGATCTTAGCGTGAACATTTAGAAGGCAGTTTAACAACATGTCCAGTTAACTAAAATAACAGAAATATGTTTCTCCTCCCAGAGCCAACTGACCCCCCCCAAGCCATGGACTTTTGATTAGGTTTACAATACCGACACCAATCCCTCCGGTGGAGTAGAACTCAGATCCAGCCAGAAAGCAGCGGTTACCTCTATAATAGTCATGCCATCCCTGAACTTTTGAGCATACAATTGAAAGCATGCTTGAGATGAGCCTTTTTTAATAGAATTTTTTCATTTTAATTATTCTTACTTATTTTTGCATTTGTGTGTGTGTGTGTGTGTGTGAGAGAGAGAGAGAGAGAGAGAGAGAGAGGGCACTGTGTCTCCCTGGTGACTTTGGGAATCATCCTGGGATTGCTTCTACCTCCTTTTTGCTTCACTCTAGGATTTCTCAAGTCTGCCTTCCAGAGCCAGAAGTGCAGGCCACAGCCATTTCTACCTGGTGTCTTCATGTAGGATCTGGGATCTGAACCCAGGTTCTTCTGCTTGTGAGACAGAGTCTGAGCCCCTGGGCTGTCTCTCTAGTCCTGAGATGAACATTTAATGGCATCGTTTTATAATACCTAAATATACCTAGTAATATACACTTTTAAAAATGATTCATCAAATTTAAATACGATCCATTGGCACGTTGCTAGACGGACCTGGATGTACTATTTTATGTACCATCATTCAGTATAGAAACTATTGTCTTTAAGTCTCTGGTGACTTAGAGAGTAACCGACGTTAGCTTTCAGCTTGTTAATTGGAGATTGTACCATGGCCTAATTCTGCCAAGGCTGAAGAGAAGCATCTTTGGTTGTCTGGGTTCTTTGTTCCTGAACACAAAAGGGTCTCCTGAAGCCCTGACCCCTCTCTACTGAACTTCCTGCCACCCTTCAAAGCCCTGATCAATGTTCTCCTCACCCACAAATCTCAGCTGTTGCAATACACTTCAGCATCTCACTTCGAATGCTTCTCGCTACGGCAACAGACAATTTAGCACTTAATTATAAAGCATATTGCTTGTTTTGGAGCCCTCTCCCTCCCCTTTCCTCCCCTCCCGTCCATCCCTGGACCCAATCATGCTATCTCTTGCAAGGCTGGTTTTCAGTAACTGTTTATTGAACTGAGTCATTCTTTCTCTAATTGTTTCACATTTGCACAACTCGCTGGATTAGAAACTTCCCGTGCGACTGCATTTTCCCATAATGTGAAATGCAGCCGGCATTCGATACTAAGTAATCCTTGGCTAATTCTTGTCTTTTGCTTCACCATGTGGCGACATTTCTCCCGCATTTACCAAGAGACAGAGAGGATGGAGATGGGGGGGATGAGTTAATTTAAATTAACTTGGGATTATAAAACATGTATATTCCCCCCCTGCTTTTTCTTTCCGAGCGTCTTTCTTCTCATCCACTCCCAAAGGTCCCAAGGATGTTGTTAGATTGGCTTTAATAACTGTTCAAGGGAGTTTTGTGTGCAGAAAACATTGTTTAGCTTTTCAAAAGGAACAATCAATTAATGACTGCTACAAACGTAGTTCTCTTATACAGTGAGTTCAGGTTAGAAATCTTATGCTTTTATTTATAAAGCCAGAAAGTTTAACAATTATTTACAAGGTGATATTGGCTAATATTGGGACATTTTTTCCAGACATAATTAGGTTGGAACTTTTAAATGTCTTTATTCTTTTCTCCCTCTCTCCCTCTCTCTCTCCCTCTTTCTCTCCCTCCCTCCCTCCCCCCTTCCTCCTTTCCTTCCTTTTGATCCTCCTGTCTTTACATCTCCTATACTAGGATTACAGGCATGTGCCACCATGTCTAGTTTATATCATGCTGGGGATGAAGCCAAAGGTCTGGTGCATGCTAGGCAAATACTCTCCCAACTCACCTTATCCCCAGGCCTCATTAGTGATTGGCACAAACATGATGTTCCTCTTGTATGCTTCATTTCTTGGTTTTAACTGATGAAACCTTTCCTAAAGACTTAGAGACTAACTATAAATCTAACATCAAATTCACAGATCCGAGAAGACTAACATCTCTTGAATCTTCCAACATTTTATATTAAAAATCACATCTATAAATAAATTAATGAGATATTTTAAATTGAAATGATAAGACTGAGCCCTCACAAGAGACTAAACTCCAGCTCTTACATGAATACATGAAGTGTCCAAATGTGCATTGCATTCCTTAATGTCTGATCACAAATATTGCAAGTTGGCTTTTTGTCAGATGTTTGTGAACTAAATGTCGGGAATTTTCAGGAATTGAAAGACTCTTCTTATGAGTTGTGGGAACATGTTTTGCTCTGGTCAGTTTTACGGTTGCTTTCTGGGTCAGTGTGTGGGGGCCGCTCAGAGAGTTCTGCAGGCTAGGCGGCTTCCAGAGAAGTCTAGGTCTCCTGGTTCTGGGGTCCGGCAGTCTGATTCTGGAAGGCGCTCTTCCGGTTCGCACATGGGAGTCTTTGCTGAGTCCTCACTAGTGGAGAGACCATCTCTGTGATTCCGCTTCTCTGGGGCTCCGCCCACATGACCTCGCACTGGAGTTTCAGATTCAATGGAAGAACCTGGGGGTGTCGCAGACTCAGCCTCACCTTCTCCCTCTGATTTCAGGGGTGCTGCAATTGTTCGGTTCCAAGGGCTGAGTACCTGCGATGTGAGCTTGGGGTCAGGCATGGTCAAGACGACCAGAGTCACGGTGCTGGTAGCTGGACAGCTGTGGAAGCCACTGGACTCAATTCTTAGTTTCGCCAATCATAGGAGTCTGTTGCTTAGCTGGTTTTTGTTGTCCTTGGGTTTTACTTAAAATTTTTTTGTGTGAATTTTTTTAAAATTTATTTTTCTACTTCTACAAGCCTATTGAGTATTCATCCCAGCTTCCCTCCCCTCCCCTCCCCTCCCCTTCCCTCTACTTCTTTCCCCTTCCCTTCCCCATTCTGTTTTTAAATTTTATTTATAGTGTGCATGTGTGTAGCTCAGAGGACAATTTGTAGGAGTCAGTTCTCTCCTTCTGCATGGGTTCTGGGGATTGAACTCCGGGCTGCAGGCTTGGAAGCAAGTGCCTTGACCCACTCAGCCATTGGGCTGGCCCTAAACCGGCTCAGTTACTTGCTCTGCAGGGTGGTGGTGTCCCGGCTAAGCCGTACTCAGCAGCAGTGGCGCTGGACTAGTTTCCAATGACTTTTCCTCCTAAGGTACAGAAAGCTTTTTCCTTCTTTCCCACGCCTCTCCCGCTCCCCTGTCCCCTTCCTTTTCTCTTTGTTCTTCCTTTTCTCCCTCTATCCTTTCCTCTTACGATGCTGTGGTCAAACCCAGGGTGCCCTGCAGTGTGGCAGACATTCTGCCACTGAGCTGCCCCACAGCCTTAGGACACGTAAATCCATGCTTTTTTTAAATGAACCCTTCCCTTTTAAAATATTTCTTTCGGGGGGGGGGGAAGGAAAGAGGGAAAAGGGGGGGAGAGAGAGAGAAGGTATAACATATTCATGCCAGTGTGCAGGTGGAAGTCAGAGAAAACTTTACATCCGCATGGGCCTCCGGGGATTGAACTGGGTTGCCAGGTTTTCGAGCATGCCCCTTATCAGCTGAGCTGTCTCACTGGCTCTAGACACATGGATCGTAAGGTCTTAAACCCTAGGCCTTTGCACAAACGCTACCCTTTGAACTGTAAGCACCAGCATTCTTGTGGAGCTCTAGTCAGAACGCCTCCCACGTGTCCAAATGCTGGCCCACTGAAGTAAGGGCACATGGCTTGGTTCTGACTGGCACTGCGGCGACGCTGCCTGATCACAGCCCAGTGCCAGGGAGGTGGGCTGGCCACAGGTTTATGAAGTGAAGTCTAGAAGCAGGCACTGTGCACGCCCCTCCCTTGCATGTGTTGTCCTGTCTGGTTCTCACTGCTGCGGACAGGCAGAGGAAGCTCACCACCATTAGTGAAAAGTGGCTCAGGCCAGGCCAGTGAGGACCACCTGGCTTTATACACATTCTGCACAACATGACAGCAGGCAAAAGTCCTGGACGCCTGTTTTACCAGCACGTGTGAAGAGAGACCACCGACACTCAGTCGTCCTCTGACAGATCCTCCTGACATAGAAGGACAGGTGGACGGGATATGCCTTTCTTCCTAGAGTCACTGCCATAAGCAAAGAACATGCATGCACACGTGTGTGAGTGTGTGTGAGCATGTGTATTATCCTTTCGCACATGTACATGATGAATTTCAGTCATTTTTCTCCTCATTACTCTCTTGTAGCCCCCCACTCCTATGTGACCATTTCTCCCTTGTGACCACCGACTCTGTGGTTGCCACGTGTACTTGAGTGGGAGCAGTGGGCTCCCAGATGCGCCCACCAAGCTGTGCTGCAGACAAGTGGCTCAAGTGACCAGGAAGACAGATGGTCTCAAGTACCCCAGGTGGATCCCACTTTCTTACAGCATTGAGCCACGAGAAACAAGCATGTGAAAATACTGTCTTTTCTCATTGGCTGACAGAGCCCATTTGTTTTGTGGGTTGTTATGAAGAGTTATGGAATCCTATGGTGATGTGTGCATGAGGAAGGCAGGTTGAAAAGCATTTCTGAGAACCACAGAACATTTCAGAACTTACCAACAACCAAGTCTGATGCCTTAGTAAGAAAGGGGATAACGCAGCTAGCAGGTGGTAGCGTATGATCTCTTCCTAGAGTGACCAGACACTATCTTTGTCTGAGACCATCATGATGTGACTGTGCGTGCTGCAGTTTGCCTGCATGATTGCTGATAAATGACCATCAGATGACTTAAGGGAACAAGGGGTTTATTTTCTTACTGATAGTCCAGTTACAGTCTGTAGCCCAGCTTGACAGGGCAGCATGTACCAACACCAGGGCCAAGGGAACTGGCCACACCATCTCTACATAATAGCTGAGAGAGGGACGATCCTTACTTGCCAGACCAGCACGTCTGGCCAACTGGACACAAGGATGCCAACTTCCTCAACCAGCTCTTAGTATTTTATTCACCTGTTTTGGGCCTAGTCCTACCCACCATGGACTGGACCTTCCCTACCAGCTAGACAATCTCCTGCAGGTTTGCTCTGGGCTTAACTCAATCATTAATTCTCCACAAATGTGCCTGGAGCTCAAACCCTCAACTGTCAGGTTGACACCTGTGCCTCACTATTGCAGTGCCCTAATTCCATATGCCCTCCAGGCCTTGAGGTCTTGGAGGGTGTGCAAGGAAGTATAGGCTGATAAGGCTAATAGGAAGAGGAAGAAGGAGGATTCCCATCTATGTACATGAGGAAGACTTCAGTCATTCTGGGGATGAAACTTTTCAGTGTGACTACTCTGGGGTCACCACCACTCCTGTAAACCCAATAAACTCATAGGTTCTTCAAGTTGAACCATGATGTAACTGTCACTTGAGCTTGTTGAATTTTTATCTGGGATGGACAGATAGTTATGGGGTGTCTCCCCAGGAATCAGAAGGGGCCTGAGAAGGTTTGGATGGATCGGATAACAGTGGGGGTGGATGGTTAGGAAGGTAAAGAGGAGACTTTGGGGGTGCAAGGGAACTTGCTTGGAAACACTGGGGGTGTGGATCTAAAATACAAACTGGTGTTGTTTTTGAACAGGGTCTCAGGGAGCTCCCTAAGGAGCTGAGGATGATCTTGAACTCTGTCCCCTCTGCCATCCTGAATGCTGGGACCACAGCAGGTACCATGGATGGAACGGGGAGGGGAGCTTCGTGCATCCCTGGCAAGCACTCTACCCGCTGAGCCACACAACCAGCCCGACTCTCGTAAGCGTGTTTCATTTCTGCACTGGTTGTTTGCAGAACACTTGAGCCGTCCGCACATCCCTTGTGACATGACTTGGTCCTTTGTCACCGCTGCCGGAGAAGGAACCCGGGCCTTGCTTTGTGTGCGGTGTCTGCGCCATGACTGTCGTTATTCTTGTAAATGAAAATTAAGTCCCGCGCTGCCGTAGGAGTCGCGGCTCTGCCACGATACCGATGGTTTCCTTCCCATCATGCTGGCCCCCAGAGTGAGCTCACCAAGCAGACGGCAAGACTTGCAGACAGCATCTGGCTGGTTCTAGAAGGATGCCGTGGGAATAAGGAGGGTTTCCTTTCCCCAGAGGTTTAAGTGCAGGGCCACAACCAAAGGCTGCTGCACCCCAAACAAGCCTACACTTCGCTGGCTAATTAAATCATTTTCATGTAATGAACATAAGCAACTAGTAAACTAGCACAGCGATGAGTCAGGGGCGACCCGATCCAGCAGCTCTGCGAGCCGGGGCACGCAGGACCTGGCAGGCCTAGGGGCTGCCATCGTGACACCTCCTGCGCACTTTGGTATCCCCGGAGGAGGAGACTCTCCCTGGCAGTCTTTCCCGGGAAGAAGGACCTCCCCCACACCTTCACCTTTGGCCTGGAGAAAGGTGGCTTCAGCCGTGAAAGCAGACCAGGGAAGAGAGGGAGGTTAAACGTGTTTCCTGGGGACTGTGGGCATGGGGACCCCCTGCTGACCCCTGGTTTTGGTGGTAGCAGATTCTTTTCAAAGGTTCCTTCATCCTGGTAGCCTCGGACGGAAAAAATTCACGGTGTGAGTCTTGGTTGCTTTGACCTCAGATCAAAGGCGAGTCGTGGGCCGGAGAGATGGTGCCGTGGATAAAGGCCAAGCGAGCTGGGACCTGAGTTTGGTTCCCAGCACCCACATAAGAAGCTGGGCGAGGGGTGGTGGTGGGGATGACATGTCCTCCAAGAGAAGGGGAGGCAGAGACAGGGGGCGTCTCTGGGGCTCTCTGGCCAGCCTGCGGGGCCGACTCAGTTTGCCCCGGGTCCCAATCTGAAAACAATATGATACAGGGTTCCCGAGGGGCCACTTTCTAGGTGGACCTCTGACTTCCACACGCAGATGCACACATGCACGCACACACACATGAACACACACACCTGTACACATGTACACACATACACAGAAGAGGGGGAGGGAGAAAAGAAAAGGCGAGTTCTCTCCTTACTCAAGATGGTAACATTGAGAGAATCATTTCTCTTTCTCTGTTCTGGAGTTTCCCATTTCAGTCTACTTTCTTGGACGACCCACAGCTGTAGAACATGGAGAAGACTAAGAACCCAAGAGAACAAAAGCCACCGACTAAAATAGAGCGGCAGCTGGTGACTGCAGCGGAAGGCGATGCTGGGGGGTGGTTGTCACTCGGCTGGCTCCCAGCTGGTCTGGGGCTGCCTGGCTGGGACAGTTCCTTTCTACTCCTGTGAACTCAGAGTAGCCGTGCGGACTCAAAGCTGACTACGAGAGGGCAGAGCTGACCAGGGGGTGACAGGAGGGTCCTACTCTGTCTCCAGAGGCCGGGCTTCCTCATCGGTGCCTCTGCAGCTGGGGGCTTCCCATGTGCTGCGGAGGCAGGAAAGTCCCCTTTACTCTGCGGGTTGTAGCGTGTGGGAAGATTTCACCTGGCTCTGTTGTGGTAGAGAGGGCTTGGGGAGTCCCTTCGGCCCCTTGGGCTTACGGGTGGAAAAAGAGGGAAAGTCACTTCTGAGCCGTGTGCTCACAGTGGTTTGCACTGGGGTAGGGCCCGCCCTTGCGATCAGCGCTGCGCATCTGGAGCTGGGCATGCTGCTGGGTGTTTCTGACCTCTAGACTTCCCGGGTCCATGCACTCCTGGATCTCTGTGTGTGTGTATATGTGCAGGTGAACATGTGTGCATGTGCAGGTGAACATGTATGTGCAGGCGCGTGTGTGCCTATGTGCTGGGGAGACCGGGCTGTGGCTTTTCGGACACATGGACCCTGTGTGTAGCTTGCCAGGTAGGTGTGACTGGACGGCGAGGGAGCCCCAGGAAATCAGTGTTATTATCAGCACCAGCTGCCTTCTTGCTCCCTCAGTTACAGTGACTCTTAATTTCTCCCTCAGGCTGTGTCGGTAATGTTGAAACACTCCGGTTGCTGGCTGGGTGTGGAAGGGGGAGGGAGGAGGGGGAATTGAGCAACTCCACCTGCACCTTCAGGCACAGGCAGAATGGTCACAGCCGTCTTGAGGAACTCCTGCCTGGGGGTGGGGGAAGAATGGGGAAGTGAACAGTGTGAGGAAAGCAGGACTGGATGTGGGGGAAGAGCTGTCTGCACTTGGGTCGCTCAGGCTGACAAACGCCCTTGAAGCCTTGCGGGGAGCGGCTCTAAGGGCCTGGACGCCTTCGTCCAGAGAGCGAGTAGTGAGGCCTGGCTCAGCCCTGGCCACCTGTGAGGAAGAGTTGGGGGCATCCTGCTATGTGCTTTGGTCCAATGATCCAGCTCCACAGATTCCGATTTCCAAAGATATAACTCTTTCCTTCCGTCCCTCTCCTCTTTCCAGTCTTTCCTTATTTATTCATTTATTTTCTTTTTAAGACAGTTACATGTAGTTCAGGTTGGTTTTTGAAAGAGGGGGGAGGAGGAGGACGGCGGGGGCGCCGAGCGAAAGGAGATACGGAAAAGGGAAGTGGATGAGGGAATATATGGGGACGGAAAACTGGGAGGAGAGGAATAGGAAGGGGAAGTGGCTGAGGAGCGGGAGCGGAAAAGGCAGGAAGGAAAGAAGGACAGGAAAGAAAGGAAAAGAGGGAAAGAAAGAGAGAGGAAGAGGGAAGAAAAGAGAGAAGGGAAAGAAGGAAAGAAAAGAGAGGGAAGAAAAGAAAGAAAGAAGGAAAAGGAGAAGAAAGGAAGGGGAAGGAAGGAAGGAAGGTAAGGTAAGACGGACGGACTTAAGGAGGAAGGGCATGCAGGATGGGGGAAGGAAAAAAACAAGAGAAAGGATAACTAAGGAAGCAAGAAAGGAAATGAACCTGATCAGTAAGGCCCGGAACGTTGTACAGGCAAGTAGACAGCACGTAGTAAATGGTGCAATACAATTACGCACGATACTGATCCCTTTGGGGGTGGTAGACACGCCCCTCCCGACATTCGGATCCCACTCCCTTGTCTCCCCTCCCTTCCTCCCCTCCTTCCTTCTTCTCTCTTTTATTCTCTCGCTCTTTCTTTCTTTCTTTCTTCCTTCTTTCTTCTTTCTTTCTTTCTTCTTTCTTTCTTTCTCTCTTTCTTTCTCTCTTTCTTCCTCTCTCTCTTTTTCTTTGTAATTATCAAAATGTCATAGCATTTTTATCTTTGTAATGTTATTGTTTTGAATTTAACAGATTTTTCCCATGTAGCACTGTCTCTGCTCTTTGTCAGTAGATGCAATTTGCTTTATATGATGTTTGCTATAGTTAAACTTCCATTTGCAGTTCATTTACTGGTACTGCAAGGTAGCTCAACAACAAGCAGCATGCCCGTGCATGAACCTGCATCCAAGTTCCATCTCTGGAAGCCCGTGTGGTAGACGGAAAGAAGTGAAAGTCCTCTGACCTCTACTTGTGTGCTGTGCATGCCTGCATTCTCTCTCTTGAATAAATAATTACAAATTTAAAAGGATTTATCCGTTGATTATTGAGGCAGACTCTAGTGTGCTCCTAGTACTCCCAGGACTACTCCTAGGAACACCCTTGTACTCCCCCTCCCCCACCCCTTCACCTGTCTTCAGCTTTTGACATCTTTCTCCATCAGCTAGAGGCCTGCAGATCCTTCTAGTATCTGTGCTGTTATCATGTCATCATTATGTGGGTTGGGTGAACCTGTTGTAATAGGTCTATTTTCTCCCCCCCCCCTTTTTTTCCTTCCCTAAAGAAACTGGGTAAGACAGGTGATTTTTTGTTTTGTTTTGTGTTTTTCTCTTGGAAAAAAAAAAAAACAAACCACTGTGGTGGTTAGCAGAGGTTGTGGCTGGAGGCAGAAGCAGGAGCTGGTTCAGGTCACTGTTATGACAAGGGAGGCAGAAAGAACAAACAGAGGAAGCGGGGCGGGGCCTGCGCAACCTCCACCTGTGCTGCCTTCCTCCTGCAAGGCTCCGCCTCCTAAAGGTGCCACAACCTTGCCAAATGGCGGCAGCGGCTAGAAATGTAAGCACGTGAGCCCGAGGTGGGCAGCTCACAGTTGGACCACAACAGGTTCCAAGAAGGAGGAAGGACCAGGAAGTAGAAAAACTAGGCTGGTGGCTGGGATCCAGGGACAACTGGGACCAGGGACGGTCAGGCCTCTCAGGGTCTCGGCTCCCAGGCGCTGGGTTCCTTGCACCTGAGTAGGAAGCATCTGCTCGTGGAGGCGACCACTGACCTTGCCAGTACATGCAGACCCTGTGACCTGTGGCGTCTACAAAAAGGGATTCCCCACTCGCCATCGCAGTCAGTAGTACATTCAAGGTGTGTGCGTTTGTGGGATGCAATCATGGTTCCCAGCCATATGTATGTGTGTGTATATATATATAAATCCATATATCTATGCCTATATATGTCAATATACGCCTATATATAAACCTATATAAATAAGCCAATATATATATAAACTTATATATAAGCCTATATAAATAAACCTATCTATATATAAATAAATATATACATAAATATAAACCTACCTACAAACATATATAACATATATATAAGCATGCATATGTATATGTCTCTTGTAGCATGGGCTGGCCTTGGACTTGCTCTGTAGGCAAGGATGGCCTTGAACCTGGATCCTCTTGCTGCACCTGTGCAGGTCTGTGTGCGACCGTATCTCCTGCCTCTGTTGTTTCTGTTCCCCTTTCTCTGCACGCAGGAAGCTGGGTTCTGCTTCCTGTGAGAGTGCTTGGTGAAGGTGCCAGTTTGAAAGGATAACTTTTAGTTCCCTTTTGGGACTTTGATTTTGCTCCTGTTCGCCAGCTTTGCCGTCTTGAAACTTGGTAGCTTGGTTGACTTTCTCCATGTTTTTCTAACTGCAAATATTTTTCAGTCCCAGACTTTTCTCTTTCTCTCCTCTGGTGAATTATTGCTCTTTTTATTCATTGTGATCTCCTCAGATAATCTCATCTTCTCCGAAGATTTAAGCTTTATTCTGAAGGAAACATGACCAAAAAATTGTTTGACATTCCTCCCACTGACAGGCATGTCTGTGAACCTGAAATTTCTTTTTTTTTTAATTTATTATTTATTCAATTGTGCATATATGCATGTGTGCATGCGTGTGTGCGTGCGTGTGTATGAACGTGTGTGTATGTAGAACCATGGACGAATTCAGGAACCACCATGGACCGCCTCCACCTCTTCCTTGTTTACTCTGCCCCGGGATTCACAGGCTCCACCCTACCAGGACCAGAAATGCAGGCCGCCCCCGCTTCCTCCCAGAGTCTATACGTGGGGTCTAGGATCCGAACTCAGGATCTTCCGCCTGCAAGGCAGATGCTTAACCCCTGAGCCACCTCTCCAGCCCCAGGCTCTTGAAATCTTACCACCCTCTTTTCCACGATATTCCCCGAATCATGGGGTTGGAGGTTGGTTTAGATAGCCCCTTAAGAGCTGAGTTATCACTTTTTCTTTGCATTTTGGTCAGCTGTGATTCTCTATATTACACACTATCCATTGCAAAGGAAGCTTCTAGATTTATGCTGAGCACTCATCTAATCTATGGGTGTAATGATGAGTGTTTGGAAGGCAGTTTGATATCAAGTCCTTACAGCTGCACCTTAGCAACTTGTTTCCTGCTAGGATCTATGGCTCCCCTTAGCTTTGTTCTTGGCCTGGTCTACCACACCAGGAAAGAGCTTTCTGTTGAAAAGTGGGGCTGAGCTCCAGTTAGAAAGTACTTGGTCACCTCTTTAACACTCTTGCCATTATTACGGCTATGGCCACCTCTGGCCAGGGTGGTTGTTGTTATAGCTTGAGGCCTTCCCGCCTGGGTGTGACTGTTGACTTCTCTTCTCACCCTGATGTTTGCATAGTGCTTTCAGGTATTATGGAAGATGTTCCACAAGGAGGAACATCCAGATCATCTGTAGCTTCTTTTCCCGCATCCTGCGGCAACAAGTATGGTGTCTTCGGCAACAGGGTCTTTGTTCTCTTCGTTGTGAGATGATCTGTTGTAGCTCCGGTGGGCCTTGATCACGCTGTTCTTCTGAGGATGGGCCTGAACTTCTGATGCTTCTGTCTCTTCGTGTGCTGGGATCACAGGTGCGCGCTGCTACGCGAGACTTTCTTCTTCCCAAGGGTCTGATAAGCCATCGAGCTGTGTTGTTCAGATTCTGTCTCTACCGTTTCCTTCACCTGCTTCCTCTGCACCACCCCTCCGCCATAGTGGCCTCTGTGTCTCTGGGTGTCAGTAGACTTCTTCCTGTAACTCTGCTATTCTGTGCACTGCCAGCAGGAAAGGCCACAAACCAGCCGTGTCGCTGCTTCTGTGCTTACGTTCTTTTGAAAAATAGTTAACGATTGTTCCTCAGTTGAAATATTTAAAGATCTCCCACAAGGAAGGCATTTCTCAATTGCAGATGTCAGCTCGAAGCTTTAAATGCTACAGCAGAGCCAGGGATGTGATCTGATGGGTAGAGTTCTGGCCTAACATGCATGACGCTCTCTGGGTTCCATCCCTGGCACCACATAGACCAGCACTTGGAGATCACCTGGGTTTTTAATCAGTGTTTTTAGATGTGTTTTCAGGTCCTCAACTCTCATTCCGAGTCTTGTTTGTTATGTTTTCTTTCCTGAGTATATTGCGGTCTTCATATTTAGGCATTTATCTATGTTCTCTTGGAACTGTTTGAACATGTTTATAATCAGTCTTTGGCATCTCCCAATGGGTTATCCTTTATGGGAGCTGAAGCCTTGGGATTGGTGACTTTGGCGGGAGACGTGTTTTTTTTTTTTTTTTGGCTTCTTGTGTTTTTTATATTTTTCCAGTGTGATGTAGGCATCTGAAATTAGGTTGTTTTTTGTTTTCTTTGATTTATATTGTTATTTCACTTGTGTCTACTGTGTGAGTTAGGATTTTTGTTGTGCATACTGCTTTTAAGACGGATGGATGTTGATTGAAGCACTATCTGAAATTCACTGGGTACTGACTCCTTGATGGGCTGCTTGTCTCTACTTGGGATGCTGCGCTTCAGTACTTGGATGGTGTTTATAGAACCTGTGTTTTACTTTATGTTACTGATCAGATGCTTGTGATTCACTTGGGGCAAAAGGTAGGGATCCCAGTGTTCCCTGACTGAACTATGGGTGCAGCCAAGGGAAGCAGGATCAGGTGGAGTCTTGGGAGATTGACTGTGATCTGGCAGGCTGAGGACAGACCCTCAGATACACAGGGAATTTGAGACTAGCCTGGGCTACATGAGACCCTGGATCAAGCAAACAAACAATAATTTGGACATGAACACTGAAGTCAGCATATTCTTAAGCATTCTCCTATAGGTATTATCCTGATCACTCTACTGCCCTTACCCCACCCAGGTATTATCCTGATCACTCTACTGCCCTTCCCCCACCCAGTTCAGCCACAATGGTCATCCATTTCACCTCCCAAAGATTAAGAAACAAACAATGGATTTGCAATATGCCAGTGACTAAAATCGCCACAATATAGCATGAGAACAATGGCTGCGAGATTGGAGGATGGTTAGAAAAGAATTTTATACTTAGCTAAATTGTCATGGAAAAGCAATATAAGATTCATGGATAGAGTATCACATATGTGCCTCCAAAAAATGAAAATGGTTCTAAGTGTTTGTATTTTAGCTTGCTTTACTTGTGCTGAGACTTTCTATGCATGCTTATGATGGGATTGGCTGGCACTATGGTATCCCCTACACGGCTGCAGTGATAGAGACAGTAGCTTGGCTAATACTATTGAAAATTCTAACAGTTACACACTAACCTGACTTCTGCATACCAGTCTGAGGGAATTGCTGCTTTACAATCTTTCTTCAATGAAAAAAAGTAATTTTCAACTTTCATGCATCTAATATAGCAATTTTTATAGCATAATGTGGAAATGTCTGATGTAATTTGTCTTTCTGTCACACTGATGGACTCATAAACATCTTGTAGCTAAGATTCATGTTCTTTTAAAAATATATTTTTGAAAACAACAAACCATAATTCAGAACACCAGAGACCCTACATTAATCACCAGGAACCAGGCCAGCCTAATCTCTCCCCATCCCAAAGCTCAGGGGGCGGTAAGATTGTAAGAGCCTAAAGATGGGGAGGAGCAACGATATGGAAGATACTCCACACAAGTTAAGGCCGAAGTAATCATAATAGGACTTTGCATGACCTGCGCAATGACCAACATATCATTGACCCCACAAAGTCTAGCATGGATCACAGGCACTAGAATCCTTAGAAGCAAGGGATTAACAGCCACCATAGTGTTCCTATACTTCAGGGGAACACAAGAAAGCGCTCTAGGCAACGCTACTGAGTCCTTACACCTCATCAGAGAGGAGGACCCAGAGGGAAGTTTGACATGCACACTAAAGGATGTTCCAGGAATGGGGGGGAGGGCACTGGGAGAAAGGGAGAGGGGAAAGAAGGAAAAAAGGGGAGAGGGAGCAAGGGGATCCAGAGAGAGGTGGAGGGAAGGGAAGGGAATGGGATACCTATCAAATTTGTATGAGTGGAAAAAAAAATATTTTTTCGTTGTGTGCATGTATGTGTTTATGTGTGCACACATGTATGTATGTACAAGAGAGTGTGTGTCTGTGGAGGCCCAAGGATGACATCAGAAATCATCCTGGATTGCTTTGCTCTAGGGTTTCCCAGGCTCTGCCTTTCAGGGTCAAAATTACAGACTGCTACCATTTCCACTTGGCATTTTTATGTGAGATGGAGATTCAAACTCAGATCCTTTGCTTGCTAGGCAAAGACTTTAACCAGCCACATTTTATTTATTTCAGAGAGAGAGGGGAGGGGAAGGGAGAGAGAGAGAGAGAGAGAGAGAGAGAGAGAGAGAGAGAGAGAGAGAGAGAGAGAGAGGGAGAGAGAGAGAGAGAGCATAGACGTGTGCTATGTAGTTGCATGGTATGGTACCATATTTTTCCCTCCAACATAGCATAATGTCACCTTGGTCTCTGGCCCTGATCTAACATGAGGACCTTGTTGCAAAGCAATTGGGAACATCATGTCCCTGAGGAAATCTCACACACTAACTGGCTGGTCAGTCTTAGGAAGCTCTTGAGCCGAATAAGATTCATGGGCTTCATCCCCAAGGTCAAGAAAACAGTAGCCAACTAGCAGCCCAGGAGCCTGGAAGGGACTGTCAGGAGCAGCAGCAGAGAGCTCTGGGGGTGCAGTCTTCTTGGTTCTCCCCCAGGGTGAGGAGGGTTGCATGGTAATGTAGCTGTCTTGGAGTTGTCTCTGCTCCTGTGACCCTCACCCCTCTCCTGTAAGTAACCCCATGCTCCCCATGGGCTCCCCATGCTGACTTTGGTATAATTGTTGCTTGGGTCTGTCGTCAGTTTCCTTTCTGGGGTCGGTCGACATTCGTGTGTATCTTTCCCAGAAAGGTGTCACATGGCAAGTGCTAGTGGGTGTCAGAAGACGGCTCCCAGAAGCTGATTCTCTCCTTCCACATGATGAACTCTGCAGCTAGAACTTAGGGTGACAGGTCTGGGCATAGTTACCTTTACCCACTGTGCCAGCTTGCTGGCCCGTGATTCATCTTAATATTTAAAGTACACATGTTTTTGACAAGCTGGGCAGTGTCTTCCAGAAGAACATTCCCTGGGTCAGACAAATATTATTTTTAAAAAGGATCCAAGACCGTTTCAAAATACAACAACATCCAAAAATTGGTTCTGTTTGACTTCGGTTTACCCCCTGGTTGGCTTATCCCTGTTTTATAGCCGGTGAAGCCCTTGATTCTATGTCAAGGAGACAGAGATTTAGAAGTTTACAATATTAATGCACCAGCATTTAATAATGAAGTAAATCTGTAGTGGAGGATGGTGTAGATGTGCGGTAACAGCGATTTTCCCAGAAGCCACTGCAATTATAGAAATCCCTAGATGTCGGCGCTCAGTGCTCGCAGATAACTGTGGTGTAGGAGCATGAAAAGCAGTTTTCAGTAGCCTCACTTGGCATACAACCTGAACTCCAGCAGTGTTTGTGGGTGACGTAATTCTAACTCAACATGCAAAGTACTTATTTTCATCTGTGCATAATTTTATCAGTGACACTACAATTTGGCAGGTGAGAACAAAGAAAGGTAAAGTTTCCACCATTTGAGTGTATTGTCACACACCGGACCTTGCTTTTACCTTTATTTTATTTTACAAGTCTCTTGACTTCCTAGGTTTGGGAGCAAGGGACAAAGGAACCCATCGTTTCCGACAGCTCGCTCTTATAGGAGACTCTGGGCTGTGGAGGCTTTTGCACGCTTTTCTAAGGACTCGAGTTACTGCACTTGAGGTGGTTTTGGGTTTTGGTATAACTTAGTGTTTGTCGTCCCCGAACCCCACATAAAAAGGTCTTGCTGTGGGCTGGGAATATGGCTCAGTGGTTAGAGAGCTGGCTTATTAGCTTACATGAAGCACTGGGTTTGACCCTAAACACTGAAAAAACCCTTCTCCTCTCCTCTCCCCTCCCCCCTCCCTCCCTCCCTCATCTTCCTCCCTTTCCATGTGCATTGCATGTGGATACCAGAGGTCAACATGTTATTAAGTCCTATCCACCTTGATTTCTGTATTTATTGTTTTGAGAGAGTCTCTAGTGGAACCTGGGGCTGGTCACAGATACCCGGGGACCCACCTGTCTCCTGCTCCTTAGATTTGGGATGGCAAGCATGCATCTTACCACCATGGGCTTTTTTCACATGGGTCCAGGAAATTGGATTCAGGGTTCAATGTTTGTGTAGCAGTTTCCCGACTGAACGCTCTCCCCAACTCCCAAGGTCAGTTTCTTAATTGAGTCCTTCATTCCCAGCAAATGCTTTTTTTCCAGCGAACATTAGCTTCTTAGAGTCGTTGGATTTGGGGAAGGACAAGCAGAGAATTCTCAAGCAGACTCTCAAGGCCTGGGGAGGGAGACAAGCTTTTGAGGGGACAGACAGAAGCTCTTCTCAGGTGCCATTCCTGACATGGACCCTGGCAGACAGTGGAGTCCACACTGAGTGAGGCTGGGTGGTTTCAGGTCACCGTGTGGGTCAGACTTCACCCGCAGATGTGTGTGAAATCATGGCGGCCTTTGTGGAGGTGAGAGCCCATGCCACGCTGCCTTGAAACCCAGAGAGCTCCTTCTTTTGCTGACTCAGTTTCCATCCCTCTCCAGTTCTTTCTGAAGGTGCCTAAGAAGCACAAAACCAAATGGAAGGGCATGCCTCAGCTGAGCAGATGGCGTTCCAGAAGCATCGCATGCGATAGGCAGCAGTGTCCTCATGTGGGTGGAGCAATTGTGCAGAGAGAGGGGTATAAACCTAAGGTCTCAGCTCCTGGCTGTGAGAGGCTGAGTGACTGAGGAGGGGGGGCAGAAGCAGAGAGTCTTTGGTCACATTTCGAACAAGACAAGGAGAGAGATGCTGCTCTGTACCTCCTGCGGTGGAGCAGCCGAATAGTCCACCCACTGGTAGCCACGCGACACGCAGCGTGTTTAGTGGAAGAAAATTTACGGAAACAAATTAGATATTTGATTAATCGCTTTAGCAATTGATCCATTTTTATGGCTTCCTGCACACCGCCTTTTCCATCCTAATCGATAACCCAGGCGGTATATAAACAACAGTCTCCCATCATAAATAATAGCATTATGTAATGCTAGTTAAATTTAGACATCACCCGTTTTATAGCATTTCTCACTCATAAAATATAGTGCTAAATAGTAATTGAGGTCATATTCAGTTCAATCCAGGGATTGTTTCTCTCAGAAGGCTTATGGAAAGGGGATCCCAAGGGCAAAGATGGGTGTTGGGGATGAGTTAGGGGGAGGGAGACATGACCTGCAAGGAAGGGAGTGCAGGGGAGGTCTGAGGGGTGGAAAACACGAAGCTTGGGGTGACAGGTGGTCTAGATTGAGTCCCAGCAAACCATTTTAACAGTGATAAGCAGTCAGCAGGAGATGCTCAGAAAGAGAGGCTGAGATGCAAACCTGGGGCCTCAGGAGGACACGCTGTCTCAGACAGTAAGGTGCAGACATGTGATGGACAGACACCGTGCGCGTGCTCTCTCTCTCTCTCTCTCTCTCTGGTCTTTCTAAAGCTCTCAGCTCAGCAGGACACCAGAGCCTAGGATGAGCATTGATCACTTCTGCACTATCCCAGGGTGCTTTGAGACCAGGTGTCTTCTGGGCATGAATCGATTGTCTCCCCCACCCTCACTCCAAGGACAAGCTGTGCACTTACATTCTTCAGTAACTCTTCATGGTGCCCCCGAGAAATGGAGGACAACTTTATGCTCTCAGATATTCCTTTCCTTTGCTGATACTTGAGAGCAACACTTTACAACACCTGTGTTAGCTCATCAGCCCAGTTTTGCCAGTTGTGTGGGGTAACGTTGGAGGTACTTAGGAGACCCCAGAAAGCAAACTCACTTTATATATGTAGGCATGGGGTAGCATCGTGTCTCAGCTTTGTTTCTGGTTGCTGTGATAAAATCTCAATGTTCACAGGTCACGGGTGCAGTTCGTGGTGGTGGAGAAGTCAGGGTGACAGGAACCTGCAGCAGCTGGTCACATTGCATCTACGGCCGGGAAGCAGACTGAACGCTCACTAATGCTCCACCCACGTTCTTCCTCTTTGCACCGTGCAGGACCCCTGCAGGAGATGGCGCCGCCCACGGTTACAATGGATCTTGCCACATGAAGTGGAAGCCACTAGGGTCACCTCACAGCCATGCTCAGAAGCTAACTTTAATCTGGGTAGCCCCTCACAGGTGTATCTGGGGCTTACTCACTGGGCGTCCACTTGACCACTGGCACTAACCATCACAATGTAGCACCTCAAGAGTCTAAACACAATGTAAAGGTCGACGTTATAAACCAGAGAGGCAAATCCGGACTGAGCCATAGCCCAGCCTTGATGTGAATGGTCACGACTAGTAGGTCAGTGGGCGACCTTGTGGGGTCCTGCGTGTGAATGGCCATACTCACAGGTCAAGGGTGGCCTATGCTTGTGTGGGTCTTCTTGCTCTCTATGCTTTGTGTTTCTCAATCCTCTATCGTTTTCTCACTGGTGGGTCCCTCTCCAAAGTGGTCACTGCAGTTCCCTTGCTCACTTGGGATCCTTGTCCACCCTTCCTGGTCACCCAGTGACTTTGCCAGCTTCCTTATACCTGCTGTATTTGTTCTCCTCAGGGTCCCCACAGACTCTGCCATGGGTCAAATCTGGGCTTTCCTCTAACGGGGCTTAGAAGCTCAGGAGGGTGTTCTGAATGTCTTCCCGTGCAAACAACAACAACTTACAGAACAGTGCTCATTGGGACTTCATCCTCTGAGAGATTAGCGATAGCTTAGTAAATAAATCAAGGCTGAATTAGAGGGTGGGGAGGGAGCTAAAGCAATTGGGCGAGGATCACGTATCGAAAGGCAGATGCTGGTGGAGAGGTGGTTCAGAATGCCTGCAGTCACAACCAAGGACAGCAACAGATTCATAGTCCACTGTGTTCCTGCCTACGGAGACGTCTTCAGGCAATACAGCTTTTCTTTTGCTCCTATCGGCAGTGGGAGAGACATTTCCACCTGGGTTGTGGATAGTGTGGTGGGTGGTACCTTCTTCAGCTGCTCTACCCCGGACCTTTCTGCAGCGCCAAGCCAGAGGGCTTAGGGCATGGGGGATGGGATGGAGTGGGCGTGGCTCTGCAGCGTGTGCACTCTTGCTTGATCTTGGGCTCCTGTTTGACACGTTCTGCGGGCACCTTCCATCTGTGTTATTCTGGACAAGGTCTCTCACCTGCCTTAATTCCTGACAGGTGTGGCGAGCAGTCAAAGGGCAGGTTTCAGAGTCAGATGTCTTAGCTCGAGTGCCACAACCCTGAATTCTTTATCATGAAAAGAATGATACTCGCGTCAAAGAGATGTTACCCCATGATATGAGGGAGTGTGCTTCCCGTGCTTGATACTGGGGGGGGGGCACCTCCGTGAGCACAAGCCATTGCTGCCAGGCCACACCCAATGCCTGCCAGGGGAAAGAACACCACACGTGAACTATGTGCCACCATGAGTCACTTACACTTACTGGTAGCCAGACAGGGTTCCTTGCTGAGCTCATGAGCTTGACATGTGATCATGTGACCCGTCAGAAGAGAGTTTCTCCATTGGACACAGTTGTTCAAGCAACAACTTATGCTTCTCCTTATTGGAGAGGTCTTGGCCTGAGTCTTCCATACAATCCATTCTACATTGTTTATTTCCTTTTGTGAGGACACGTTGGGTGGTCTACCTGACCTAGGCAGGTTCTTTAGAGAGTTTCAACCCCTCTAGGGAGACACTTGATATTCTTAGACCGTTGGCCACTCACTGAGAGAGGCTGCACATTTGGTTCTGTGTTTGGTGACTGTGAATCTTTGGGGGACCCCAGACTCTAGCTGCTACCAATCCCCCCGTGGGCTGCAATGCATGTGGCAATCAGTGTGAACGCAATGCTTTCTTTATGTGAAGTGTTGACATTTAGTTCAAAACGATTGGGTGTTTGTCTTGGTTTCCTTTTATCAAATGTTATTTAGGAGCTGGAGATGTGGAGACCCCCGACTCAAAAAAATAACACAGTTACTTAATTTGATGATTAATTTTTGCATTCTGTCAAGTTTTATATTTTTTATGTGTTTGATTTTGTGATTGTGTATGAATGTGTGTGTGTGTTTCACTTTTTTACTGTAGGCGTTTCTTCTGCTGGGCTTTCTTAAAATTTGGTTAGGTTTGTAGTACCAGGCATGTGTTCTTTCCTGGAAAATGATCCTTAATGCACTCAGAAAGCAGTTGGTTACCCCAACCTTACATGCTATTGTACTTGCAGAATTCATTTTCTAGGCTAACTTTAAGTAGCAAGATACTCTTTTACCTTTTCCAATTAAACACAACTTACATTTCCCAGAATTTACAAACTTTCATTAACTAAATTAAGTAATGACGCAAGCGATAGAGACAGCCTTGTGGATATGCACTTGCTGGGCAAATGAAAGTAGAGACTCATTTTCATCATGCTCACCTGCCCTCCCATCCCACCCCCCATCCCCTGTGATGCATGAAACGCCCCCCACAGTCTGGATCGAACCACGTGCAGCCAAGATTCCCCCTTCAGCTTGAGTCTGAGTGTTGTCTCACAGCAACAGGAAGAATAATGGTAGCGCCTAGTCTCCTTGGGCTGCCCATTTGCCAGGGATACGGGGTGTCTCTGTTTCTTTCTTTGGTCTCGCCCAAGCTGCACCCACATGTGTGCCCAGGGCTCTTGCTCTCCTTCCATATGACCAGCACTGCATTTACCAAGCAAGAGGAAGCATCCAGCTGGCCCACAGCCCCTGCTCTTGACTATATAAATCTCCTAAAGAACCTCACAAGTTCCAAGAGCTGTGAGTTTCTGATAAAAACACCCTCCAGAGAGTGTTTCAGAGAGCGGCTAGTCCTTCAGTTCCGCTGGAAAGCGTCTCTCTGGGTTGACCAGGAATGACCCTGTGGCTTTGTGCTATACCAGCGAACTCATGAAATCATGATTGCATGGTGCGTGGCTCCCTCAGGAGAGAGAGCATTCTGTCTTTATGCTAACACTCGGCAGGCTGCATTTTTCAGAGAAGCGACGTGTTTTAAGAGCATAGCTCCTTCAGTCCTCTCAGTGAAAAGATGTCGTGGGTGGAAAAAAACAGTTTCGATGGAGCACAATCTTATTTCTTAGAGGCAGTGGTAGCCAATTAAATAGTCTTACTGTAGAATCGCAGGTGGATATTTATGCACAAACAACAGCAGACTGAAAAGACAGAGGAAAGTGTCCAGGAAAGCAGTTGTTATGGTCAATAACAAATGATTAGCAGTGAAGGGGTATTCTCCTATGACATTTTATCTGCACATGGAGCTCACCTGCCCCCCTTCAGATCTTCCCCTGTTAGACCACAACTGCCCTGTCTCCGCTCATCTGTGCTGGGGGGCTGCTTAGGAGTGGGGATATCTCTCAAGTTGCAGGATTCACTGATCTTGGGTAATTTTTCTACATCTTCTCTGCCTCTTGGAATGGCTTGTCATTTCTGCTCCACATTGATGTGACTATACTGGTCATGTCTTGTGGAGACCCTGTGTGGCACTTCCCCTGACTTGACCCTTAAGGATCAAGATAATGGCAAATGGAAGATCTTCAGCAGATGTTGGGCAGAGGATTGTCTCAGCACTGGTATGGATGAATGAATGAATGAATGAACGATGGCACAGCCCATCTCTCGGCCTTAGTCATGGTAACCGTCTCTCTGAGCTTCCCGCCCATCAGCTTGGGGGTCCCCATACCCTGGCTTGGTCACTATGATAACCAAAGTCAAAAGACTGCTCTCATCCATTTTCTGCAGAGAGTCTTTGCCAGCAGTTCCTAAATAAAATTGTTTCTCTTGCTTCCTTTTGTTTCTGTAGATGGATTTTTAATACATCTGAGAGGAGGCCCAAGGATTTTCCGTCCCCTCTCCTCCCTCACATTTCATCCTTCCCTGCTGTTGAAATCTTCCATTAGAATAAACACATTTGTTACTATGCTGAACCTACTTTGACATGTAATTAATTATATGACACGTAATTATATAATTACTCTGGGAAAGTGATTTGCAATCGGGTTCAGTCCTGCCGTACATCCCATTTAGACAAACATGTCCTGACATGTATCTGCCACTATCGTATCATGCAAACCAGTTTTGCCAGTCTGAAACCCTATGTAACCAGGCACACATTCTGGCCACCTCCCTGGCTGACCGTCCACTGACCTCCTTAGTCTGGCCTTTTCCAGAGTGCTGAATAGTTTGAATCAGGAAGAGTTTAGTTACTTTGAATCAGAAGCCTCCAGGTCGTTTCTTTCTCAGGTGTTAAGCATTTACACCTCCTCTAGGGCTTGGTCACCTGTTGCTTTTTAGTGCTGAGACATTTCTGTCCCCTTGGCTGGCTGTACCACAGTTCGCCCATTCACTTACCCAAAGGGCATCTTGGTTGCTTGCTAGTTGTGGCGATTATGGCTGAAGTTGCTATGGATGCTAGTGTGTATTTCTGAGCAGAAACGCAAGCTACCAGTTCTCCTGGGTAAATACCAAGTAGTGTGACAACAGGATCCTGTGAGGAAGAACATGCTAAAACTTGTGTGGTGACACCCACCTGCGACCCCAACACCGGGAAGCCGCGGCAGGAAAACCATGAGTTCCAGGGGATTTTGGGATACAGTTAGGTTCAGGTCAGCCTGTACTGTGTAGCAAGACCCAACCAACCAACCAGCCAGCCAACCAGCCAATCGGCTAACCAGCTAACCAGCCAACCAACCAACCAACCAACCAACCAACCAACCAACCAACCAGCCAGCCAACCGACCAACTGACCAACCAACCAGCCAACCAGCTAACCAACCAGTCAACCAACCAACCAGCCAACCAGCCAACCAACCAACCAGCCAACCAACCAGCCAACCAGCCAACCAACCAGCCAACCAGCTAACCAACCAACCAACCTACCAACCAATGAACCAACCAACCAACCAACCAGCCAACCAGCCAACCAACCAACCAGCCAGCCAGCCAGCCAACCAACCAGCCAGCCAACCAACCAGCCAGCCAGCAAACCAACCAGCCAACCAACCAGCCAACCAACCAGCTAACCAACCAACCAGCCAGCCAGCAAACCAACCAGCCAACCAACCAGCCAACCAACCAGCCAACCAACCAGCCAACCAACCAACCAACCAACCAACCAGCCAGCCAGCAAACCAACCAGCCAACCAACCAGCCAACCAACCAACCAGCCAACCAACCAACCAACCAACCAACCAGCCAGCCAACCAACCAGCCAACCAACCAACCAACCAACCAACCAGCCAGCCAGCAAACCAACCAGCCAACCAACCAGCCAACCAACCAACCAGCCAACCAACCAACCAGCCAACCAACCAACCAATGAACCAACCAACCAACCAACCAGCCAACCAGCCAACCAACCAACCAGCCAGCCAGCCAGCCAACCAACCAGCCAGCCAACCAACCAGCCAACCAACCAGCCAACCAACCAGCCAACCAACCAACCAACCAACCAACCAACCAACCAGCCAGCCAGCAAACCAACCAGCCAATCAACCAACCAGCCAACCAGCCAGCCAAATAGCCAACCAACCAACCAACCAACCAACCAGCCAGCCAAACAGCCAGCCAAACAGCCAACCAACCAACCAACCAGCCAGCCAACCAACCAACCAACCAACCAGCAACCAACCAGCCAGCCAACCAACCAACCAACCAACCAACCAATCAACCAACCAACCAACCAACCAACCAGCCAACCAACCAACCAGCCAACCAACCAACCAACCAACCAGCCAGCCAACCAACCAGCCAACCAACCAGCCAGCCAACCAACCAACCAACCAACCAACCAACCAGCCAGCCAACCAACCAGCCAACCAACCAGCCAGCCAACAAATAAACCACACAAACCAAGGACCCCCCCCAGCAGCCACACCATCAATAAGATATTGAAAGGAGCATGCCAAGTCCTGTGGGAGAGCCAGAGGGCTTCCGCAGCAGCGTGCAGCCCACGCCACCACCAGTAGTCAGAGAGACCCTCCCGCCCACATCTCCAGCAGCATTTGGGGTTTTCATGGTTCTGGATTTGGGGCATTCAGATAGACCTGTGGCAGTATCTTATTTTAATCTGTGATTCTTGGTGACATGAGTCACAGTGAAACATCTACTGTTTATTGACTGCTTGGTAATGTCTTTGGTGAAATGTCTCCTCATCTCTTCCAGTCTTTTGCTTATTCTGTTATTAATAAATACGTAGGCAGTCAATCAGCTTATCTAGCTTCTGATGCCAATTTTTCTTTGGTCCCATGAACAAGATACCTCTCTTCCTTAAGCCTTGGTGTTGTGATAAGGATGGCAGATCACCTGCTCAGAGGGTTGGAGGGAGGGTTGTGAAATGATTGAAGGGAACATGTAGTACGTGAGCTAAGTTAAGTTGTATTGCAAAATTATATTCACTGCTTAGTCCACAAAGCCTGGGATGAAAAGTGGAACACGCCCCATGCTGCTGTCCTATTTTCTTTTTGCTGCTCCATGAGGATGCTCAAACCTTCGAAATTTAAATGAGAAAGTGATACTTGCTTAACTTACAGTTCCATTTATTTATTTGAGAGAGGGAGGGAGAGAGGAAAGAAGGGGAGAGGAGAAGAGAGAGAGACAGAGGAGAGAGAGACAGAGAGGGAGAGAGGGGACATGCATCCACACCCACACCCACCCACACACGCGCACAGAGAGAGAACAGGTATGTGGCTGCCACAGTGCATGCGGGGACGTCAGCTGTTGCCTCTGTCCATCTCCCACATGGGCTCAATCGCTGAGACTTCTTCCTCCACTCATTGTCACAAGTACCAGGACACTTGACTCATGTTTCATGTAGCTGCCCCCGTGCCCCCCTCCGCTCTGTTTAATGTCCAGGATAGGCTGTCATCACTGCTGGGCTAGGCTGATCTGTTAACGTCCTGACTTAAGCAAATTTATACAGTTAGAATGTCTCGGTGAAAGACATCTGTAGTCTTTTGCCGTTGCTGCTGTCTAACACCTGGAGCTCAGTGTTGTATAAGAGAAAAAGGGCTGTTTACTGGGTAGGCTGGAGGTTTGGTGAGGTGTCTGACCTTCTGGCTGCGTCGGAACAGAGTAGATGAGGCCATGTGACTCCAGCATGTGTGAGAGAGACTGCGTGAGGACTACTATGTGCTGGCAGGAGTCAGCTCCCTGCGCTCCAGAATGAAGTCCTGACAAGTGCCTCCCCCACTTCCTAGTCTACTCACTGATCCCTCCCCAGAAAAGACTCTACCCAATTCTCTTCTTAATATCATGACCCTGGGACCTGCTTTGGGGAAAAACTATCCCAACTGTAGCTGGAGGACACACATTTGAAGGCTTTGTGGAACATTCTACTGCTTTCCAGCCAAGTCAGCGAGGCTTACATTGGATTTCCTGCACAATCTGGGCTGTGTGTGGTGTGGGCTCATTTCCCTGAGCCAAAGCCAAACCTGAATATTCATTCATTCATTCATTCATTCATTCATTCTGAGAGGTTCCTGTGGAACTAGGGCTGGTCTTAAATTCTCATTGTAGCTGAGGATGACCTGCAGCTGCCCTCTGACCTGTCCCTCCAGGATCCTGAAGTGATGGGTTTTGACCACCATGCCATGCCGTTTTTGCAATTTGTACCCAGGTTCTTGCACATGCTACGCATGCACTTCACCTGCTGAGCTGTGTCCCCAGTTCCACCATCCTGAATATCATAATGAAAAAAAATCTCCTTCTTACAGACAGTCTTTAAAGGGGCTTTTTATAGAGGCGGACATGGTGTGACCTCTTTTGGCTTCCTGAACACCCCTTGGTTTCTAACCTAGAATTCCAAGACTCTACGGAATCCAGCACAGGGGGGGAGAGTTGAAGAAGCAAGTGAAGGACTGAGACACAATAAACCTGTCTCTGTTGCCAATGTTGGCTGAAGAGGGTGTCTTGGGGGTGACTACAACGGCATCTCCCCCCATTCCCTCAGTGCTGGAAGGACCCACCGCTTGAGGTGAAGAGAGTAAGTAGAAGCAGAAGCCCGGGCACGTGTTTATCTCAAAGCAAACGCCATTTCTCCTCATAAGCAAGTTTTGAACTTAGTCATTTCCAGGTAAACTGACTTAGAATTCCTCAGTGAGCAGAGCATCATAATTCACTCCACCCGGAAGCCCTCCCTGCATTTTTCTCTCCTGCGCTCTACTCCTCTGGGGGGTGGGGGAAGATCTTGTTCATGTGACCACTGTCGTGGGCAGTGCCACCCCTTGCTTGGTCTCTCCTTGGCTGCCTGTGCCCCCCCTACCTCAGATGGCTTGGGGGGAGGGCCCTTGAGGCTTCTCCCACAGCCCCAGGGGTGGGAGACCTCCTTTCTCCGCTGTGAACATCCGTCAACCTAGCCTCAGGCCTTAGCATAGGAGTGACCAGAACTGCGTACTTTGTCTCAGAGCCCAAAGTAACACATTCCTTACATATCTGCAACTCAGAAAAACAAAATGACTTTTCTCCAATAGTATGTTCATGTATGGCTTAAAAAAAATCTGACTTTGAGATACTTGAGTTATGGGAAAAGGGCTGAAAAAGATTGTTTCCAAGATAGATTCTTATCTCTTGGAGACATGAATGCAGCCAGCTTCACCCCTCCCTCCCCCAGTCTGCCAGTGTTCACTGTGATGTATGACACACCCTGGACGTTCACAGGCTCAGCATTCCCAGGCTCTCCTGCATGTTGAAGATCTTGAAGATTTATGGTCTGGTTTGGCCCTGGGGCCTGGGAGAGAGGTGACTGGCAGGTCAGCTCAGGATACTAACTGCCCAGTGCAGTCTCCCCTGCATATTTCAGTCACCGCAGTGCATCTGGCTGCTGCGGTTTTAGCATGTGCTGTAGCAGGGCTCATAGGTGTATCCTCCTGGGATCCATTACCACACTGTACAGATTTGCTTGCCTGTGTGCATACGGGAATACGAAAGGGGCAACTTGAGCTGGGAGTGGCCAGAGGTTTCTCAGCCCCTGGTAGCAGGCGAATGGCCCCCGTGGCAGGTCTGGACAGGAAGGGAAGGGGCATGTCAGATTTCAGGCCCCCCCATGTGCTCCTGCCCAACATGTGGAATCCTTGGGGTCAGTGGCCAAAGGCAGCTTTTCCCTTTAGGAAGAATCTTTCTCCTGGCATCACAAGGGGGCATGTTGGAATGGGGGCGGCGTGTTGGGCTGAGCACGTAGATCATTTGTGGAGTGTTTGCCCACATGTGCCAAGATCTGGGTTCTGCCCCCAGCCCTGCGAGGTGGTGCATGCCCAGCACTGAGGCGGTACATGAAGGACATTCAGATGTTCGAAGTCGTCCTCAGCCACAAAGGGAGTCTGTGGCCAGCCTGGGCTGCATAGGACCCTATCTGGGAGGAGAGGAGATCTAATTATGTCTGGACTTATTTATGATATTATTTATGATACCTGTAAAGATTCTAATCTATGTAGGAGCAGTACTCTTTCCCTAGAGCAGTGTGATTGTGGTTCCAAGGGGGACACAAGAGGTCTGGCCAAGCGCGCCACCATCTCAGCTTAGCGTGGTACCTCTAGGCAGTTGGTGCCCCTGAGCTGACATTTCCTTTTCTGCCATGTCAGTTTCTGTGTCAATTTCCTGGATCCTCAGGCCAACCGCTTCCTCTGGGAGTCCTCCCGGTGAGCTTCCTCCCAGTTCCCAGTTGACTGGTCTCCTGTGTCCCCGGGGCTTATGGGACACACTCCGTGCCACACTTCTACATCTGGCTGCTTTTCTGTGCACCTTGCCGGACTTTTTCTGTTTTGCCATCTTGGGCCCTCCCATGGCTCTTAGCGTTGCAAGGCTTCTTTTCCTTGGGATTCTTGTGTTTCAGAGTGGAACACGGAAACCAGAACACGTGGAGATTGAAGCCAGAGCAGGTGATAATGGAGAGATTTTACTGAAAATGAGAGAAGAGGAAAGAAACTCTTGGATGCTCAGTCCAAGGGAGGCGAGATTCAAGCAGCCGGTTTAAGGTCAGAGAGAACCCGGAGAGCCACCATGAGCACATGGTTAGGAGGGGACGTGGCCGCCACATGGGACCACATGGTGGGGAGCGGCAAGAAGAGAGGTGACGGGGACACTCAGGCAGTTGCAGAGCAGCCATGCTGGGAAGGTCTCTGAAGGTCTTTGAAGCTCACCTCCAGGGCTGGTTTATCCTCAAGGAACACTCGCTATTTTAATCCTCCACAGGGATTAATCCTCCACAGGTCGCCAACTTCTCCTAATCCCCTATTTATGGAAGGATATGGAGATGATGAGCTCCATCAAGATCAACCGGGTTGGGCCCCAGTAGGAACAGACCAATGAGGTATAAAGGACCAAGAGCTCTAATCAAGTTTGTAGAAACAGGAGCGACCAATGAGGAAAAGCGACGTTTCCCAGAGCTGCTCAACCCTATAAATCCTCCCCTGTCCCTCCTGGATTTCGTGTCTGGAGTTCCTGAGTTCTTCTGGGCTCTCTCGCCCCTCATAGATCCATGGCTGTGAGTTCTATACTTTCTCTCCTCTAATAAACTAACTCGCTCCAACCAGGTTCTGCAGAACCTTGACTTAGCCGACTGTCTGTCTGGGGAGGCTCGGTGGTCTGTTTGGGCACCTTATCTCTGCGGACGATTCAGAGCCAGTTTGCCCGGGTTAGGAAAGTGTGTTCCTTTATGATAACCCCAGCAGTGGGGGGATGACCACATCTGGAATCCATGACTTCCTATCTGACTTTTCTCTCACCCCTCATGGAATCCAGTTCTCCAGGGCTCTCTTAACCCTTGCAGATTCACGTCCGTGAGTTCCGTTCTTTCTCTCCTTTAATAAACTCTACCGTAATCCTCTACACGTGTTCTGGTTTCAATCTTCCACTCTTACACACAAGAAGCTGGACACACAACGACCCCAGAGAACCAGCAACAATATTATGCTCAATGATGCACATGTGTCCAGGTGGCTTCTACCTGGTGTTAAACATCTGCTCATTTTCATCAGGTTTTGTCTCTCCACTGAGCTACACATCTCTCTGGGGCTGGATGGTTCACTTTGCTTTTGCTTGCTTCTATACCTGGTGTAGGAAGTGTTGGAGAATGAAAGGCTGCAGCAGGCAATTGTTCTGAATAAGCAGCTTCCCTGTTTAAAATGAAAGGCAGGTGTTGGAGAGAGGTGAAAGAAATGAAGACTTGGGGTGAAGGCCCAGCTGGCTTCTAAATCCTCAGTGAACAGGAGAAAGTCAAAAAATGTCTTGATTCCTGGAATCATCAACTCTTCTAATCCATATCTGGTTTATCTCCCCAGATCCCTGACCTCCTGCCCTAATGACTTTTGCCTGACATCCCTTCACTCCCCACCCCTCTACTGCCTGCTTCCTTAGCAACTTCTTAGCAACGTCTGATGGTGGTAAAAGATGGTTGCCCCCTTTTGGTCTTGGGGGTCTCTGCAGCTTTCTCCTCCTGCCATACTGTGCATCATATGGAATATTTTGCTGAAGACAGTTTCCAGATCAAATTAAAACAGATGGCATCAGGGAATGAGGCTGCAGACTTGAGAGATGGAGCAGGAAGATTGGCATCCAAGGCTGTCTTTGGCTACCAGGGCAGTTCAAGGACTTCAGGAGACCCTGCCTCAAACACAAACAAACAAACAAGAGACAAATAAACAGCCAACCCACCAGCCAACACACTCCTCCACCAACCAAGCTAAACGGGGAGCAAATTGGACTTAGTTTACCAGTCTGTAGCCTGGGTTCTTTGAGTCTGTAAAAGGGAAATACAGGATAAGAAACGAATGCTTTCCTCTTAGAGTGTATGTGCAAACAATGGTTTGAACTTCAGCCTGTGAAGACTTCAGAACTTAGGATAGCCCATGTTCCTTTGTATCTGTCAATCAGATGCAACCGACTCTGAACCCCAACCCCTCTGCCTCTGGAGGCTCATTTTTTGGGGATTGCTCAGGAAATCAGATCGATGTGGTGTTGCTAAATCTCATTTCTCTCCTGTTCTGCGATGCTTGTGTTGGGCAAAATGGATGACAGCCCACACCCTCCTTTTCCTCCTCCCTCTCACAGTAATGCCAGAAAGCCATTTCTCTTTGTTTGCTTTTTGGCATTTTCAAGACATGGCCTCACAAATTAACTCGCACTGAATGGGTGAGGTAGCCGAAGGTGAGTTTGGGCTTCTGATCTTTCTGCCTCTACATGTGTTTTCTTTATTATTGTTATTTTTGCATGTATGTGTGTGTATCAGAGATACAGGTTTAGAGCTGCCACGATGGACGGTCTCTGAAGGTCTTGGAAGGTCATCGCCCACTGCTGGGATCACCCCGATAGAACACATCCTTGGCCAACTTCCCCCCACCCTCTGTTTATGAAAGGCCATGGAGATTAGTTCTCCTTTACAAAGAAGTCTTACCCTGAGCTGGGCAGAAGATCAAATGGATTGAGCTTCGATATGAGCTAACCAATGAGGAAAAGTCATCCCCCCTTGCCTAAATGTATAAATATATCTGACTCTGACAGCCATCTTTGGCACTTGCTGCTCATGCACTCCATGCCTGGAGTCCGTTCTAGTTCCTTGCCCTTCACAGATTCCACGTCTGGAGTCCATGAGTTCTGTTCTTTTTCTCCTCTGATAAACTCTGCCTTCATCCTCTGCACGTGCTCCAGTGTCAATCTTCGACCTGCACGTGCTCCGGTGTCAATCTTCGACCTGAACACAAGCACCTGGCTACATATAGCCAGGAGAGTGGTCAACTTCATAACATTTGTTGAGCACAGCCGACCAACTCCCGCACCATTAGGGCACAATGTGTCTCTGTGGAGGCCCAAGGATGAATCATCTTTATCTATCTATCTCTCTGTCTATCTATCTATCTATCTATCTATCTATCTATCTATCTATCTATCTATCTATCTATCTATCCATCCGTCCATCCGTCCATCCGTCCATCCGTCCATCCGTCCATCCGTCCATCCGTCCGTCCGTCCGTCCGTCCGTCCATCCATCCATCCATCCATCCATCCATCCATCTATCTATCTATCCATCCATCCATCCATCCATCCATCCATCCATCCATCTATCTATCTATCTATCTATCCATCCATCTATCTATCCATCTAATCTATCCATCTAATCTATCCATCTATCTATCCATCTATCCATCTAATCTATCCATCTATCTATCCATCTGTCCATCCATCTATCTATCTATCCATCTTATCTATCTATCTATCTATCTATCTATCTATCTATCTATCTATCTATCTATCTATCTAATCTATCTATATATCTATCCATCCATCTATCTATCTATACATCTAATCTATCTATCTATCTATCTATCTATCTATCTATCTATCTATCCATCTAATCTATCTATCTATCTATCTACCTATCGGTCTGTCCGTCCGTCCGTATCAGAGGACACTGTGTATCCCTGTGGAGGACCAAGGGTGACTGGGGATCACTCTGGATTGCTTCTACCAACTTTTTGCTAACTTTTTGCTTCGCTCTGGGATTTCCCAGGCTCTGACCACCAGGGCTTTAGCTGGGCATTTTTATGTGGAACCTGGGATCCAAATTCAGATCCTTTGGCTTTGGAGCGCGAGTCTTAATCCCTGAGCCATCTCTCCAGCCCCTGCCTCTAGTTTCTGAGCTCTGGGATTATGCATGTGTACCACCATTCCAGGCTCTGTTCTTAAAAAATCTCTCTCTCGCTCTCTCTCTCTTCAGGACAACACAATCTTAAACTCACTCTGTCAAGCTGTAGACATTGCAGACCACATTGGCACATGGTACCACTGCTGTCTTCTGCAAAGATCCGACATGGAATTACAAATAGCAGGCACAACATTTCATACGCCTGTTACACTTTTTTATCTCTTCATTTGCATGCCTCTATTTTATAATCGCTCATCCTGGTAATAAAACCCACAGGATTTTAAATTGTGCCATCCCAGATGCTTCAAAAGAATTTGTGTTGCATAATTGGGCTCGTCTCCCTAAACACAAACAGTAATGCCCGACTTGAGACTTCAGTGTTCTGCCCTCGGGGGAGAAGCCGGGGTCTGCCCCCACAGCCTCTGTGTTGGTGGACTGATTCGGTGTGGGGGAAAGATTCAGAAACTCAAAGGGCATCACAAATAATACGTGGGTTCCCTCACCCCTCGTGGACTTCCCGTCTGCGAGTTCTGTTCTTTCTCAATCTCCTCTTAAGCCGTCTTGCGTAGCTCTCCCACTTCAATGCCCAGACACGAGCAGGCCCGGCCATCGCACGGCTCTCTTGCCCCTTGGGGAAACCATGAAATCTGTTCTTTCTCGAATAAAATCTGTCTTACTGTGTGTTTATGAGAAGTGCAGAGAAGATCCTTCCACCAACAGAGTTGCTGCAATTGGACCAAAGTCAGAGAACTATTCTGTAGTCAGGAGAATCTTGGGATTTCAGTTTGTTACTCAATCAATTATGTTACCATAACAAAGACATTGAGACTTAGAAACTTAAGCTAACACTTGTCTTCTGGGACTCAGGTGGAAGAGTCTGGATTCAAGTCTTGCGCCAAGCCATCTGCCATATCCGCAGTCCTCCTTTGAGTCTCCCTGGGAAGACAATCCTTCTCCAACCTTCCACGAGAGCCATGGGTAGGTTTGAGGTTCTGGCTGGCTGCTGACTGGTTGGCTCCTCACCATGTAGACGGTGGAAATCGGAGCAATGTAAGTGAGACCCAGACTGGGAGGGTCACGGCCCAGAAGGTGTCTGCCTGAAAGGACTGATCATGAAGTCATGGGTTACCTGCGGCCGTTCTGCTGACAGTCAGATCACTCAGGCGCAGCGAGGGAGCACTCCGCGGATGACGGCCGCCGTGAGGGGCACAGGATGCTGCTTGGCTGCCCAGCCCAGGGCTGGACCGTGAAGGGCAGCGAGGTCAGCTGAAGCAGGCCTGGAATCAGGGCCTTGTTGGATGACGTCAGAGGAGGGAAGGGTTTTGGCAATGAGGAATCTCAGCTGGCTGTCTTCAAGTTTCTACGCTCTTTTCTCTGCCCTGCTTCTGGAGAATTCCAGAATAATCCTGGAGGAAGCGTGTTTGGGCATCAGGGGTGGGAGATGGGGCTGAGGTGTAGCTTCACCACTGGGGTTTGGGGGCAGAAGGAAGCACTTGAAGCGCATGGTGCCAACTTGGAGGGTTTCAAGCTTAAAAAAGGCTAAATGCAGGTCTGGGGCGGTAGCTCAGTGAGTAAGAATGCTTGGTGTTCATGCACGAGAACCAGGGTACACTGAGACCCCTCTCCCCAGCTCCCACGTAAGATATCCAGGCACGTCCACATACTGCTGAAACCACAAAGCTGGGGGGGGGAAGCAGAAATAAGAACATCACTGTGTCTCAAGGGAATGAGGTAGAGAGAGTAGTTTCTGTTTACATACTGGTGCACACAGACATATGTGCACATGCATGAGCACACACAAACACATGTGCACACACATGTGCATACCCGCTCACACCCACAACATTAACTTTCAAAAAACATGACGTTGTTCTTTCTTCTCCTTCCCTTTGTGACACAGAATCTTCTGCTCTTGGTATAGTAACCCAATGGACATGGCAGGGTCTTGCCCAATGTCACTGACCAGTGTGTGTATGTGTGTGCATGTGTATGTGTGTGCAAGACAGGCTTAACCCCTGAGCCTGCCTTGGAAAATATATTTTTAAGTCTCATACAATGAAATCTTGTTATTTTCTTCTCATATTACCCCCTCACTCCCATCCCCACTGAGATTCCGCCAATAAGTTTTCTTCTTGTTTTTATGCCCCTTCCTGTGTTTGGGATCCATTTAGGGCAACACAGGCTCTTTGACTGGCATGTTCCTGGGCACCCACTGCAGCATGGGGGATATGTGGGTGACTGCGCAGAGAGGGGGCACGAGAGCTTGTCCCTCATCCATGATGTCACAGTCCTGCAGATCACCTGGAATCTGTCTAGCGGGAACAGAAGACAGAGAGATCACTTGTATGTTTTAGCTGTGACAATAAGGAAGAGCAAATGTCTAGTTTGAGACAAAGAGTGGTCCTTCTCCCTCTCTTCCTTCTCCTCCTCCTCCTTCTCCTGACAACTTTTGATCTTTAGTGATAGTTCAGCCATGTACAGTGTGTTCTCTAGCCAGGACAGGGTCTACCGCTCACGAATAGCAGGAGTTGGCATTGGAAGAACAAGAAGCCGGGGAGGGGGATTGGGGGCTGGGGACTTGGGTTGCAGCTGACGCGGGACTCAAGGACAGAGCTGCCTTCGGTATCCCTGAGGAATCTGTTTCTCTCGCAAAGACTTTCCGCTGGTTTCCTTGACCAGCTTCCCCGTTTGCTCATCACTCACGGGACTTGCGTGGATGCCACAGGTCCCAGTTGCCCATCTCTCAGGCTCAGTGCCCACCATGGGCCTGGTGTGTTGCTTGCTCAGATTTGGAGAGAGATTGCATGTGCTTCTGATTAGAAAACGGACTGGCTGGCCCTAGTCAGAAGGTTCTCCCCCAGCAGTTCTGCAGAGGAGAGTCTGAGGGGGTCCAACAGTGAAACTCAACCTGCGCATGGCCGTGCTGTACAGCAAGTGTGTGTGCAACGCTTGTATGCTTTCGCCGTGCACGTAGGAGGCTGACGGACACAGATGCTGAGGGCAGGCTGAAGCAGGGGAGCTAGAACTGAGTCTCCTTTTCAGAAGAGACAGCAGTTTCCAGGCTCCTCAAGCTCAGACTAGAATAATTAGAAAAAAAAAAAAATGAGACCCATATGGTGTGGACTTCAGATCCTATGGAACAAAACTCCAGAGACTTCTGGGCGGTCCCTCCTTCCTCCTTCCATCAGCTCATCAAAGAAAGTACATGTCCAAAGAAACGCACAGTACAGGGTTGGGCATGAGGCTCAGCTGTGGAGTCCTAGTCTAGCATGTACAGGGCCCTGAGTTCGAGTCCAGCGCTGAGTAAAACCAGGTATGGGGCTGTCCGCCTGTCCTCCCAGCCCGCAGAACATGGAGGCGCGAGACCGCGTCAGAAAAGAATTTAAAGGAAAAAAAATGGAAGAAAGAAGAAAAACCTATACAAAATGCAGGTTCCCCTACCACAGCGTTTCTTCTTGGGTTGAATAAATGAAGGCTCGTGGGGGGAAGCTGCTGTATTATCCTGATTTTTCTCCTATTCCAAACAACCAGACAAGCTCTTAAAATTTTAACATGGCCAGTTCTAGCTATAGGTTGGGGCTCACTGAGTGATTTGTGCATGAGAACTCTTGCTTTATCTTAAAGGGAATGATTAAAAAGAAAGAAGGTGCTGGAGAGATGGCTCGGTGGGTAAAGGTGCCCGCCTCTGAGCCTGGCAGCCTGAAATCAACCCCTAGAAGCCACTTGGTGGAAACACCTGACTCTGGCAAGTTGTCCTCTGACTTACACACACACACACATGCTCTGAGCTGCACCATGCACTCCTTCCCCAACACAAATACACACCCAATAAATAAGAAAATGCTAGAGAAGTAATGCATAGGTCATAGACAGACTGAGACCTGGGGTCTCATGTTATCATGTTATTCAGTCATTAAGTGAGCATGTATTTGTTCCATACCTCTTTAGTTTTCATAAATATTAAATAACTCACACTAAGTTGCTAATTATTTTTATTAGGTAATTGTAAAATTGGATAAAAATTATAATCTTTTAATTATGCCTTTGTAACCAGACAGATTTCAGGAGATTAAGTCCAATTATTAGATGCTCTGGAACAAACTCTTTCCAACAGAAACATCCAGGAAAAAAGAGATTGAATTCTCCATTGCTGTTTGAATCGTAAGAATTGTATTTGTGTTTTAGAGAAATGTGAGTGCTCAAATCGTACTGCTGGGGAGTTGCTTGTGTAGTGAAGAAGTGCTTGATGGGCAAACGTGAGGGCCTCAGTTCAAATCCCCAGCATATAAGTAAAGGCTGGGTGTGGTGGCCATCTGTCCTTCCAGAGCAGGATGGGTGGGAGGATCCCAAAACTCCACGGCAACCAGTCTTGTAGAATCTCGAGTTCCAGGTTCAGCGAGAGATCCTGTTTAAAAAAAAACAAGGTGTGGGGTTTAAGTGTTTGCCTCATAAACATAAGGACCTGTGTTCAGATTCCCAGAGCCCATGTGAAAAACACCAGAGGGCAATGGTGGTTCCCGCAATTCCAGCCCTGGAAGGTGGAGCCTGGGAAACCCCAGAGCAAATAAGGAGGTGGAGTAATCCAGGATGATTCTTTTTTTTTTTTTTATAACATTTTTATTATTATTTCCGCTCATACAAACTTAATAGGTAGACCAGTTCCCTCCCCCCTCCTCCTCCTCCCCCTCCCTCCCTCCCCATCTCCCAGTACCTCCCCCCCCAATTCCCAGAGAGTCCTTTATTGCGTATGCCTAACTCTCCTCTTGGTCCTCCTTTCTGATGACGTAAAAGGACCCAGTGGCATTTCCCTGAACCCTTTCTCGTGTTCCCCTTAAGCATAGGAACACTACTGTGGCTGTCAATCCCTTGCCTCCAAGGATCTTGGTGCTTTTAGCCGATGTTAGACTTTGTGAGGTCAATAGTGTGACGGACATGGAGCAGGGCATGCAAAGTCCTATTATCTTTTTTTTTTTTATTAAAAATTTAATTATACATTTAAAAATTTTTTTACCAGTTCCCTCCCTCCCCCCTCCTCCCCCCGAATCCCCTCCTCCTCCTCCTCCCCCTCCCCTTCCCCTAGTGCCTCCCCCCCAATTCCCAGAGAGTCCTTTATTGTGTACGCCTAACTCTCCACTGGGTCCTCCTCTCCGATGACACATAAGGACCCAGTGGCATTTCCATAAGCCCTTTCTCTTGTTCCCCTTAAGCATAAGATCACTACTATGGCTGTCAATCCCTTGCCTCCAGGGGTCTCGGTGCCCTTAACAGATGCTAGACTTTATGAGGGCAACAGTGCGCTGGACATTGCGCAGGGCATGCAAAGTCCCATTATGATTGCTTTGGCCCCAACTGTTGTTGAGAATCTTGCAAATCGTTGCTCCTCCCATCCTTTTGCTCTTACAATCTTACCGCCCCCTCTTCCGCAAATGTCCCTGAGCTCCAGGATGGGGAGAGATTAGGCTGGCCTAGTTCTATGTGATTGATATAGAGTCTCTGAAGTTCTGGATTGTGGTTTGTTGATTTTCTTTTGCAGTTTTGCTGCTCCTGCAATTCCCTTCACTCCATTCTGCTGGGCACTGTATGTCACCCCCTGGCCAGAGACAAAAAGCTGTTAAACTGGAGTCTTGTTGTAATAGCACATTCAAGGGTAGATGTAATGAGAGTAGGAAACCTCACTGAGGGAGGGGTCCATCACCCATTTGCAAAATGATTACTTTTTATCTGCTAGAATATATGCCCTCCCCTTCTGGTGAGATCAGGAAAGAACGTCTGTGAACTTAACCAGGTTTCTCATTACTTACTTGCAGACCTTGATGGAGGCCTATTTTCTCTGCTGTAACATGGTCCCCTCTCTCCTTGTTTCTGGTGTGGCCCTCCTACCCCCAGGATGATTCTTGATGTTACCCTTGGGCTCCACAGGCGCACATGCACACGCGCGCGCGCACACACACACACACACACACACACACACACACACACCCCACCTTGATTAAATGAAGCCTTTAAATAGCCTCCTAATTGTTCCCTCTTTGATCAACATTCTTTCTACAATGTCACGTGGAAGATCTTTGTATTTCTAGGAAGGTCATGCTTCTGTTCAGTGAATTTCCCTCTTGTCTCCAAGCCTTGCCTCATTGTGTGAATGACTGGAAATTTCTGGTTTTAAAGATTTCTGGTGGGGACCATGCTTTATGCAGGGACCGCCCTTCTCAGATGCAAAGGTGAAGTGGAATCTTTCTCTTCCGTTGACAGAGAGGAAACGCAAGAGCTGACATGTCCCACTTCCTTCAGCTGCCACTAGCTTTCAGCCGCAGTGTAGCCTGTGAAGACCATGTTCCCATGTCAGGGGCCTGGGAGATAAGGGTTTCACATTGCATGGGAAGGTTGGTTCCATTCACTTGCCATCCAAAAAATCCGGTTTCCAGATGTGCATCCTAAGACACACCCTGACCTGCTCTCAGGTACCAATCCAGTCCCACAGCCATATCAGAGCCAGCAATTTGCCCTTTACCCCAGGTGGTCACTCCCCAGCCCCTCAGGGGCCTCTTTAATAATGTGTCTCTGGGTCATTTGCCCCGCATGCATCGCAGGACTCCACGGCACATGACATTGTATTTGGCTTTAAAGGATGAAATTTCACAAAGGCAGAGAGTCATAAAGGAATGTGAAAGATGCCTGTGGTCTCATTTCCCAAAGAAACTTACAGCATGAAGCCCCCAGTGCGCATCCCCATACAAAGGAAGGGAGGAAGGGAGGGAGGAAGGGAGTGAGAAAAGGAGGAAGGGAGGGAGAAAAGGAAGAAGGGAGGGAGGGAGGAAGGGAGGGGAAAAGGAGGAAGGGAGGGAGGGAGGAAGGGAGGGAGGGAGGAAGGAAGGGGAAAAGGACGAAGGGAGGGAGGGAGGAGCTGCTCTTTGGAAGAGTAGTGGCCACTGAGGCTGTGATGTTCTACAGAATTTCACCCAGAGACAGCACTCTACCTCACAGTGGAACCCAAAGAAGCCCCCAGTGGGTCTCAAATATACTGAACTCAAGACTGCCCCTCCCCCACTCTTCTGCATAAAGTGGGCGCAGTGACGCAGGCCTGCGATGCCTGTGCTGAGAAGGTGAAGATGGGAAGATCTGGATTCAAAGTCTCCTTAGCTGTAAAGGGAGCATAAAGCCAGCCTGGGCTCTACGGATCCTGCCTTCAAAAACCCTAAAATGCTGGGCAGATGCAGCACCAGGACCCCACGAGCGCGACCCCAGAACCCACATAAAAAGGCAGAGCAGGGCTGGACATGCTAATCCCAGTACCGGGAGACAGCGCAGGGTTGGGGGTCACTGGCTGGCTAGTCTATGTGGTGAGGTGCAGGCCCACGAGAGACACGGCCTTGAAATCAAAAAGGTGGATTGCACCTAGGGAATGATACCTGAAGTTATTCTCTGGTCATGTGTATACACACCCACACCCACATGCACATACACATGGACACACACATACACACAGACACACCCACACCCACATACACACACATACACATGGACACACACACACACACACAGACACACTCACATACACATACACACATATATGCACATACACACAGATACATACATATACACATACACAGACACACACATACACTACATATATACACACATGCATGCATACACAAACATTCTACATATATACATACACACACATTCATACATACACACATACACATAAACACACACATACACATACATTCTACATACACACACATTCACTCACATATACACATACTCACATACACTCACACACATATACACTCACACCACATACACTCTACATACACACACTACATACGCACATACACACTAACATATACACTCTATATACATACACTATACACACTTTACACACACACATACACACACACTCACATATACACATACACACAATACAAACACACACAACACATATACACACATACATACAACATATATATATATACACTATATACACACATACACACACAATACAAACACACATACACACATACACACAACATATATATACATATTCTACATACACACATACACATATACATACATATATACACACATTCTACATACACACACACACTGTACACACACACTACGCACAATTTACATACACTCAAGCACACATGGACATGTATGCACTTATATACTGTACACACATACTCATGCACACATCCATGAATGCATACACTCATGCACACAGGTGCATAGCACATACACATTTGTTTAAAATAGACTTGTACACACACACACTTTTACATGCATACCCATACACATGCACACATGCATTTGAGCATAGACACACATGTCCACGTGCACACACTCACAGTCAGCGTTCTCTGCTGGAACAAAGGCAGGCCCAGCTGAGCTGCAGGGCTGTGTAAACGGAAACAGACTTCTGACCACCGTTCTTTTTTTTTTTTTTTTTTATTGGAAGCCTCCACCTCCTTGTTTACTCTGTCCTGGGATTCACAGGCTCCGCCCTACCAGGACCAGAAGCGCAGGCATCTATACGTGGGGTCTGGGATTTGAACTCAGGACCTTCTGCCTACAAGGCAGAGGCTTAACCCCTGAGCCACCTCTCCAGCCCCGTGACCACCGTTCTTGAGTTCTGTCAGCATTCGGTCTGGTCTGCTCAGCTATAGCTGGCTGACTGCTATGCCATATATTTCACATATGGAAATCCAGTTTTTGTCCTTGTGATCAGAACCCAGGGAGAAAAGAGGAGCGATTGGGGTGCTGCGGCGCCGTGAGGTTCTCCACTGTGGGTCTCCGGGGCTGCTATGTTGTTTTTATTATTTCCAGCTGTCCTAATTGTTCTCTTGCTCGATTTCAGCTCAGTTTTCAAAGAGGAGCTGCCTGGCCAGGTGGTTGTTATTTTTGTGAAACTCTTTCAGCTCTTAATAAGAACGGATGCGCAAGGAAAGCCATTATTCCAGTAATTTCTTTCAAGCATTTGCAATCCAGTTGACAGGGCGGGTGTGTGTGTGTGTGTGTGTGTGTGTGTGTGTGTGTGTGTGGTATGTGTGTGTGTATGTGATGTTTTAGCACAGGAAACTTTAAAGCCCGTGGAGGAGGGGTTAGGAGGGGAGCTAGAGACGAAGGGAATTGAGGCCATGCTCGGCTCAGGCCCCGAAGTGACATCTGTTCTGTTTCTGTCGATCTTCAGGAAGTGACACGAAGACCATTTTCTCAGGACTGAAGCAGAGGGGACACTGTGACTCTCGGGGTTTCTTGGGGACAGCAGCTCCTGAGTTCACAGGTGTTTCTGCCTTCCGTCCTGTGGTCCTTCGCCCTGGAGGGCCTTGGCGACCTGGCTCCCACCTGGGGACATTGCCTCACTGCCTCACGTGCCTTTGGAGCCGGGTCACTAACTTGAGTGGTGACCCAGACTTGACCTTGGCTTTTCTGGGTGACCTTAGCCCCTTTCCCTCCCCTGAAGGTTTTTCAAAGCTGGCTACTGAGGAGACAGGGGAATTACTGCCTTGGCGACAGCTCTCTTGAGGCCTTCCTTTCTCCTAGACCGCAGCTGAGTTCCTGCTGATCTCCCTAGAGAGGCGACTCCTTATGCTGAACACAGATGTCATGGTCTGCATGTGTGTCACTCCCCCGGCTCATGGCTTTGCATCCTCGGCTAATGTCTGGGGAGGTCATGGTCTCTGTAGGAGGCAGAGCCTTGCTGGAGGAAGACAAGTCACAGGGGGCGGATCTTGAGGTCTGGTGGCCCCGCCCTGCTTCCTCTCAGTCTGCTCTTGCTCTCTCTGCCTCCTGATAGCTGCTGCGACCTGACCCAGCCTCCTTCTTCTGCCTCCAGCCACGCCTTCTGCTGTGCGATTCTCACCACAGTGGACCCATAAACCAAAGAAATCTCCCAGTTTTCCCCTTAGTTGTCTGTAAGTCTCACAGCAGCAAAAGGAAAAGTTCCTGAATCAACTGGAAAGAACTGGTACGGCCCCGTGGTGCTCTCCGCCTGCTTATCTCAATGTGCACGTGCTCAAAACACTTTACAAGAGTGGATCGCTGCTGGGTAGAGGCCTTCTGCCCCTCGGTGCCCTTCTTATCTTGGGGAGGGCGTGAGGGTTTAGGGATACACGTGAAGGAAGGTTCCATGAAACAGGCCATACTGTGTGCAGTTCTCCTTTTTTCCTCTGCTAGGGAGCAGTTCTCACAGACCAGCTGGTGCCCTGTGTGTGATGCGGTGCGTGGGACAGTGTTGACTGGTGCCCGTGCGTGGTGCTGCGTGGGACGGGGGTGATCAACAAGGTTGCCAGTGTCTGCTGTACTCATCACTGGGAATGGAGGGCATAGATTTTCTAGAAATGTTTGGACAAAGATGGCTACTTTGTCCTTAAAAAAATAATAGGCCAGATAGGTACAGTTCTAGATGCTCAGTAGTTAAAAAAGTGCTTGCCACATAAGCCTAAGACCAGAGCTTGGTCCCCCACATCCCATGTAGATGCTGGACACAGCATCCTAAACATCCGCAATCCCAGCATGCCATGGGAAAGGGGAGGCAGAGGCCTGTCCAGCCTGTTCTTGCAGCCGCGAAGAGATTTGATCTCAGACAAGGTAGAAAAGGGAGGATGTCACTGAAGGATGCCCTGCATCTCACAGCTGTGCTGCGCCCACACTCACACACACACACACACTGGTATATACACTCATCACACACACACACATGTGCACATATGCACACTGCATCTCCACGGATGTGCCATGGTGCTCACACACCCACACTCAAACACACTGGTATATACACCCAATCACGCATATAGACTTACATGTGCACCTATGTACAGATGCTTACCCCACATACACACACATAGCACACATGCGTGCACTCACATACCACACATACTTACAGACATATTCATCACACTTACATAGATACTCATCACACACACATGCACACACACATGCACACACGCATGCGCACACACATGCACACACGCATGCGCACACACAGACAAGCAGCACATACTCTAAACCCGAGGCTTGAATTAAGATGTGGCTTTTGAAGTTCAGCTTCTGGAAATGTCTCAGCTATCTGAATTGTGAAACGTTTGTAAGAACTGACTTGGTGCCAACCAAAACAATATCCCCCTTCTCAGACAGACGGCCACCTCTGTCCTCCCTTCCCATACGAAACCTCCTGCACCCCGGTAACTGAGGTAACTGAGGTGGCTGTTGGCCGTGGCTCCCCCGCACCTGGGCCTCCACGTCAAGGCTGGGCTGCTCAGCCTTCCACAGTGGCCCAGATCTCATCCGCTGCTTTAACTCCTCGGTGACCGAAAAGGGTTGCATCCCAAGTCTCAGAACCGGAGAAACTTAGAACGCAGTTCCCCTGCTCCCTTAGCCCCCACTGAGATGCCCCTTCTCCCCCGTATCCATGGGAAGGTTCTTTTGCGGGAGTTATGGGCTTTCTCTACACCAATCGACCAGGCAGCTCAACCCCCCCTGCCTAGCTCCCGATCTTGTTCCCTGGAAGGGGGTCTCGTCACCAGGATGATCTATAAATGGTTCTTGGAGAGTATTTCTATAGCTGAACATAGGCAGAAATAGTTGTCTAATCTCAAAATTGCATACAGGATAAATCCCCACTCTCTTGGAATCACCAAGATAATGTTTGAAAACTGGGCACTTAGAGCTATTTTGTGTGCATCCGTGTGATGGTTACGGTGTCTTCCTTGGGCTGTGTAAGCCTGCTTGCTCAGCGGTGCAGTGGGGACTGGAGCACAGGAGCAGGGGATGATGATCGGTGCCAGGGCGACTCCTACCTCTCGCCCAGTCCCTTCTTTGGAGGGTCTCCCTCACCTGCGGAGTGGGTGGCTTTTTTTTGTGGCAGAAGATGCTCGTGTTGGACAAGATATAGAGAAGTCCCAGAGGTACGTGTTTCTCAAACTGGATGGTGCCTTTGCCTCTGTCTACTTTGAGACACGGGACGGTTGATCTTATGTTTCTCTGCCTCTTGTCTGAACAGGTGAAGTGAGTTCACGATGGTATTTACTCATGGGAATTGTGGCAAGGATTAAATTAACAAACAAACCCAAAACACTAGAATTGTGCTTTTAAAGATTCCCAGGTAACTCCAACAGTTCCAGAAATGCAAGCTGTAAATGTCCTTCCCCCACCACGGCGGTGAGTGGTAAGCTTCATGAGGGTAGGGTCTGAAGTTGTCTTGTTCATGGGTCAGGAGCCCACTACTTGTTGCCAAGAAACACAGCTGTTCTTGCAACCCCTGCTCCCTGGACTTCTAGAAGTTATAGAATCAAGTCTCACGAGTGAGTCTCAACCAGCAGTTGTGTGAAACTGGAAGCATGAACAAGTCTCTCCACCAGCTTTGTCTTCTTGTTCAGGCTTCGGTGTTTAGGTTGGTGCAGTGCTTGCCTGGTATAGGGGACACACCGCTGTTAGAAAAAGAAGAAAGATGGGGGAGGGGGAGGGAGATAGAACAGGAACCCAAGCTTCACCCACGAAGACTGAAGTTTATTCTGGAAGCTCCTCCAAAACTCCAGTGAGGGAGCAGTGATTTCCTATCCAGAGGGAAATTGCTACTGACTTGGAGTCAAGAGTACAAGCTTGTTGTAGTCAGCCTGCATTGTTGCTGATAAATAATCATCAAATGGCTTAAGGGAACAAGGGGTTTATTCCTTATGACAGTCTGGTTACAGTTCTAAGTCCAGCTTGACGGGAGAGCATGCATCAACACCAGGTTGGGGGAACTGGCCACAACATCTCTATGTAACAGCTGAAAGAGGGATGATCCTTATTTGCCAGACCAGCATGTCCGGCCAAATATACAGAAGGATGCTGTCATGGTTTGAAATGTGTCTCCCACATCCACAGTCTCGTGTGTTTGGCAAGGTCATGATATCTTGAGAGGTGGAGCCTTCCTAGAGGAAGGCAGCCACAAGGGATGGGCCTTGAGTGGCTCCATGTGTCACTCGTCCAGTTGCAAACACAGTCTCTGTTCCCCCTAGACCATCATAATAAGCTGGGCTTCCACTGTCTGCGTCTCTCACAGCATGAGAAAAGCCCATTTGGCCCTATTGCCAAGACACAAAGACTTTCCCAGCACAAAGTCCCAAAGTTCTCCATATTTCTCCCAACAAACAGTTCCAAAGGCACACTAGCCACATCACAGCATTGGCCATACTTCTGGGTACCAACTTCTCTCAACTTACAAACAACTTCACATTGTGGTACCAGCTGTTCTTAATCTCACAGCAGTACCCCACTACTAGGTACCAATTTCTGTAACAGTTACTCTTAACTATTGCTGTGAGAGAGCACCCAAAGTCAAGCAACTTAAGGGAGAAAGGGAGATTTGTTCAGCTTACAGTTCCAGAGGGGAGATAAAGTCTTTCAAAGCAGAGGCAGCACAGCTGCCTGGCCAAAGCTGAAGGAGGCTACCTCACTGCAGACATCTTGAAGGCTGAGAGCTTTTTCCCATGGTCATCACAGAGAAGCTGAATCAACTGTGATTCAAGGTGGCCAGTCTTGGCAAAGTAGTCCATGTGGTTCTGGTTTTGGAGGCATCAAGGATGCAAGAGGGAGGAGGTCGTGGATTCCTCCTCCAAGATTTCAAAAAATGATGGAAGCCTGGCAGCATGTGGCAGAAAGTCTGCAGTTTAGAGGCCCAAGGAGGGCAGTTTGTGCTGTGTAGTTAAAGCCTGGCTTGCCATTGAGAAGTAAAGATGTCAGAGATGCTAGAGACAATGTGGTACATCTACCAAGGAGAGCTGTATACCCTGGGAGGAGTCAGCCCAAGAGAGTGATGTGTTCTATGGGCAACTGCATTGGAGAGGTAGAACCAAAGCCCTTTGGAACTGAGATGATTTCAATCGGAGGCTCACCTGTTGGACTTGGAGCTACAAGATTTGGAGTTTGTCCTACTGGTTTTTGGTCTTGTTATGGGTCAGTCTTTCCTGGATATGCCCCCATTCCTTCCTTTTGGAATGGGAATGTTTATTCTCTGCCATTGTATGTTGGAAGTATGTAACTTGTGTTTTGATTTTACAGGAGGCTTTGGACTTTGGACTTTTGGACTGTGTTGGAACTACTGATGTAGTCTATGAAGACTTTTAAAGTTGGACTGAGTATGGTTTGCATAATGAGATGGCAATGAGCCTGTGGGAGTTAGGGATGGAGTGTCATGGTTTGAAATGTGTCCCCCACAGCCTCGTGTGTTTGGCAAGGTCATGATACCTTGTGGAGCCTTGCTGGAGGAAGGGAGTCACAAGGGGTGGGCCTTGAGGTGGATTAGTCCCACCCTACCTCCAGGAGAAGTCTGCCTTTGCAGCAAGCAGTCTGCAGCTCTCAGCTTCCAAGATTTCTACAGTGACACAGCCTCTTCCAGCTTTGGCCAGCCAGCCATGCTGCCTCCACTTTGAAAGACTGTATCTGCCCTCTAGAAATCTCTCTTTCTCCCTTAAGTTGCTTGACTTTGGGTGCTCTCTCACAATAATAGTTAAGAATAACTGTTATAGATGCTGACTTCCTCAACCAGCTCTCAGTATTTTATTCACCTGTTCAGGGCCTAGTCCCACCCACCGGGACTGGGCCTTCCCCATCAGCTAAACAATCTTTTGCAGGTTTGCTCTGGGCTTAACTCACTACTAATTCTCTACAAATGTGCCCAGAGCTCAAACCATCAACTGTCAAGTTGACACCTGTGCCCAACCATGACAAAGCTTTTAACAGTTGGGGTGTAGGAGAAGGGATTTTGAGTTTGACCACTTGTCAGATTAACATTCTTGGTGGGGGGTCTCTGGTAAAGATCTATTTTATCTCAGATCTATCTGGTGGGGTCTCTGGCAGAGATTTGTCAGGTAGTGTCTTTGGTTTTGAGGTCTGGTTTCAGATCTATCAACCATTCTGCAAAAACCAAACCAAACACTCAAATTTAAACTCCCCTCAATCTGTATTCTTTGGCTATGTTTCCACAAATACATCTCTTTCAGCCTCAAGGACTGCATGTGCTTCTTGCTGCCTCCTATAAGTCTGTGGCAGTGTTACGCAGACAGAATGGCATTCAAATACACATCTTGCACAATAGCATGTGGCAAAGGTGCTTTTCAGTTGACTTCATAGTGAACCACCATTACAAAGTCCCTGGCTTTACCCTGGTGTTTACTCCGTGGATCATGGGCAAGAGCATGATAACATGTATGTAATGTATGTAACGGCATTTCATGTAATGGCTTCACTCCCCACCTTCTTGTGTTTATTTGGTTTATTTAATGAGTATTTATTTATTTTGAGGCAGGGTCTTACTTATGTGGCCCAGGCTGGCCTTAAACTTGTGATTCTCCTGCTTTAGCGTCCTCAGCATAGGCCTACCATGAGAAACTCCCATGCCTTTTTAAATGCTTTATGCAATTCACTCATGAGTCTCCTGGTGAGTGAAGAAACCTAATATGGCTTCCCACTTGGTTCCTCTGAGGTTTCCCATCTCTGGCTAGGATGGCTGGCCAGCAAACCCCTGGGCCTACTGTCCTCCCTCCGCCCTCTTTCCCTCAATTCTGAAGTTACAGGTCATGCCCAGCCTTTGTGTGGTGCTGGGGATTTGAACTCAGGTCTCAGCTTGTAGAGCAAGTGTTCTTACCCACTGAGCCATCTCCTCCGCCTTCATGTTTCCCTTTTTAAAGTGCAGCCCCGTGACAGGTGAAGGCCTGAGTCTCACTGACTTTCTCTTTTCTGCTCACACTAGCAATGGATACTGAAGACACCCCTTGTTCTTTCTCTGCCAGTTTCACTTTCTGCACTTTTGCAAATGGACTCTGTCTCGCTCTCTCGGCCTCTTCGGCCCCTTGTCCAGGTCTTCTCCAGTCTCTGATTATTGTTGGTAGCCCTGCATCTGCCTGGAGCCACCACGGTGCTTTGCTTCCTGACTCCGTGCTCCCGGGAAGCTGTGGCAGTCCTCTGGCCTGGCTGCTCTGAGACCAGTGCACCGTCTGCGCAGCCTCCTGCTGCAGCCATCTTGCTTCTTTATGGACTCAGCCTCCACGCATTCCAGACGGATGGTGCCTTAGGGAGCCAGGCTGGTTCCATCAGCTCACAGATGAGGAAATTGAGCTGCAACATTTGGGAGCTTGTGAGTGGGGGGCCTGGCCAGACCCTGGACTCTACCCCAGCTTCCTGCCAGCATTCCATAGTCACTCTCCCGCTGGGACATCGCTTGGCTTTTGAATTTGCCTTGGCACATTCAAATCTTCTGCCTCCTTCTCTCTCTCTCTCTCTCTCTCTCCCTCTCTCGTTAACATTTCTGCACAGGCACTGCCAGCCAGGTTTCTGACTTTCTTTCCTTAGAGAATCTGCTAGGATTGTTCTTTGGCTCTGAATTGGTCCTTAGACCCACCCAGTTGGGTAAAAAAGGCTCACATTTGGCTGGCAGAAGATGGGAGCAAGCAAGCTGTTGGCAGCGAGAGCACTAGCCCCAGACCACACTGGGAACACAGAGCTCTGAGGGGCGCCCTTCTGAAATGAATTCTAGACCATTCCTGGGTTACTCTCTCAAGGACTTTCTGAATTGTTTGGGGCAAAGTGAAGTATGCTGCTGCTGATTTCAAACCGAAGATGATGTGGGAAGTGAGGTATCTCAGTTTGGAGCAGGGTGACCCATCCACTCCCCAAATCCTGCCTTATCTGACTCAGAAGGAAAAGACCACCCCCAGGGCATGGCTGTGATAGACTGTGGATGACATTTATCAGCCAGTCAGTCAACACTGAAGACACGTCACTTAGCAAATACTAACGCTAGGCTTGGAGGTGACTCAGCGGTTAAGTTGCTCACCAACAAACAGGGAGACTGGAGTTTGGATCCCTGTATCCCAAGTCAAACACGGGGCAGATGCAGTGGCCTGGCTGTAATCCCAGTCTCAGAAGGCAGAGACTGGGAATCCCCAGAGCAAGTGAGTCAGGTTAGCTCTATGGCTAAGCTCTGGGTTTGACTACAGACCTTGTGTCAGAAGAATAAGCTGAGCTCTGAGAGAACCTAGTGGGTAAGGCACCTGCCTGAAAAAATAGGAAACTTGAGTTCGATCCTGGAAGCCCACACGGTGTAAGGAGAGAACTGACCACCTACAGTTGTTCTCTGACTTCTACTTGTACACACCATGGTATACATGTGCGTGCCTATCTTTCTCCCCCCTCCAAGTAAATGAATAAATCGAATACTAAAAAAAGAATAAGGTGGTAGTGCAATGAAGAATGGTTCCTGATGCAATGCACTTGCATGACACGTGCCCACATACAGGGCAGCATTCATGCACTTGCAGAAGCAAGCCATAGACCAATGAATCCATGGATGCGAAGAAAGAACATTCTAGTCAAAGCACAGAGCGCACTGGGATCATTAGATTGTGAAATCCCTGCTGTCAAGCAGTTGATTCAGAAGTCCTCCCAATGCCACAGCAGAAGCAAATCTATTGCCATGCATGTGCGCTGCAGCAGCGGCTCGAAAGGCCCTGATAGCAGAGGCACTTGCCAACATTGTGGGCGTGTTCTTCAAGGCTAATTAAAACTTTCAGCCTTTGGATTGCAAAGCTCTGGCTTGCAATGACAAATCAAGGTGGAGACGCTTCAGTCGGATGAACCGTGCCAGATGCCAAGGGACCACATTCCGAACTCTCTTCTGAGCAAACTGACACATACAATATTTATTAAGGAACAGCGGGAGTTTAGTATTTCATTAGTAGGCTGAGGGACTAGATTTCTTCTAAATTTGAAATCCCGGTTTATAAAAAATGGAGTGGTGGGGCTGGAAAGGTGGCTCAGGAGTTAAGCCTCTGCCTTGCAGGCCGAAGGTCCTGAGTTCGGATTCTAGACCCCACGTATAGACGCTGGGCGGAAGCTTGGGAGGCCTGCGTTTCTGGTCCTGGTAGGGTGGAGCCTGTGAATCCCTGGGCAGAGTAGGCAAGGAGGAGGTGGAGGCGTCCATGGTGGTTCCCGAATTCTCCAGTGGTTCTACACACACACACACACACACACACACACACACACACACACATGCGCGCGCGCGCATGTGCATGCGCACACACATGCACAATTGAATAAATAAAAAAAATGGAGTGGTACATTGGTCATGGGATATGCTTCAGTTCTCTAAGCAGAGTGGGGTGTAGCATGGTGAGAGCCCGATTCTAACTGACTTGCTGGGTTAGCAACCCACACAGCCAACCTTCAGTTACCTTTGTGGGTTTCCTGTGCTCCCGTGGCTGGGGCCGTGTGGCTGCTTGCAGTGGGGCTCCCACGGCTTTCTTCGAGCTGAGGGAGTGTTTTCCCTGTAGTAGCTGAGTGACTTGTGTTTTGTGAGGTGCAGATGCTGCAGAGCTGCATGGCACATGCACGGTAGAGATGCTCACGGTGTCCACATGTGTTCAGTGTGGCTCTGCCGCCCGGAGAAGCTCCAGAGTATAGGTGACGTGTGCGCATTTCATCATGAAGAAGGCACCTGTCATAGTTAGGCACTTGACAGTTGAGGGTTCGAGCTCTGGGCATGTTTGTAGAGAATTACTGGTGAGTTAAGCCCAAAGTGAACTTGCAGGAGATTGTCTAGCTGATGGGGAAGGTCCAGCCCATGGTGGGTGGTGCTAGGCCCTGAACAAGTGGATAAATGCAGAGAGCTAGTTGAGGAAGTTAATGTATACTTGGCTGGTCTGGCAGGTAAGAATCGTCCCTCTCTCAGCTGTTATGTGGATATGGAGTGGCCAGTTCCCTCTGCCCTTTGGTGACAGCATGCTCTCCTGCTAACTGGACTAAGAACTGTAACCCGACTATTATACGAGATTAAAGCCTTTGTTTCCCTTAAGCTGTTCGGTGGTAATTTATTAGCAACCATGCAGACTACAGTACCGGTTCTGACCAAAAGAACTGGACCCTATGCATAAGCTGCCTGAGTTTCAGGATCTATGGTTACAATAGATGCAAACAGTTGAGGAGAGCAAGGGGATTTTTATTCCAGCTTCTGATTTCAGGTTGTAGCCTGTCACAGCAGGAGAGTTACCAGAGGGAGCTGTGGGAGTTGGCCACGTCTCATCCATAGCAAGGGCAGAAGACCAAGGGTGGTGCTGCTAGTAGCTCGACACCTTGCCAACATCCAGCCCGCCTTTTCTCTCACTGTCCAGGAAGTGGGTGTACCCGCTGTGGGTCAGCTCTTCGTACATCATTTTATGTGAATACGGCAATGTCTCACATGCTCGCCGTGACTGGATGATTCTTCACAGGTGCATCTAATGACCCAGCTTGGACATGTCCAGTGCTATCACTAATGCTTATCAGAGACAGAAGGTGAACCCCAGCAGAGGGAGGCTGGCGGTTCCTGGGGGGCTATGCAAGATGAATTGCCCAAGGTCTTCATCTCTGGGTTCACCACCTTTGTGAGCCTGAATCTCCGAATGGCTGTGTGCTTACACATTCATCCCACCCCTTGCCTCTTATTTGGTGGTAATGAGGGAGTGAATCTGAGATCTCATTCTCCTCATGCCTCAAGTACTCAACGTCCACCCCCAGCCAGTTCCCACTTATATTTGTGCTGTGTGTGAACAAATGCACTGTGGTATACAGTTGCCATCTTGGGGTACAGAAAATGGAGACAAGAGGATAGAGAACTGGAAGGCAGCTTAGCTAGATAGCAAGATACACAAACACACACACAGACACAGACACATACATGCACACACACATACAGTTCTGAGAAGATACACACACACACACACACACACACACACACACACACAGTTCTGAAAGGCTGGGGACTAGTATGCTAGCCTGATCTCTGAGTTAGTTACTTACTGTTATAACAAGATGCCTGACCAAAGAAAGCATCCTAAGGAAGGGGGGTTATTTTGGCTTCTAGTGTGAAGATGTTGCCTGGGAAAGGTAGGGTGAGAGGAGCTGAGGCCCAGGACACATTATATCCACAGATGGATACGATGAGAAACAAATGTTGGATCTTGGATCTCAGCAACTCCTCCTTTTTATTCAGTCCAGGTTCCTAGACCCGGGAATGGTGTGGTCTACACTTAGGGTGGGGCTTCCTACCCCAATTAGCCCTAAGTTAGAAAGTCTCTGATGGACATGCCTCTGTTTCACCATCAAGATTAACCGGCAGAGTGGCCAAAGCAAATCTGTATTCATGTCTCCATTCTGGTGCCCATCAACATGGGGACTGGGAATACATGTGTAACTGCAATGTGAAGAAGAGGGGCTAGACTTCTCTTCTGCTCCAGCCTTATTTAGACGAACACCCCAGCAGGCCTATTCTCCCTCACTAATACCTCCTTCAAGCATTCTGTGCTGAATCCTGGCAATCTCCTGCTAGTAAAAATCTACAATAAATACATGATGTTGCTGCAAGTGTGACGATCTCCTGCTTTCAGGAGACCGGTGTGTTTTAGTGGCTGAGGACTGCCAAGCACAGCTTTTCCGTCTGCTATCTCCATGTTGGATCTTAGAGTCTCCTGTGTCACGCCTCATGAAATCAGCAGCTTTATCGATGGGAAGGCCCTCAGGAGCGGCTTGAGGTGACCCCCTGAAGGGGAAAGAACCTTGGGCAGCAAGTTTGGAAGCAGTCGCCAGGACTGAGAGGTTCACCTCTTTCTGTAGTTCCAGTTTGATTCTTCAGATTTGGAAAGAACAAGCAGACTGGTCATGCCCCTCTCCTTGTGTTCCTTGAACATCACTTAACATAAGGGAGCTGGCTTGGATTCCTCCAGGACGGTTGGATGACAGACAGAGATGTCTATTAATGTCTCTGGTCTGGCTGCCAGACAGCTCCCAGACCCAGCAGCCCCACCCCTTCCTTCCTGCTGTGCACCAGACAGGGGCCTAAAACCTCCACTGCCTAGCAGCTGTGGTTTGGAGAAAACGTGATGCCTGCTCTCCTGCCCTTGGGTGGGTGGACAGGGCCTCGCTTGCCAAGTCCCGATCCTTGTGTGGAGTAAATTGCTCCTTACGCTGATCATAAAATAAGCATCTGACATTTCCTGCACATGCTCCGTTTCTTAATACAGAATTAACCTGCCAAAAACATTGTGTTTAGAATCTAAATATTTGGATCATAAGCCAAAAGGTGGGGGTGTCCGTCTTCCTCCTTATTTTGCACAGTCCAATAAATGTTAATTAGGATAATAATAAATAATCAGAAAGGAACATGTGGGGGGTGGGGGTGGGGGAGGAGAGTATAACAGCAAATTTCTCAGTTGTGAGGATTATTTGGAAGAAAAAGAAACAGAGGTGTGCTGGTCTGCCCATGTACTGTAGAAGCTTCTAGCTTCAGAAGCTGGAGGCCACGCCACAGCCTCAGAAGGGTGGGAGTGTTGCAATGACTGGGGCAGGGTGTATACTCAAACCTCTCAGGAAGCAGGAGGCTGGGGCTGGAGACATGGATCGACTGTTACAGTGCTTGCTGTGAATTTCATCCCCAGATCTCACTTAAAAATGATGGAAGGCTTGGTGACCGTCATGTAAATCTAGCCCTGGAATTCCCAGAACCAGCCAGCCAGTTAGACCAGCCCTAATGGCTACTCTAAAAGTTCTGGGTTTAATCAGAGATTCAAAAGAGGAAGAAGAGCAATCTAGGATGGATGAGTCCCAATGTCATTCTTGGACCTGCATATGCAGTTGCATACATGTGCACCTGCACACATGTATCTACCAACATGTGAACACACACACACACCTGTACACATGCATGTGAAGATGAAGAAAGAAGGAATCAAGCTAGCCAGTCCTTCTCTCCTACTCTTTCTTTTCCTTCCTCTTTCTCTTCCTCTTTCTCTTCCTCCTTCCTTCCTTCCTTCCTTCCTTCCTTCCTTCCTTCCTTCCTTCCTTCCTTCCTTCCTTTCTTCCTTCCTCCCTTCCTTCCTCCTTTCCTTCCTCCCTCTTCCTCCCTCCTTCCTCTTCCTCCCTCCCTCCCTCCTTATTTTCCTCCCTCCCTCTCTTCCTCCCTCTCTTCCTCCCACCCTTCCTCCCTCCCTCCGTCCCTTCCTCCCTTCCTTCCTTCCTTCCTTCCTTCCTCCCTCCCTCCGTCCTTCCTCCCTTCCTTCCTTCCTTCCTTCTTCCTTCCTTCCTTCCTTCCTTCCTTCCTTCCTTCCTTCCTTCCTTCCTTCCTTCCGTCCTTCCTTCCTCCCTCCTTCTCTTCCTCCCTCCCTCTCTCCTTCCTTATCTTCTTCCTGTCTTCCTTCCTTCCTTGTCGGTATGAGGCTTAATTTAAGCCCAGGGTCTCACAGCGTGCCTCTGTCACTGAACTGCACCGTGACCTTTTTTCACCCTTGCAACTTGTGGCAGATGACACTGGCCAGACCTTCCACTGACATGTGATGCTCCTGCCCGAGGCTGTGCATAGCCGGGTTGCTGCCATGCAGTCCCAGCTCAGCTTTATAAAGGCTGACAGGGACCGCATTTGCTCTAGAACAGGCCCCAGAACATTGTCTCCTCAACCTGAAAGATGTGGGTTCGCTTCCAGACTCTTACAGTTGGAGGCAACCTCTCCAAGTTCATGGTGTCTGAAGACCCCTGTGAGTGTTGGACGACGCTCCTGGGCACAACACTTTCACGTAGTAGGTCAGCCGCATGGGTCACAGGATGGTGATCATCTTTAGAGTCCCCGCCTCTCAGTGACAGCTGCTCTGGCCTGCCCTGCTCACACCGTCTTTCTGCTCAGCTGAGCTGCAGGCTCAGGGGAAGACCCTGTCTCAAAGCCTAAGGTGGGCTGGGCGCGGCGGTGCCTGTCTGAGATCTCAGGCGGGAGGACGAGAACCTGAAGGTGTTATCCAGCTTAAACCACCAAACTGGGGGGCCTGAGACCAGTAATGGCAGAGGGATCTCAGGTCTAGAGACAGAGCATCGGGGGGCCTCTGGAGGGTGGGATCAGCCCACGTGAGGCCTCAGGAGGAGGAGGAAGACCATCAGGTGCGCCCGCTGCCTGCTGCAAGCCAAGGCCTCTTTAGCAGGGGCAGCAGATGCATCTGCAGGGGGCCGCCGCTCCTGGCTGAAGGTCAGCCTGCAGCCAGGTGTGCCCATCCCGAGGCGGGGCCATTGCTGCCCATGTAATGTTGGCCACGCACTGTTCATCGCCGTGACCAGTGGTGCCGGTCACTCCTTCGGGGCAATTCTTCTGTGCGGTTTTCCCTTGAGCTCTTGAAATCAGCCATGTTTTGGACATTTTACAAACCAAGACGCAGAGGCGTATGCAGATGGACAGATCTGCTCAAGGTCACGGGCCTGAGGAGAGGCAAGGTCACGGGTGGAACTTGTCAGCTTGATCCCCTGGAGAAAGGTGCGAGGCCCCTGAAGATGTGCTCCCAGGGGAGCTGCGGTAGAAACACCTTTCTGTGCTCCTGGGGATCCAAGCAGACAAACCGGGCTCGACCCGACACTTCCTTCCAAGATTGTCATGTGGAGGCTGAAATCCTCTAAATGGAGAGCACAGGCAGCTCCGCGTCCGCGTGGTCAGCCAGGACTGGTGAGTACCGCAGTGTCCCTCTGTGCTTTCTCTGCATGCCTGCATGTCTGCTGTCAAACGAGTGTTTACTAGGTGAACTAAACTATCAAGGGACCTTTCCATCACGCCAGCAAAGAGAAACCGAAGCCCATCGTCGAGGGCCCACAAGCTTCTGCTTACTCAGCACGAGTCGTGACTGAAGGCCAAGGACTTCACATAAACCTCAGAATGCAAGTGCAAATGTGAGGCAAGTCTTTAATTTGTTAATTATGTTTCCCAGGGATGGATTGGGGCTGATCATTGTGTGGGTGGTGTTTTATTATGCTATTTTATTAACATAAAAACAGGCCATAAAATGGGGTGCTATTCCCCCCTTAATACACACATATTTTTTAAGCCTGAAGTTAGTAATTATGAATAAAATTGAAATCCATGGCATATTGGTTGTAGAAAATAACATGTAAAGGTAACTATATCTTCTGGGTAGCTGTGGTTAATTCTATTCTGTGCTATTTATCACTAGAGAAATGAAGTACATGACCAAGAGGGACGTTTGGACAGCAAAAATATTAATGGAGTTATAGATCCTGAGAGCTGGGCTGTGGAGTTTGAAATGTAGCATAGTCTAGTGGTCCTATCTTGTAAGTAGGGAGACAGAGGTCACACAGTGAGGCGGCCACAAAGCCCAGGTCTTAGACATCAGTTTCTTCCCATAACCAAGGGCTGCTGAGTGGCCAAAGCTGTGTCAGAAGCTGACTGTGGTCTATAAAGCAGAAGGGAGCCTTTCTTGCAGTCGCAGCCCAGTTGGTTAGAGGGCCTGCCGGGAATGCATGAAGTCCTGAATTCGATCCCCAGCACCCTATAAACTGGGCTGGAAGTGCGTCCTTGTAACCCCAGCACTGGGGAGGTGGAGGCAGGAGGATTAGGAGTTCAAATCCACTGTCCACTACGCAGTGAGACCAGCCCGAGCTATGGAAGACACTGTGTCCAAAGGAAGAAAGAAAAGAGAAGGGCCATTTCAAAGGCAATCAAGAGCCCCAAATGCACAATCAGTTGTTTTTAAAGGAATAACAGAAACATCTCTGTAAGGGTTAATCTTGGGGGTCAACCTGATGGTACTCAGAACTGCAAGCAGAAAAACTGCAACTCTTACCTCAGACCAACGGGAGGCGGCTCACTCTAGAGCCAGGTATGAGTGACTACAACCCAGGAACAGATCCAGGTGCCCCCAAACTCCAAGTGTTGTGGTAACAGATTTTTGGGGCTCTTGATTGCCCCAAAATCACAGAACAAAGGAAAGCCCGAATCTAGAAACGTTTCTAATCCATTGGTGGAAGCATGAAGCAAGCGTGTGTCAGCAAAGGGGAGATGTCGGTTACAGGCCATAGATGCTATCTGGGGACTTTCTTAGCCTTTTGGTTGGTGGAAACCAGGTGACTGTACAGTCCGAAGGATGCACCCAGTGTTGGGTCACATGCAGAGGCGGGTGGCAAATCTGGCTGTGGACTTGCAACATTCCAACCTCTCTACATCCCTGAGGTGCTGACCGATCAGCCGGCAGGAGGCAGGAACTTAAATTCACGGAGTCACCATGGAAACATCTCTGGGCATAACTGTCAGGCGTGGTCTAGAGCAGGTTCAGTGAGGTGGGAATCAGCCCATGGGTGGTCTCAGCCCACGCACCATGGAGAGGGAGCTGCTCCCCGATTGCTGACACAAGGCGAACAGCTGCTGCTTCCTGCTGCGCTTCTGCCCCCGTCATGACAGACCGCGTGCCTCACTGTGAGCCAGAACAAGCCCCGCCTTCCTTAAGCTGCTCTAAGAAATTATTTATTTACTCTGCGTGTGTGCACATAGATCAGAGGGCCCTGTGTGTCCCTGTGGAGGACCAAGGGTACTTCGGAAATCATCCTGGATCGCTTCTACCTCTGGATTTCCCAGGCTCTGCCCACCAGAGCCGGAAGTGCAGGCTGCCCCCTTTCCACATGGGATCTAGGATACAAACTCAGGACCTTCTGGTTGTGAGGCAGACTCTTAACCCCTGAGCCATCTCTCCAGCCCTCCTTAAGCTGCTTTTGCCAGATAATCTTGTTCTAGGGGTGAGTGGCATGACTAACGCATCCATCCACCAATGGTGACCGTCGCTGAAGACCCTCACTGTGTCACAAGTAGGAGCAAGGGTGAGTTTTATGATGACCACCAATGTGAGGTTTTGGTACCCGCACTGCGCAAGCGAGGCTTGGATTGACGTGGGTGCGCACACCATGAGGCCGCACAGTCGATCTGTAAATCCAGCTTTGAAGACAGACAAAATCACTTTGCTCCCAAGTGAGCCTAAGTCAGCATCAAAGCCGCGTCGGTACCCTTTACCAACAACCCAATGGATGCTTTGTGAGATGGAGTCTCACTCGGCTCCTTGTGCTTAGGGGGAACCCTCGGTGTGGAAGTTGAGATCACCTGCTTAGTTAGAAGCACAGAAATTAATGGACCCTGCATATTGATATTAATCCCAGACTTCATACCGAGTTCAAAAATATCGAGAACCAGGCGGCAACTTTTACTTAGCTATCTGAATGAATGTGCTGTTATTTTCATAATAAAATGTTTATGTGCCTTTTTATATCAGAAATGTGCCTAATTATTTGGTGGCTCTTCGGCTGGCTATGACCGATCATCTCCACTTTATAGCACAAGAGCTTAATTAATCTGCAGCCCCACATGGAATTAGGAAAAGCTTCTTAAAAGTTAATGGGCTCGTTTTATGTTTAGTCGGTATATCGTCAGTACAGCTGTAGGTAGCAGCAATGGTTCCGGGCACTCGGCTTCATACAGGAAGAACAGCAAGAAGAGGCTGCTGATTGCAGCCAGGCATTTCCCCTGAGTTTGCTCAGAATGAGTCTCCGTGGGGGGATGTGGTGGGGCGTGGCCAGGGTGGCAGAGAGAAGGCCCTTATTGTAACCAACCTAGTAGGAAGGAAGCTGGTAAGGAGCTACTGGAACCAGACTGTTAAACCATGTCCACGAAGAACTGGAACTTCCCCCAGGAATCTCAAGGCGAGATAAGTGTCCCTGAAGCCCATAGAGGAATGTGTCTCCCTGAAAGAGGTTTGGCGGTTCTGATATCTTGTCAGACCACCTAGCAGGGGAGACCAGAGCTGAGAAGTTGGGTCAGTGATGGGTGGGACCACACTCCGAGCAGAGTTGCTTGGCTATGCAGACCTCTGGCTCTGTGCGCGCAGCCCTCCCAGGACATGGAGCAATTAATCTCCCTTGTCTGCTTTGCCATTATTATGAAAAGATGTTGGGGCTGGAGAGATGGCTCAGGGGTTAAGACTCTGCTTCACAAGCAGAAGGTCCTGAGTTCGGATCCCAGGTCCCATGGAAAAAACACTAGGCATAACCGGAGGCAACCTGCATTTTAGGCTCTAGTGGGCGGAGCCTGGGAAATCTCAGAGCATAGCAAAAAGGAGATAAAAGCGATCCAGGATGATTTCTGAAGTCACCTTTGTTCCTCCACAGAGAGACACAGTTACACACACACACACACACACACACACGCACACACACACACACACACACACACACACACACACTAAATAAATAGACAAATAAATAAATGTTTTTAACAAAATGATTTTGAAAAAGATGTTGGAAACTGGCTCTTCAAGGCCAGGACCTGCTTGGCCTGCGCCATTCCTGATTGTGGAGAGAATTTGGCAGTTGGTTCCTAACACTGTTCCTAGGTCTCCCCCACCCCTTCCTGTGCACTAAGCACATGCTTGGGCCGTAGGTCCAAGGGCTCAAGGAAATGGGGTGGAGGTTGTAAGCCCCAGGCACCAGGAACTGAGGTCTTCATTTTTCATGATAACGTGTATTGTAGGCAGGCCAGAATAGCGTGGTAAATGAACATTGATTTTATTTATAAAATGCAGGGCAAAACTTCTTGTCTCCCTGCTGAGAGCTGGTGACAGACAGGTGAGTCCTCGTGGCACTGAAAATGCAGTCCTTGGAAAGGACGAAGAGTGAGCTCTCCCAAGAGTGACCCTGAGGAAGGAAACGCCTAGTAACCCCCCCAGGGAAGAGCAGGAGGAAACTCGGTGAGTTTCAGGGACTCCCAGGAAACATGGTGTAGATAAACATGGCTTTGCTAACATGTAGCTTCTGTGGAGCAACAAGATTTTCTGCCTTGAACAGCACCCACATCCATATTAAGGATCCATCATTTTGATTCATGTCTCTCTTCTTGGCAAAACTCCCTCAAGCTGATTTGAATTAGTAGAAACACAATATGGAAACCTGTGAAAGTAGATTTTTTTTTTTTTTCTGAGATAGGGTCTCAAGTCACCAGTCTGGCCTCAAAGTCACTGTGATAATATGGCTGACCTTGAACTTAGTCATTAGACTTCTGCCGTTGTGGGTTTTTTATGTGGTGCTGGGCTGGAATGGAACTCAAGACCTCATGTTTGTTAGATAAGTGCTTTACCAACTGAGCCGCACCTCCAGCTCTAAGCTAGATAGGCTAAAAACATTTTTTTTTCATATAGAGACTTCTGACTAAAATGGTCAGAGCCTACCGCATGCTATTTTAACGAGCCAACGAAGTCACACACCTGTAGGGGAAGCTGATGACTTGGTTTGAGACTTTTGATCAGAAACATAATGTGTTTCTCTGCTCGGCAGGGGTGATGGGTTTGGAGATAAATGGTAATTCTGTTTCTACTTTCTCAGTCCTGTGGTGTGTAATGATCATCTGTGTTAGACTACATGTTTGTCCTCAGATACTGAGCACATCCTGTAACTGTAACTACCTTGAAATAACAGGGATTCTTCTAGAGTTGGAGGGGTGGGATGCATGATAGAGGGTTTACAGATGTGAGCACAGTTGGAATAAAGGGAAGAGAGTCAGTCATGAACTTGAAACTCCCTGTGGCAGTTTTGAAGTTTAAGGAAATGACATTATCTATCTATCCATCCATCCATCCATCCATCTATGTATGTACCTGTCTATGTACCTATCTGTCATCTATCTATCTATGTATCTATCTATCTATGTATGTATGTATGTATCATCTATCTAGCTATGTATCTGTGTATCTATCTATCATCTATCTTCTAATGTACATGTATATGGGTGTGTGCATGTATGTATGTGTTTGTGTGTGTGGGGGAGCATAATTGTGAATACAGGTGTTGTGGAGACCCGGGGGTGATATTGAAAATTAACCTTGATTGTTCTTCCACTTATTAATGCTTTGAGTCTGGGCCCAGAAGTTGCCATTAAGACTAGTCTGGTTACTTAGCTTGCTCTGAGGATTCCCAGACTCTGCCTTCCAGGGCTGGAGTGACAGGAGGGCTGCTCCATCCACCTGGCACTTTATGTGGGTGATGTAAGGGTCCGAGTTCCCGTTCTTCTGCTTGTGTGACAAGCGTTTCAGCCGCTGGACCCCCGGTCAGCCCCAGCATGGAGACGTGACCGGGGCTTGCGGCTGCCAGACACATAGCACTTCACTTCAGCTCTGCTGAGCTCACGGCTTCCTGGCAGTTGAGGGCTTGCCCAGAAAGACACCACAGGCCTTTCCAGACAAGATGACCTCACTCCCCAGCCAGGAGGCCAAGAAAGCCCGCGGGCTGGGAAGCCAAGCTGGCGGAAGGGAAGGGATTGGAGCAGAAATCCGACGTGTGTGTGACGGGGACAGGATCCGACCTGCAGACAGAGTCAGTGAGCCATACGCACCCGAGGCCGGGCCCTGGGGCTCGCTCCAGCCCTTGGCGTCTCGGGGTATCGCTTTCCTCGGCCACGCTGTGGCAGACAGACTGGGCGATGTCTAGATCTGCCTGCTACATGCTATGGCTGAGGATGGCTGGTCCTACAACAGACTCTCCTTGCCTTAGGCAGGAAGCGTGAAATCGGGGATGTACAGTGACACCCTACTTCGGTTATGAACCCCATGTTTGGGAATAGAAGACATGGTTAAGGGAGTTGTACCACTGAGAACAAACCCCAGGCTTGACCTCGTTCCCCTAACTAAATCTAAGCCTTCTTGTACAATGCTGTTCTCTAAGAAGTGGATTTCTCTCTTTCTTTTTCTTTCAAATAATAGAGACAGTCAACATCTCTTAAGTGGTTTTTAGAAGCCATGTGACCCTAAGGGTACATGACCTGCTGAGTTCCCACAACAGCTCTTGGAGGTTCCCTGTTTCTTTTTTTTTTTTTTTTTTTTTTCAGCTCATACAAACTTATTAGGTACACCAGTTCCCTCCCTCCCTCCTCCTCCCCCCGTACCCCCTGCTCCCCCTCCCCACCCCTCTCCCTCCCCATCCCCCAGTGCCTCCCACCCCAATTCCCAGAGAGTCCTTTCTTGTGCATGACTGATTTTCCTCTGGGCCCTCCTCTCCGATGACGTACAAGGACCCAGTGGCCTTTGCCGAACCCTTTCCCGTGTTCCCCTTAGGTATAGGAACACTGCTGTGGCTGCCAATCCTTTGCCTCCAAGGATCTTGGTGCCTTTAGCAGATGCTAGACTTTGTGAGGTCAACAGTGTGTTGGACAATGCGCAGGGCATGCAAAGTCCAATTATGATTGCTTCAGCCCTAACTAGTATAGAGTATCTTACATATCATTGCTCCTCCCATCCTTATGCTCTTACACTCTTACCGCCCCCTCTTCCGCAAATTTCCCTGAGCTTCAAGATGGGGAGAGACTAAGCTGGCCTAGTTCTAGGTGGTTGATATAGAGTCTCTGCAGTTCTGGATTGTGGTTTGTTGATTTTCTTTTGCAGTTTTGCTGCTCCTGCAATGCCCTTCACTCCATCCTGGTGGGCATTGTATGTTACCCCCTGGCCAGAGACAAAAAGCTGTTAGAGTCTTGTGATAAAAGCACATTCAAAGGTAGATGTAATAAAAGTGGGAAACCACAGTGAGGGAGGGGTCTATCACCCATTTGCAAAATGGTTACTTTTTATCTGCCAGACTATATGCCCTCCTCTTCTGGTGAGATCACTCCCCCTCAGTAGTAAATGATCAGGAACAAAAGTCTGTGAACTTAATCAGGTGTCTCATTACTTATTTGGGTCCTTGGTGGAGGCCTATTTTCCCTGCTGTAACATGGTCCCTTCTCTCCTTCTTTCTGGTGTGGCCCTCCTACCCCATCCCTCCTGTTCATAATCCTTGGAATTCCTGTCTCTAGGTGGGCTGGGTGGGTTTGGTACTAGGAGCCACCTATTAGGGAGTACATACGGCGCTTAATTTTCTGGGTCTGGGATACTTCACTTAATACAATTGTTTCTAATGACATCCATTTCCCGGCAAATTCCAGTAATTCATCATTTTTGATGGCTGAGTAGTACTCCATTGTATAGATGTACCACTGTTTCCTTATCCACTCGTCAACTGTTGGACATTTGGGCTGATTCCATGTCTTTGCTATTGTAAACAGTGCTGCTATGAACATGGTCGTGCTTGTGCTATCGAGGCGAACCTCTGCTGTATGGGGGGTTATTCCCAAAAGTGGAATAGCAGGGTCATATGGCATTTCAATCTTTAATTTCTTTAAGAATCTCCAGACGGCTCGCCAGAGTGGCTGTATGAGCCTGCATTCCCACCAGCAATGTAGGAGAGTTCCCCTCTCTCCACATCCTCTCCAGCATTTGTCGTTGTTAATATTGTGGATTTTTGCCATCCTGACCGGGGTGAGATGATATCTCAGGGAAGTTTTGATTTGCATTTCCCTGATGGCTAAAGAAGTGGAGCATTTTTTCAGATATTTGTTAGACATTTTAATTTCATCCCTGGTAAAGTTTCTTTTAAGTTCCAGGGCCCATTTTTTAATTGGGCCATTGGTTTCCTTGGTGTTTAGTTTTCTAAGTTCTTTGTGCACTCTGGACAATAGAGCTCTATCAGATATGTGGTTAGTGAAGATTTTCTCCCATTCTGTGGGTTGCCTTTGAGCTCGCGTTACAATCTCTTTATCTGAACAGAAGCTCTTTAATTTCACAAGATCCCAACTGTTGAGAGTTGGTAGCAGTGACTGTGCCATTGGATGTCTGTTTAGGAACTGTTGGCCTAGCCCAATCAGCTCTAGGGAGTTCCCTATCCTTTCAACTATGGTTTTTATAGTCTCTGGCCTGATATCAAGGTCCTTGATCCATTTGGAATTAAGTCTTGTACATGGTGACAAGTACGGGTCCAGCTTTAATCTTCTGCATGTGGAGATCCAGTTTTGCCAAGCACCATTTGTTGAAGATGCTGTTCTTTTTCCATTGGATTCTTTGGGCCCCTTTGTCAAAGACCAAATGGCTGTAACTTTGTGGACTTATATCTGGGTCTTCAATCCTTATCCATTGATCTGTGTGTCTATTTTGGAGCCAATACCAGGCTGTCTTTACAACTATGGATTTGTAGTATAGACTAAGGTTTGGTATGGTTATACCTCCAGCTGTGTTTTTGTTACTCAGGATTGTTTTTGCTATCCTGGGTCTTTTGTGCCTCCATATGAACTTTGAGATTGTTTGGTCAACTTCTTTGAAGAATTGCTTTGGGATTTTGATTGGTATAGCATTGAATCTGTATATTGCCTTTGGTAGGATGGTCATTTTCACGATGTTGATTCTGCCAATCCAGGAACAAGGGAGGTCTTTCCACCTTCTGGTGTCTTCGGCTATTTCTTTCTTTAGGGTTTTAAAGTTTTCATTGTAAAGGTCTTTTACCTCCTTAGTTAGGTTTATACCAAGGTATTTCATTTTTTTAGGGGCTATAATAAATGGTATTGTTTCTCTCAAGGCTTTTTCACTTCTTTCATTCTGGGCATATAGGAAGGCCTCTGATTTTTGCACATTTATTTTGTATCCTGCCACCCTGCTGAACTTCTCAATTAGTTCCAGGAGCTTCCTGGTGGAGTTTTTGGGATCACTCAGGTATAAGATCATGTCATCTGCAAATAGGGATAGCTTGACTTCTTCCTTGCCGATTTGAATCCCTTTTATGTCCCTTTCTTGTCTTATGGCTTCAGCTAAGACTTCAAGTACAATATTGAATAGAAGTGGTGAGAGTGGACAGCCTTGTCTAGTTCCTGATCGAAGTGGGAATGCTTCCAATTGTTCCCCATTGAGCATAATCCTTGCTGTGGGCTTGTTGTATATAGCTTTTATTATATTGATAAAGGTTCCTTCCATTCCTACTGTCTCTAGCGTTTTGATCATAAAAGGCTGTTGGATCTTGTCAAAAGCTTTTTCTGCATCTATTGAGAGTATCATGTGGTCTTGGACTTTGGACTGGTTTACATGATGAATTACATTTATTGATTTGCGTATGTTGAACCAACCTTGTGTGCCGGGGATGAAGCCTACTTGGTCCCCGTGAATGATCTTTTTAATATGTTTTTGAATCCGATTTGCTAAGACTTTGTTGAGAATCTTTGCGTCTGTGTTCATCAGGGAGATCGGCCTATAGTTTTCTTTTTTAAGCGAATCTTTATTAGGTTTTGGGATTAAAACGATATTAGCTTCATAGAAGGAATTTGGTAGTGTTCCTTCCTTTGCTATTTGATGGAACAGTTTAAGGAGTATTGGTGTTATTAACTCCTTAAATGTCTGGTAGAACTCTGTGCTGAATCCATCTGGTCCAGGACATTTTTTGGTGGGAAGATTAGAGGTTCCCTGTTTCTAAGTCCAGGCCACACAGGAGGCTGAGAGACAGCCTGAGTTTCTGTGTCTAGGAACGGGAAACCCAGCATCAGATCCTGGGCTGCTCCGGAGTCTTACAGAGTCTGTGGTCCGATGAGGTGTAGGTTAATTCCTCCTGACATGTCATTGCATGCAATTTTCATCCCTTGCAAACAGCAAATGTGAAGGTTACATGAGGGGCGAGGAACGCGCTTTTGTGAAGTGAAAAAGAACGCCGTGGAAAATTCTCTCTCTGCTCCGCCAAGTCTTTTGGAAAAGCGATGTGTGCTCAAGTGGAAGTGTTCACTCTACACAGCAGGATGATGAGCCATCACTTCTTTTCTTTTCTGCTTAGCATTCCATGAATGTTGTCTGCGGCAAGGAACGATATCCTCGATAATGAGAAAAGCCCAAGGAAATGAGTCTCTTCATTAATGTCTCCTTGTAGGAGTTTGATTTCTAACAAAGGAAGGGCAGAGAACTTGGCATTACCTGTAAGAGACGCTCAGAAAGCCCCGGAGCTATTATGTCCAGATGAGCTCATTCATGTGTCAACAGGCACCTCGAGCGTTGCTTTGTGTGTGTAAGGAAAGGGAGGGTGCAGGGGGTTACTCAGCTTCGGGTGTTCCTGTGACATCTCCCCATACTCTAGCTGGAGCTGCCACTGAGATTGCTTTGTGACTTACGCGGGTCTGAAGGAGACCAAGGATCATTCATCTTCAAACCAGGAAAGACGTGAAAGTGGCTGGGTACTAAAATTTCCTGTGGCTTTAGATGAGAGCATCAAAGGGGAAAGAAAAAAAAAAGTCATCGTTTCTCGAAAAACTAGGAAACGTGAGTCAGATTCTAATGCCGCAGCCGTGTGCCGGTGAAGAGTTCGCATTTAAAAAAAAATCTCCACCAAAGGATAGAAGCTGCTGAAGCCAGGAATTAGTGGAGGCGAAGGTTGCCCCACACAAGGTCCTTTTCCAGAAGGTCAAAATGAAAACAGAGAAGGTGGTGACAAGTTAAAGCTCGCTTAAGTTGTCTGCAATTATTTCTTCCCTCGATGAAATCTAATTTTCTGCTCTTGCTTAAATATTTGAGCAATATACTTGCTTCGAGTAGAAAAAAAATATCCACCTTCTGGACTGGAACCCGCCTGCCAGGGTGTGCTTTGCTGGCCTGTTTCGGGGGCCTCGCCGCACTGGCCTTTGCATTCCTGCACGAGGTGTGCCAGGCCTCTCAGGGCAGCTGCCACGGCTGGCGCGTCTGCATGTGGCAAGAGCCCCGTCCATCTGCAACGTGGTGCAGGGGCAGGAGACGCCTCAAACACTGGGGGCCTGGGGAGGAAAAGAAAACCGTGGCCTGGCCATTTGTCACTGTGCACAGGGCTAAGCAGAGAAGGTGGGCGGGTCACTCTGGGGCCCAGCGATGGGGGCAAGGGGTGGGCAGTGTGTGCGTGGGGGTGCAGTCCAACTGCTGCTGAAGGAAGAAAAGGATTGTCCTTATACCTGTGAGCTTATACCTGTGGAGGCCCAAGGGTGACATTAGGAATCATTGTGAATTGCTTAATCTTATTGCTTTGCTCTGGGGTTTCCCAGTCTCTGTCTTCCAGGAAGTACATACCGGCCACTGCCATTTCCGTCTAGTATTTTTACCTGGGATCTGGGAGCCAAACTCAGGTCCCTTTGTTTGTGAGACAGAGGCTTAACCTCTGAGCCATCTCTCTAGCTCCTACTCTTTTTTAATATTTTATTTACTTATTTACTCTGTGTGTGTGTGTCAGAGGGTGATTTTGGGGCTCATCCTGCATTGCTTCTACCTTCTCCTTGCTTCTCTCTGAGATTTCCCAGGCTCTGCCCACCAAAGCCAGACCTCCAGGCTGCCACTGTTTCTGCCTGGCATTTTTACATGGGACCTGGGATTTGAACTCCGGATCTTTACTTGCGAGATGGGAGTCTTAGCCCCTGAGGCGTCTCTGCAGCCCTCCGGCCCTTACGTGTTGAATGGGAGCTTGTCTTCTCTCTCTTTCTCCATCTACCCCTCTGCAGGAGCTAACTGCTGCTGCACCCCTTCAGCCTTGCTGTGTGGATATACAACCAAGTTTCCTTCTTTGTAGGAGTTCCAGCATCCTTTGTTCTGGAACAAAGGCTGACCCCATGGCCCAGCGCAGGTAGTCAGCACTTGCTGAGTGGTGGTCACACCGGCTACAGCTAGCAAAGCCCCTCTTTTCCTTCATGAACATCCTCGCTGTCATCTCACTGTCAGCCTTCAGGGGCTATACTTCGTGACATTCACATAATACCACTGTCTATTAGCAATTCAGGAAAGAGACTTACGGGTAGAGTTAAAAATATTTATTTATGCAGAGAACATGAGACTGCATGCCATGGCACATGGGTAGAGGTCAGAGGACAAGTTTCGGAAGTCAGTTCTCTCCTTCTACCATGTGGGCTTCTGAGGCTTGAACTCGGGTCTCCAGGCTTGCAAACATTTGCCTGACCCACTGAGTCATCACACCAGCCCAGACAGAGGTTTCTTAACACACAATAAATGTGAATGAGAATGTCTTTGCATCAGTGACCACAGGGGATTGGAAGAAAATGATTATAGAAGCAATTCTAAAAAACAGAGAGAAAGAAAGTAAATATTCCACTCTAGCCATCCATGTCCTGCCCAAAGACCAATGACAGCCAGAGGTCAAGATAAACTCACGCGCTTAGCTTGGCGCAGTCAGAGGCTAGAAAAGAATTAGAAGGAACAACTTTCTCACGGTGTCACCCCGGGCTTCTGGTGCTGTATGAGAATTTCTCTAATTCACATATCTGTGTAACCAAGTTCCCGGTTGACATCTGCCTTAACAACTCAGCCTCCTCCACTAGGGGTGGTTCTCCTCCATTCTTACCAAACTCTAATGAAATACCTGGGATACCTCTTTCTTAGACCGGACTTTCTCATTCTCATGAGGAGGTGGCTCAGATTTCCTCGTCCTTCTGGAGATTCTGACATGTCTACTGTCAACCCCTTCTCCCTACGCTGCCTCCAACTCAAGGGGAATTTTCTTTCAAGAAGAAGAAGAAAAAAATATACATACATACATACTAGTTATTAAATTGCGGTGTCCCCAGATTAAATTATATTAGTTGCTCCTTTTCTTGCTGTGTCAACACACCTGACAAAAGCAGTCTGTGGCTCGCAGATAATTTCAGGGCGACAGTCCATCGCGGCGGAAGGTGTGGCCGCAGGATCAGAGGCATCTGGTCACATTGGACTCGGGGAACCTGCAGAAAGTCATGACCGCAGAGGGAAGTGGGGGGCAGGAGCTAGAATTTCATTTCGAATACTGGCAAGGAGACAGCTGGAGAGAGGGGGGACCTGGCAAGGGCTCCCCTGGAATGTGTAGCTGAGCGTTGCCCCCATTTCACATGTGGACGGGAAGAAACGAATCGTATTGGAAGGTCTGAATTATTCCTCTTCCTGTTGCCAGGACGGAAAACTATTTGGTTCATGGGACTCTGGGTCCAGCACTCACAAGGATTTGCCCCGGGCCTTGGGGCAAGGTTAGCCAAAGATGGGGGGTTACAGTAATGTTCGTAAATGTGGAGACTTCCTCTCTCACTTCAGCTTCTACCCAGAAGGTAGCTCAGTCGTAAAGCTTCTTGGTAGCACGCCCTGGGCCCTGGGCTCTGTCCCAGCACTGTGTGTGCTCAAAAGATAATGGGCTGTTTGCGTCAGGACTAATGACATCAATGCAAGGGGTGAGAGCATATGAGATGCGACCAGTGTGAAGGCTGCAAAGAGGAATGGGAGGAAACTGTGGCCAGGTCCCAGGACGATGCGTCAGGTTGAATCACGTCACCTGGGTCAGAGCTGGCTCTTCCTTGTCCCAGTGCAAACCCCGCTCCTCCCACCAATAAGAGTCTAAGTAGGGGGGACCATCGGGTTCTGAGTAAAAACTTGCACAGGCCCATGTCTGCCGGGGGGATCTATAAAAGGCAGTGAGGAAGAAGAGCTGTCAGGCTCAGGAGATACCGCGGGGAGTGTCCTTGCTGGAAGAAGGTGACAACACACCCAACACCCGTCAACTCCACACCAGAGCGGAGCTTTTAGGCACACCCATGTGGAATTATTGGATTAAGATAAACCGCAGGGGATTGTCTGATTGCGTAACCTATGTGGGAGAACCATTAATGGGTGGGATCATTCCTCCAGCAGGCGGGTAAGATGGAGACAGAGCTGGTTGGCTGGTTGGCAAAGCTGACAGAAAGCTGATAAGCCTTGGTCCCTCCCCCTTGTGTTCTTACTGTGGAAATGTGTGAAATGACCAGTCTGTTGGCTTCTGCCAGCAACGCCTGCTGCCACGGTCAGTTGTAACCTGTAATCATGATGGGCATGACTAGCCCCACCCCCTCGTTACCCTCAATTGTTTGGGTCAGATATTTTATCCCAGTGACTGGAGAGAACCAAACACAAAGGGCTGCTAACTACAGACTTGCTTGGTTGAAATATGGGATGGTCAGGGAAAAGCAGGCAAAGGCCACGAAACTATGGTGGGTCTCCTTCGTGGCTGGCCTCCTTTGGTGAGTAGTGGGAAGCCAGGGCCAGGACTCTCGGGGTTGTCCTCCTCTGTCAACAGGACACGGTGAGTGAGCTGGATTAGAGAGACAGAAGTAAAGCTACCCAGGAGTCTGTGGTGGGGGCTGGGGGTAGGTACCAGTGGAGGGTTTGAGGGACAGAAAGAGGGCAAGATGTCCATCTATGATATCGCGCACAGAAAGCAGACAACAGAGGACATATAGGCTTGGAATTGAAGTAGCTCTCAGGTGGGCGCTGGAGGACGGAGAGGAAGGGCACTGGGGAGAAGGGAAGGAGAGAAGGACGAACCATAGCACACAAGCACAGAAGCTTCCTGACCTGGGCCACTGTGTGATCAGTCACCTCACACTCCCCTCCACAATGGGCTGGACCCCCAAACCATGAGCCCCAATGAACCCTTCCTTGGTGAAGGATTTTTTTTTTTTGGTCACAGATATTTTCCCCAGGGATATTTTCACGGCCCACACGCAGGTGAATGACTTGAGGGATTTTCTGTTCATTTTGCATAACACACTCTGTCTAGTAGGAGGAAAATAAATCCTTGGGGAAATGGTTTCTTTGAATGGCCTCATATCTCACCTACATGCATGCATGCGTGTGTGCGTTTGCCAAAATAATCATTTTACACAACACAGATGCTGAAAGCAGATAGGTGGTCGAGAGTCACAGTATTTAATTTGGGGAATAAAGACAGCATTGATTATAAACACTGGCAGCAAGGAAGAGAGAGCAGAGCCCTGCTGGGGCAAAGAACCGATCAGAAGGCTTTTCTGGACTTTACCTCAGTCACTCTGGTCTCCATGACAACCATATGCTGAGCACATCGTAGGTGTTTTATGAGTAATGACATCACCGCAGGTTCTAGGTTAGATGCTGTAGACATGGTCCAGTTTGCCAGCCATGGTCCTTGTGTGGGAATTTCACCACTATGTGGGGGGTGGGGTGGAAGAAGGGGGCTTCCGTTTTGCCCACAGAGGGAAAACATGCTTATCCCCCCTGCCCTGCCCCTCCCATATGGACCTGTCACTCATTTTTTCTGTTGCAGCAGGCAGGAAACAATCCTTTTTTGTGGATCACTCGGCGGTTTGAACAGAGCATCAGAACACAGTAGCAGGTCATTGGTGTGCACTTGGGCCAGGGGGCTCTGACCTTGGGAACTTGAATTTTCAGGTTGTGGTCTGTTGGGAGCCCTGGAAATAAATCACCAAGTTCTAAAAGTTTATTGGAAGCAGATGGCTAATTATTAGGAACGAGCCCACCTCCCATCCATCAAAACCACAAAGGCCGCCAGTTAGTGACTCCAAGGATGTACTGAGCACTTCAGCAGCTGCAAAAACATGACGTCACTCGTTTAACACCCACGCCACACCTGTCAACTGGTCCAAGCCGACGAATCTGGTTCCAGTGCACAACAAATGCCGTCCTGTGGCACAATGCCAGGAGATCATTTTAGTGCATGTGCGTGTAGGCATGTGGAGGCCAGAGGCTGGAAGTCTTCTCCTGTTACCCTGCACCTTGCTCTTTGAGGCCAGGTCTCACAGACTCATGGTGCTGGCTGGCCAGTCAGGTGGAAAGAAGTCTGTCCCGCACCTTAGCTTCTCCCCCCCCTCCCCCCCCCCGGTGTGGGTCTCTGACGTTCCTGGCCTCTCTTTCCTCTGCAGCAAGTGGAACGTGTGGTAGAAGTTCACCAGGAACAGTTTTCTACTGTTTAAACAAAATAATCACTCCCTTCTAATTCCAAGAAAATGTATGCACGATCACAACAGGGCATTTCTAAGGTTCCAGAATCACTGACATTTTGTCTGTTGGAGTTTCAGAGGTGCCACACAGAGGAACCTGTGTGTGTGTGGGGGGGTCTCTGTCTGTCCACGTGTATCTCCTGTTCGTTTGTTGCTCAGGCTTTCTGGCCACCCTGACTCCTACACCTAGGCCTCTACTCCCAGACTGCACTGCGGAGCTGCAGCAGCTGGCCTCCAAGAGAGGTTGTTCTTGCTTATGAACAGAGACCAGCTAGATTCTGCTTTAGCAGCTGGGCCAGGGGGAGGCCGCAGCTATCCTCCCATTAAGCTGTGGCCCACCAACATTCTAGAGAGTTCTGATTCTGGGTCTCTCGGACCCCTCTCCACCCCCCCCCCACTACCAATGTGAACATCAGCAAAGTCCAATGCTTTCTCTATCTCTGCCTCCCGCCTTCTTCATCTCTACCCATTCCATGTGCAGTGAAACCTACTTTCCTCTTCCCTTCTTGTGGAGAGCTGAGCCTGGTGCTTCCCCCACCCCCACCCCCCACTCCATCCTTTGGTGGAGACCAAGGACCCTCCAAACCCAGCTGCTGTGGGCTCCCCACCACCACACGCTGTCCTAGGCTTCGCTGGCTTCTGTGGAGTCGCCCTTCTTAGCAACTCTCATAGCGTGTTAAAAGAATTTGCTTGTTTTGGAGCTGGGGGATGGCTGAGGGTTTAAAGTCTTTGCCTCACAAGCAAAAGGCCCTGATTTCAGATCCCAGATCCTTTGTAAAATACTAGGGAGAAATGGCGGTGGCCTGAACTTCGGGCCCTGAAAAGTGGAGCCTGAGAAACCCCGGAGCAAAGCGATAAGGAGATAGAACAATCCAGGGTGATTCTTGATGTCACCCTTAGGCCTCCACAGGCGCACACAGTGTCCTCTTGCACACATGCCTGCGCACACACACACACACACACACACACACACCCTTTGGCGTGCTTGGGGATCTGAGTGGTAGGGTGTGCCACATGGCAGCTCCACTTTTAGATTTTTGCCTACACTTCCTCGTGCAATGCCTAGCGATCTTCCGCTCACATCTTCGCCAGCATCCGTTGCCGTTTTTGACAACAGCCACTCTGACTGGGGCGAGAGGAGACCCGCCAAGTGGTTTGAACTTCCATTTCCCTATTGGGTAAAGGTGTTGACCGCCTTTCTAGATATCTGTTGACCATGTGGATTTCTCCTCTTGGAGAACCCCCTCAGTTCATTAATGATTGGCTGACAGTTTTGGTATTTCCCTTTTGTGATTCCTTCCTATACCTATTAGATGTATAGCTGGTGAGTTCCTTCCATTCCATAGCTTTGCTAGCTCTGAAGTTGTTTCTGTGATTGTTTTAATTTCTCGTCATGTCACTTGCCAATAATTCTTGGAACTACTAGCTACTGGGGTGCTTTCCTGAAAGCCTTTGTTACATTATTATTTGTGCAAACACTGGGGTCCCCAGCAAGCCGACACCCCACCTCCCATGTGCCTGTTCTGTCCCTGGTTTTTGTGGCTCAGGTCTTAAGTGCATAGAGCAGGATGCCTGGCTTGTTCCTGTATGCAGTGAAGACACTCAGGAGTATGACTCATGGGCTGACCTCAGAGCCCGGGGGAGGGGGGTGTTGGCTCACCGAGCAGGGGTGATGTCACACAGTTCATGTTTCAAGGGAATGGATACTGCGGCAAGAGGAGCAATTTGAGACCCACAGGTCTTGGAATAATTGCCAGGGTTTCAAGTGCTCGTAGCTTCGGGAAGTAAATGGATGTGACTGGGAAGGAACTCTTCAGGGAGGGTCTCCAAGATAGCCAATTCTGATTCAGGGGAACTCGTCTTCCCCAAGGAGCTAGCGGGGTGCCTTTCTGGCCAACTCTTTGGGGGCAACTTCCTTAAGATCAAGTGGGATACAGAGCAAGATAGGAACTTTCTTAGGTTGACCACTCTAGTGTTTCTTAGAAAATCCATTCTTTCACGATCGAGTTGCACGTGACGTAAAGACGTGGTGTGAGTCAAGAATGAATGTCCTCTGGCCTATAGGACTCGTATTTTGAATGTTCAAAGCCAGCCCAGTGTTGCCGCTCCCCAGCCTGTAGCCTCTGTCCGCCATCTTGGCGTGGTCTTATGTTCTATATATTCTTTTGTGAAGCCAGGAGGGTGGAAATCACAGATGTCGAGAGAGAGAGAGAGAGAGAGAGAGAGAGACAGAGAGAGAGAGAGAGAGAGAGAGAGAGAGAGCTGGGGGCTGGGATTGCTCACGGTGGCCCTAGATCACGGCGTTCCAGCAGAAAGCGCTATGTCTGAAAAACACACTTCATTCCTCCAGTGAAAGACTATCAGGTGGTGGTGAGGTTAGAATTCTTTGAGGGTCATTTGAAAGCGAGGAAAGAGAACAGCTGCTTACCAGCTTGTGCCAAATGACTCCAAGCTCCTGAAACCATTGGGGAAATTTCTAGAACTCAGGGATTTTTGTGTGGTGACATGTACAAGACAGACTTTTCTTTGAGGACTTGCATACTAACGTTCCCTCGGGCAGGGGTTTGTAATACGGTTGGTCCAGTTCCAATGGCCTGAATGGACACACTTTCAGATGGGGTTCCTTCTCGTGTTGTATAGCTAGATGGGTTTTCCTTTGAGCAACTATCATTTTCTATGGAGACATTAAAATATTAACTTGAATATACCATGACTTCAAGTTTAAAATTCATTTATCTGAATGAAGGGGTCACAAATAGACATTCAGATGAGCAAAAATTGTTTCTTGTCTTGAAGCAATGAGTCAGAGAGAGAGAGATCTACAGAGAGAGAGAGAGAGAGAGAGAGAGAGAGAGAGATTGATCTCCAGTTAGAGTTAATGGCTGACATCTTTGAGAAATCAAAAAATAAGTACATACAGAGTAGTGGGGTAAGTTCTGAATATGGTAGCCAGGTGTGGGGAAGAGGGAGAGATGAAGTCTGCCTAGGGAAACTGTAAAGAATTCTCTAGAAGAGGAGAGGTTTATCTTGGCTACCTGCATGTCTGTGTTTCATTTTTAAATACTGTGTGGGTTGTTTTGGTTTTATTAAACCCGAGTTAGCTCCTGGGTCATTTCAGACATAGTTTATGCCTGAAATTCATGCTGAGATGTAATCTTTCAAAGTAGATCAACTGACCATATTTTCTTATTTTACCAGCCTCATAAAAGCCATCATTTTGTACTTTAAACCAAAACTCTATCTGGTTTCTCAAATTAAAATTCATGAGGTACAACATCCCTAAACAGCAATAAACCCAAGGCAACTTGAAATAAGCACTCCCCATTCTCTGTGTTTTCTTAAGTCAAAGTATCAGGTTGCTTTCTGCCAAGTATCATATTCTAATTGCATGGGGGTAAAATGACAGAAGACCATGTTGGCCCTGACGCAGAAGGTAATGGAACACAGAAGGAGAAGAATTTGCCGCAAGGAGCTGGCGTGGACATGGAATGTGAATATTCTTAATTATAGATTTTAGCAAAAACAAAAAAAAGGTTAAAGAGCAAAGGGCACAGTTTGGAGGCTCACAGGAGAGGAAGGACAACTTGGTAAAGGCTTGGGAACCTGAAAACAACAGAGAAATGGAGTGAACATAGCTTTATTTTTTTTCATTTGTTACTTTAGCAAAGCATTTTAGAATAGAAACCAAAAAAACCCATTGGCAAAATGTTCAGACATGGGGATTCCCAATGTGGTTGCAGATGTACGGTGATATAATTTTTTCTAGGAACTAATTTACCAGACTGCATGGAGAAGCTCAGAGCCCACTGTTGCTGCAGGTTGCCCACCAGAACTAGAGAGTAAGGCCCTATTACTGAAGGTACGATGCACAAGGTCGAGAGAGGCCAAGTAGAGGTGGAGTTGGGAGCTTCCATGCTAGTTAGCTTGCCCAACGCTGCAAGGCACTCTGTATGCCCCTGGGGGGCAGAGCCCCACCTAGCTCTGGACCCCTGTGCTACGCAGTCGACCTACCAGGCACTTGGTGCCTGCTGGTGGTGGTGTAGTGGCATGATTGTTAACGGGGGTAATCTACCTTTTTCTTTTATTGAATTGGAGGCCTGTTGCAAAGAAATTCATATCTGGTGTAAACCTGGTCAGAAGTCCACGGCTAGGGAAATCATGGGCTCCAGGGGGAAGCCACTACTGTTGTTTACTCAATGGACACAGTGCGTCTGTTGGATTGTCCTCCGAATATTTATGCTCATCCCCATGGATCAGTGTAGCCCTCACCTTGGGCAGAGAAGACTCTTTGGAGCTTCATGAAACTACAGACTTGCGAGGGGCTCACGGCTGCTGGAGGCTTTCTGTGTGTCAGTGACGCATTTTTCCATAGTATTTGTTTTGTGGAGCAGTTAACAGGCAATTACCTAATTGCTTTCATTCGCAATCCTGCCTTTCTGCCCCCTGGTGATTTCTCTTCTTGTTGAGGGATCTCTCCCAGAGTCTATGGCAAGAGCGACCATCTCTGCTTTAGCCTTTAATTTGGGCTGGGCTGTCCAATATGGACTGCAATCCGGAACAGGCAGAGCCTCGTGGGATTCTCCTTGCCACGCAGGGCTCCCCAGTTTTAGGATGGGGCACAGAAGGCTTGCAGAGATGTTGGTGGGCTGACTCACCCACAGGCAGCTCTCTCTGAAATGAGTCCATTCACAGTGTTGGTGATGTGGGGGTGCCTGAGAAGCAATCAGGTCCTCTGTTTTGCTTTTACATGGCAGGACCCCACTGGACCCCAGAATGTGGTCAGCCCTGAAATGCTCAGTCAGTGGAGTCTCAAAGAGGCATTACTATTCTTTGTCCCGGGCTGGAAACGACACTGCGGTGCTGCCTTATGTAGACAGTCTGAGAAAACCCTGGAAAATGGCAGACTCACCTCTCAGGCACAACGCTCCCTTTCCCCTGAAGATTGCAGGAAGACCCGTGCTCTGTGGCTCTCCGCGTACTCACCCGGGAGAAGACATCCTTACTGGTTGCTGGGTATGCAGAAGAGCATGATCAATGAGGGTCTCTCCAGCGAGAGAGGGGGCTCAGCTGTGCAGAAGGACCCGAGGGTGGGTTCTCAACAGCCATGTGAAAAGCTGGCCCCGTTGGCTGCATGCGTAGCGTACCACCGTATTGGGGGAGTGGGACAGGAGAATGCCTAGCTTTTGCTGGTCAGTTGGTTTACTTCACACTATGAGCTCCAGGTTCAGCGAGACTTTGCTGCAAAAAATAAGATGGAGAGTAACAGAGGATGACCCCTGATGTCGACCTCTGGCCTCCACACCCGCATGCACACACAGGCAGGGGACGGGACACTGGGCCAGTGGTTCTTTATGCTTTGTGGCTCTCAATTGCAACTGGGGACATTCCTCCCTCACTGCACCCACGCAAAACAAGCACCCATACACACACACACACACACACCACCCACACACATACCACACCTACCTACCCCCCCCAAAACAAGCATGTACACACACGCATGCACCCCTCACCCCCCACAAAAACACATGTATGCACACACACAAAACAAACATATACACACACACCACATGCACACCCACACACTCATACGAAATAAACATGCACGTGCACACACACACACACACTCATATACACGCATGCACACACACTTTCTGTCACCGTGGTCACTGTGACATATCCCCATGGGAGATAAGCAGATCTGGACAGTGAGCGTGGGGTCTGTTCCACTCCAGGGCACTACAACCCTAGTGAGAAGGAACGGACACAGGAGAGAGTCTGAGCAGTCATGTGACCTACTTGTCGAGCTGAGCCTGTGGCAGTGATTGGAGCACCCTGTGCTTTGAGAAAGACACAGAAGCACAAGTTTGGGAGACATGGATTTGGTGGCAGTGGGGAGGAGACAAGGGAGCGAGAGGAAGGAAATCTAGAATCATCTCCCTCTCCATACCCTGAAGAGCGATGGAAAGAAATTGTCACAGCGCAGACAGCGATGACCTCAGAGCTGACCACAAGATATCCCGTTCCTTATCCAGAACCTCAGTGTCAGATGGAGAATGAGGTGGTCAGGGCCGGTCGCCACCAGCCTTTCTGAGAGGTGACGAGGAGCTATTTGATCTTTGTGGGCATCATGCTTTTCCAGTGCTGGTGCTCTGGTGTGGCTCTCAAGCGCAAGCAATGATTTCAGGGGTGGATACCTTCCCCCCACCCCCAGCTATAGTTATGCACAAAGCATTTAAACAGGGAAATGATTTGTCAAATCCTCCTGCAAGTGCTGGGGATAAATGGTAATGCTTCCATTCTGCTGATGAGAGACGGAGGGAGTCCATTTGTTTAATAAACAACTTAAGGGGGTACTCGGGGTCTGACGCTACATCCTGAGTTTATTGCAGACTGCTGCTTGAATTGGGGCTGAGAGCTCTTTTAGGGGTAAAACACTTGACTCTACTGACTTCATTGGGAAGCGTGAATGGACCAATCAGAGAAACATGGATAAACATGTCACTGAACAAGTAATTTAGTTTATCACATTAGCAATCATTCCAACAGGTTTTGGAAGTTACTTACCTAATTAGCCCTTGTGATCATTACTTAGTCGTTTCTATGGATACAACTCCATCTTCCTTCCAAAACGGATACTGCTGATGTGATTATTTGTGTGATCTTAGACGTCAGCAGTTGCTGGTTTGGACAAGCTAAGGGATTCTCCTTTGGGTTGGCTACCGTCTGGCTGTGCTGAGACTTCAGTTGTAAATACAGTTGTCGCTGGGTGTACGTCTGTGAGGACGGTGCCAGGAGCTATTTTAATACCAAAGTCTACTGATGCTTATACAAAATAACAGCATTTGCTCAAAACCCCGCTCAAAACTCCTCATGGACACTTTATCTTTAGATTTACTTAGAATTCAGTGCATGTGATTTGAAAATGTTCTTAAGAGTATTTTTGGAGAATAGCAAGAAAAAAGGTATGCATGTACTTGGTACAGATGTTGTTTATTTTGAAGCTTTGTGATCCAGGGTTGGTTGACCCTGAGAACATAAAATCCTTCCCCCCCTTTTCCTTCCCCTGCCCCACTTAGAGAGGGCTCACGAGCGAGGCCCTTAGCCAATTCCCAGTCCAGAGCACTCCGGGTTGGTTGTCCACTCACAGAAAATCAAAGATCCCCGACTTAATACACTGACATGCCTCCGATGGACATTTGAGATCATGTGGCATTTGCTCTTTGTGTAAACAGGTGCAAAGAGTATTTGTACTTAAGCACCAGCTCTTCTCTCTCAAGCATGCTGGAAGGTGAGCAGCAATTCCCAGAATTCCAGAGGGCGTACATCAGAATCTTTTGGGGGAGATACAACTTTAAAAGCTGATCCAGGCTGGGGCCCATCTGTTCAGGTCTTTTGTTAGACGCTCCCTGGAGTGAGGCTGTCAGACATATGAGTTTTTGGAAAGAGCCGTGAATTGTTCCAATCAATATGCGACCGAGTTTTGAACCACTGATTAGCAGCAGCATGGATCCGAGGAGGTCCGGGCTCAGGTTTGCCTGGCTCACTCTGTATTCATTTGTAGATGGACAGGAGTTTCCGCCAGACTTCCTCCTGGTTCTGAAATTGAGAATTGAGAATTGAGAAGTTCATTTTAAAGAAGAGTTTCTGGGCTGGAGAGATGGCTCAGGGGTTAAGACCCTGCCTTCCAAGCAGAAGGTCCTGAGTTCAGATTCTAGGTCCCACGTAAAAACGTCAGGCAGAAATGGAGTGGCCTGCACTTCTGGCTCTGGTGGGCAGAGCCTGGAAAATCCCAGAGTGAAGCAAAAAAGAGGTAGAAGCAACCCAGGATAATTCCTTAAAAGACCTTTGGCCCCCACAGGGACATAAAGTCCCCCCCCCCAATGCAAAAACAAAGTTTTAACTAAGATTTTCCAGGAGTATAGAGTTGGGAAGACTTCCTTTTTTTTTTTATTTTTCCGCTCATACAAACGTAATAGGTACCCCTGTCCCCTCCCTCCCTCCACCCCTCCCTGGACCTCCCTTCTCCCTCTCCTCTTTTCCCCCTCCTTTCCCCCCTCCTTCCCTTTCTCCCAGTGCCCCCTCCTCCCATCTCTGAAGCATCCTTTAATGTGTATATCAAACTTTCCTCTGAGTCCTCCTCTCTGAAGAGGTGTAAGGACTCAGTGGCATTTCCTAGAACTCTTTCTTGTGTTCCCCTTAAGTATAGGAACACTGTTGTGACTGTTAATCCCTTGCTTCTAAGGATCCTAGTGCCTTTATCCATGCTAGATTTTGAGGGGTCAATGATATGTTGGTCATTGCGCAGATCATGCAGAGTCCTGTTATAATTGCTTCGGCCCTAACTTGTGTGGAGTATCTTGCATAACATGACTCCTCCCATCCTTGTGCTCTTACAATCTTACCGCCCCCTCTTCCGCAAATTTCCCTGAGCTTCAGGATGGGGAGAGATTAGGCAGGCCTGATTCCAGGTGGTTGATATAGAGTCTCTGATGTTCTGAATTATGGTTTGTTGATTTTTTTTTTTTTTTTTTTTAGTTTTTCTGCTCCTGCAATGCCCTTGGCTCCATCCTGATGGGTATTGGATGTCACCCCCTGGCCAGAGATAAAAAGCTGTTAAAATAGAGTCTTATTATAAGGATAGATTCAAAGGTAGATGGAATAAGAGTAGGAGACTGCGGTGAGGGGTGGGTCAGTCTCCCATTGCAAAATGGTTACCTTCTATCTGCCAGACTGTATGCCATCCCTTTCTGATAAGATCATACCCCATCAGTTGCCAAGTGGCCAGGAAGGACAGTCTGTGAGCTTAACCAGATGTCTCATTTCTTACTTGTAGTCTTTGATGGTGGCCTATTATCTCTTGGTGGCCTATTATCTCTGCTGTAGCATGATCCCCTCTCTCCTTGTTTCTGGCGGGGCCCTCCTTCCCCTTCTTTGCAATTCTTGTAGGTATTACAGAGATTTATCTTTGAATGTGTCTCTAAGTGGGTTTGGTACTAGGATCCACCTATTAGGGAGTACATACGGTGCTTAATTTTCTGTGTCTGGGATACTTCACTCAATATAATTATTTCTAATTCCATCCATTTCCCAGCAAATTGCATTAATTTATCATTTTTGATGGCTGAGTAGTACTCCACTGTATAAATGTGCCACATTTTCCTTATCCACTTATCAACTGTTGGGCATTTGGGTTGATTCCATGACTTGCTATTGTAAACAGCGCTGCTATGAACATGGTCGTGCTTGTGCTATCGAGGTGAATTTTTGCTGTATGTGGGGATTATTCCCAAAAGTGGAATAGCAGGGTCATATGGCATTTCAATCTTTAACTTCTTTAAGAATCGCCAGATGGCTCGCCAGAGTGGTTGTATGAGCCTGCATTCCCACCAGCAATGTAGGAGAGTTCCCCTCTCTCCACATCCTCTCCAGCATTTGGTGGTGTTTGTAATGTGGATTTGCTGCCATCCTGACAAGGGTGAGATGATATCTCAGGGAAGTTTTGATTTGCATTTCCCTGATGGCTAAGGATGTGGAGCATTTTTAAAGATATTTGTTAGACATTTTAATTTCGTCCTTGGTAAAGTTTCTTTTAAGTTCCAAGGCCCATTTTTTAATTGGGCCATTTGTTTCCTTGGTGTTTAGTTTTCTAAGTTCTTTGTGCACTCTGGATAATAGAGCTCTATCAGATATATGGTTAGTGAAGATTTTCTCCCATTCTGTGGGTTGTCTTTGTGGTCGAGTTACAATCTCTTTATCTGAACAGAAACTCTTTAATTTCAAAAGATCCCATCTGTTGAGTGTTGGTTGAATTGACTATGCTATTGGTTGTCCGTTTAGGAACTGTTGGCCTAGTCCAATCAGCTCCAGGGAGTTCCCTACCCTTTCAACTAAGGTTTTTATAGTCTTTGGACTTATATTGAGATACTTGATCCATTTGGAATTAAGTCTTGTATATAGTGACAAGTATGGGTCCAATTTTAATCTTCTGCATGTGGAGATCCAGTTTTGCCAGCACCATTTGTTGAAGATGCTGTTCTTTTTCCATTGGATTTTTTTGGGTCCCTTTGTCAAAGATCAAATGGCTGTAGTTGTGTGGGCTCATATCTGGGTCTTCAACCCTTATCCATTGATCATGTCTATTTTGGAGCCAGTACCAGGCTGTTTTTATAACTATGGATTTGTAGTATAGACTAAGGTTTGGTATGGTGATACCTCCAGCAGTGTTTTTGTTACTCAGGATTGTTTTTGCTACCCTGGGTCTTTTGTGCCTCCATATGAACATTGAGATTATTTGGTCAACTTCTTTAAAGAATTGCTTTGGGACTTTAATTGGTATAGCATTGAATCTGTATATTGCCTTTGGTAGGATGGTCATTTTTATGATATTGATTCTGCCAATCCAGGAACATGCCAGGTCTTTCCACATTCTAGTGTTTTCTGCGATTTCTTTTTTTTTTTTATCCAAATGTACAACATTTTTATTAAAATTACCTAAGAAAATGTGTATAAACATTTGGCAAAATCCAAAACACTATACAATTGCAAAATAGTGCTGCTTTTATGCATTACATCTTGGATAGGATTATATAAAGAGATTATATACCAGATCATCTATATTCCTTTCAAAAAATATGAAAAACGCTTTAGAAAAAGCAAGTCACGTGAAGAGGTCCTTATGAAGATATTATCTTTTTTCCTGTATATTAAACATATTTGTCTGAAGAGTATGATCACATTTGGAAAGTAGGCAAATCCTAGGTCGCCGTGAGTCCCGGCTGGACTGTGTGTGTCCCCGGCGGGTGGGGAAAGGGGAAGTGGCGGCGGCAGCGGGGTGCTATTTAACCTGGGGAGCTGGGGCATGGCACAGGGGGGGTCCTCCCCGGCCCGGCGCAGTGCGGGCTCCGGCTGGCTGGTCTGCGATTTCTTTCTTTAGGGTTTTAAAGTTTTCATTGTAAAAGTCACTTACTTCCTTGGTTAGGTTTATTTCATTTTTTTTTAGGGGCTATAGTAAATGGGATTGTTTCTCTCAGGGCTTTTTCACTTCTTTCATTCTGTGCATATAAGAAGGCCACTGATTTTTTGTATGTTTATTTTGTATCTTGCTACCCTGCTGAACTTCTGTATTAGTTCCAGGAGCTTCCTGGTGGAGTTTTTGGGATCACTCAGGTATAAAATCATGTCATCTGCAAATAGAGATAACTTGACTTCTTCTTTGCTGATTTGAATCCCTTTTATCTCCCTTTCTTGTCTTATGGCTTCAGCTAAGACTTCTAGTACAGTATTGAAGAGAAGTGGTGAAAGTGGACAGCCTTGTCTAGTTGCTGATCGAAGTGGGAATGCTTCGAGTTTTTCTAGAGTTTCCTGAAAGCATCTCTCCCAGCTGAGATATTGAATATAGCTGTTAGCGGTTGCCCGCAGAGCCACATGCGGGATCTGTGAGCCGAAAACAGCTCCAGTGCAGTTTTTCTACCAGGCTTCCTTTCCTAACATTTGAAGTCTCATTTCTCTTGTGGAAATGAAAAATCCAAAACAACAAGGTCAGCAGGGCTGGGCAGCAGCTCATTGGGGAAGAGTTTGACCCCAGAACCCAAGTGACAAACAAAACCAAGCAGATGTGGGGGTGATGTGCTGATGATGTGCGGGCAGGCAGATCCCTGGGACTGGTCTACCTAGAATCTTCTAGGTCAGTGAGAGAGCCTGTATTAAAAACAAGTAAATGAAATAATAAGAGGGAGCCTTCTGAGGCGCGACATCCTCAGTGGACCTCTGGGTGCCACACCGACTTGTATACACATGCATGTACGCACACATGAACATGCGCATATGCATAAGTCCATAAAAGTCAATCCATAGCAAATTAATGGCTCCATCATAACGTATGGAAACTTTATAATATATATTAGCCATACCTGAATTGATTCTTCAGCAGCAGCCAGCTTTCTTTGAATTTCTTCCTGATTGTGGCCCTAAAGACAAGTCTTCTGTTGGTCACATGGGTTGCTTGTGTGTTATTTCCGCCTCCTCTGCAGACTGTGGAATTGCTCAGTTCACAGCAATTCCATTGTAATGGGAAAGAACCTTTCTAGTGACAGCCCCTGTACCTGCTTACGGAGCTCAGAGACGCTCTCATAAATGCAATCAATTTTTCGGACGCTATTTCTTGCTTTCCCAGTGGTCTGGTGAATGGCTGTGGACAGTGGCTTTGGCCTCATTGCTACACAGTGGATAATCACTGTGGGTTCTGGCAGCATTGCTGGGCTGCTACACAGGCTGCTGGCGATGGGTGACGGCCGTGACCTTCCAGTTCTGCTAACTCGCCTGTGGTTTTAGCTGCCCCCAAGGAATGTACAGGCTCAAGCACATTCCTGCACGCTTCGCTCTTCCGGGGTGGATTGCCACGGACCAGTCCACACGGGGGGGCAGGAAAGCAGAAAGCAGACACGGCCTGTGGTGGGCTTGGTCTCCTCTGCAGTTCAGAGACCACCTCCTCTGTGGAGGTTTTGTGCAGTGATCGGTATGTCCCCCTAATGCTTGGGACGCACACCTTCCCACTTGGAACTTTGCGCTTAAAGGGAAGGCAATGCCTACATCTGTATCTATGTAATTCAGATACCTATGGTACATCATGTTATCGTCCCAAGGGAGAGCCATTCTTTCAGCCTGGATGTTTTCTTGAGATGCAGATGCGGGCAAGGACCAGAAAAGAAGTGTGATGCTACCATAGAGCAGTAACCCGAAAGAGTAAAGGGCAGAGTGACTAGTAAATGATGGTGCGCATACCTGCTGAGTATCTTTCTGTGATATTTAAAAGTGTCTGCTGTGTGGGGGGGGCAGAGGGTCATGTAGCCCAGGCTGGCCTGGGACTGTGTGTAGCAAGCATGACCTTGAACTTCTGATTCTTCTGCCTCCACCTTTAAAGGACTGGAATTATAATCACATGCCGCCTGGTTTATGTAATGTTGGGAGACGGAACTCAGGGTCTCGTGCATGCTGGGCAAGAAGTCTAGCAATTGAGCTATATACCCAACCCATCAATCTCAAACATTGCGAGCACATCAGCTGTGCCATGGTCGAAGGCTCATGGGAACAAAAAAATTGACTCTCATTAGGCTAAAAATACTTCATCAGCCAACCTAAAGACCAGAGTTGGTTTAGTTTCTTGCAGAAGCCTGTCCCCCTCCGGCGAAGGTGCCAGTCACAGAGAGGAACACCTATCCAGTAAAGCACGGAGCCCAGACCTCGAATTCCACTCGCGCAAATCACGGGGCAGCTGCCAGATGCGAGAGCAAGTTTAGACACCTGAGAACTATGACTTTGCACCAGTGACCTGGAAGACCCCCCATCCCTCCTCTGGGCCCCCTGCCTCGGCAGACCACATAGTCACAGCCCTGTCCTGTTTGGGGGCACCCCAGCATGAGCCTGGCATCACGGTGCCCGCTCTCCCTGTCATGTCCCTGGCCATCACCTGCCTCTAGACTCCCCATGGCACGTCTCCTGTCTCCTTGTGGCCTCCTCGTTGCTGGTAAACATAACCAAACAACCTCGGGGCACAAAGAGCTGATTACAGTCCAGCTTGGCAGGAGAGCTCATTCCAGCCCGGGAGCCGAGGGGACTGGCAGCGCTATAAACACAGGAAGTGCTGAGAGAGGTGTTAAGATTTCTCACTTGCCAGGCCATCTGTATGCCCATATGCCAAAGTTTGCCTAAAGTATGCCAAAGTACTGAACCAGCTCCCTCCGTCTTATCCACCCGCCCAGGGAATAGGCCTCCCCATGGGCTGGGCCTCTTAGTTAGATAATCTCTGGCAGCTCGCTCAGAGCTGCCCGAACCACCAGTTCTTCACAGATGTGCTCAGAGCTCAGTGGTCTAGAGGACCCTATATCTAAGCGCTCACTCCTCCTGTATGGGCAGCTAAGGTGCTTTTTGGCTCCTCCTTTTCCTGCAAGACTTTGATCTTCTCAGAGACCAAGCACTGGGTTGTTCCATTCAAATTCTTCCTGGGGCTGTGTTCAGTTCCTTGCCCTTCTGTGATCCGCCCCTCAGACACCCCTACCCTCCTTCCAGGTTCCTCCCGGCAGCTTTGTGAGCTTTTTCTAGCCTTGGGGTCCTAGCAGCCTCCGCAGCTGGCTTGCCTGCTGCAGCTCCACCCCAGATGTCTCCAAGGCTCCTCCTACCAGCCCATGTAAATGTAAAAGTGGTCTTTTCTGCCTGGAGCTAGATGGGAGACCCCTGCAGCGTCCCCTGGATTCTCATGGTGCCCATCTGGGAGTCTACTCATTCACAAGTGCACCTATGCGGCTGTCCCCTCACTCCCTGGGGACCAGCGCCTGGCTTCTCATCCTTGTGTTCTGTGCCTGCTCAGGCGACCCTTAGTCTGTGTCATGCTGATTGTAGGATCAGAGAGCAACAGGTGGCAGACGGTCATCGATGGGGGCTTCTAGAATTCCATCTGAGACACGCCACTGCGCAGTCCAGGGGTTGATCTGTGGAGTTTGGGGTTGGAATTCTTGTGAATTTGAAAATTGAAGGAGTGAGCCTGAATGTGGACAGCCGTTTCTCTCCTGAGGGGTCTGCTTGGCCGGCCCCTTGGCTAGCTCCGGCTTCTGATCTCTCTCACCCTGCTGCTCCTCCCTCACTTTCTCTCCCTGGACCACCTTAGCCTGTTCAGAGTTCACTCCACTGTGTCCCCCAGAATCTCACATTCGCGCTGAAGCACTTCACTATGATCTGTTTACTAGTCATTTAGCTTGGTGCCTTCTGCCTACGCACTTCCATCGAGAAGTAGCCCCCAGTGAATGAATGACCTTCCTGCCCGTCTTAGGCCCTGGCTCTGTCTCATCAGCTACAACAACTCTGGGAAAGATAAAAAAAACTATCCAAACCTACATATAAGATGCGGAAAATAATAGTGCCTATTTTAGATGAGAGAAAAATACACTTGAAGCAGTGTGTCTCAGTATGTCATGTGTCAATAGCGGCTGCTTCAGTCACAACTGGGCACATATGTTAGCAATGCCTGATGCCCTGAGGCCTGTGGCCGCAGTGAGGGGTGATTGTGCTGGTTATTGGGGCCTTGCCTGCTTTCTGGACCATTCTTGGACTGTGAACCAGGCAGAGTCAGTTCAGGCCATAAGATCATAGCTTTCTTGGTGGTGTCTCGTGGCCTAAATGGGCCATAGGAGCTTACAGATTGTTCTAAAACACACAAATAAAATGTGACTCATTAGTTATTAATCAGTGAGCTCCATGTGCCCGGGTGCTGTCATATCTAGACTAGAGGTCACTAAGATGAACCTGAGATATTTCTCGGGAGGGCATTGGGGGCTACTTGTGTCCACACCAAAAGAAAAAGACGCTCCACCCCATCTCAGTGCCTCGACCTAGAGAATGCTGGTTTTCATACCGTCATTTCTTTGTTACTTCTCACATCTTGTCCCTGAACGTTTGCATCACTGTGGCCAGAGACCTCTGTTGGGGTTCAGGGGAAACGCCTCGAGGCTTTGTGTCTTTCACAGACTTTACTCTTTGGGCTGGAAGCCCCAAACGTTTGGCCACAAGTTTGGATCTCCACATCTAGGCTTCCATTTGGCTCATCTGTTCTAGAAAGTTCTCTGATTCAGTCCTTCATTATGTTCTACCCACATACATCCACAATCTATTCCAGGGACAGTTTTAAGACTGGGCTTTAAAGAGCCAGCCCCCCGCTGAGATCATCTCCGTGGGTCTGTGGTGGGCTCTGCTGTTGGCTCTGAAATTGACCTTCCTGGCCTCAGGGAATTACCCAATAAGCCTGTAGACTTGGCTCCCCTTTCTTAATCTAAATCGTGGGACCCTACACTCTGTTCAGGCATTTTAAATCATCATTAATTTATTCATATCTTAATGCTAATCGGCTAAGATGTGGAATTTTTTTATTCTTTGACGCTTTCATTCATGAATACAATGATTCTGTGTGCCCCCCCCTTACTCCCCCTTCTCATCCCCCTCCTCTCCAGCCTGTCTCCCTACTCCTTTCATGTCTCTGTGTGCATGGGACCCACTGGGTTTCATCTGGGATGAGTGTACTAGCAGATGCCCGAGTACTTGCTGGGGTGTGCGGATGACTTATCAATGGGTGAATTATTGACTAAGGAAGCACCCCCTCTCCTGTCTGACCTTAACTTTTATTAGCTTCTCAAGGGGGTGTGGAGTTCCTTAAGATTGTCCCTGATTCCATGGTGAAGTGGTGATAGACCATCTGTGGTGCAGGTCTTGTGGAAGCCGACTACTGCGGTGAGTTCTCCGGCTGCAGCTGTCCTGTCCTGACCAGGCTGGCGTCTGATGCGACCTCTCTAACCCTCAGACGCAGACGCTTATATTCTTACTGTGCCTCTGCCCGCGCAGCACACTTAACAGTCAGTTACAGATACCTGCTCCAGAATGGAAGGCTGAGCCTTACACACCACCGCGAAGAGTCAGTCAGTTAAGGCAGGCCCCGAACAAGCCAGTGGGAGATGGTTTGATTGATGTGGGACGACTCGGCCTGTGGTGAGTGGGACCGTTTCCCAGGCAAGCGGGTAAGCTGGAGAGATCTGATCTTTCTCCGAAACCCCTGCAGATATGGTGTGGCCTATTCTTGTCATGTTGATGATCACAGCCAAGAATCTTACTTGAGTCTAAACCCTTTGCTCCTGCCCATCGTTTGAGGTCCGTTTCCATTTAGCAGCAGAGAGAAGAAATTAGCGCAGCTGCTAATTTAACTCACTGTGTGCACATGTCCAGACACGCAGCTTCCCTGCCCTGGAGAGCTCATCTGTCGTCCCTGTGATGTCGCTGTGCTGGCTCATAAGGAACAAACCAGTTGGCAAGGAATGCATGGCGAGCTGCCTTGCTATCCTGCGGCCTAAACCCACCACTTCACAATTTCTACGGACCAGAAGTTTCCATGTGGCTTTGCTAGGTATTCTGGCTCCCACGGGATTACTTGGCCTAATGGTTGCCAGATGGAGGCATTTCCAGGGAGCACTTAGAGCCTGGCATGCACTGGAGCCTGGTGTGCATGGGAGCCTGGCATGAGCCTGGCATGCGCTGGTTGAGCCTGGCATGTACTGGAGCCTGGTGTGCATGGGAGCCTGGCATGAGCCTGGCATGCGCTGGTTGAGCCTGGCACGCACTGGAGCCTGGTGTGCATGGGAGCCTGGCATGAGCTAGAGCCTGGCATGTGCTGGTTGAGCCTGGCATGCGCCGGAGCCTGGCATGCGCCGGAGCCTGGCATGCACTGGAGCCTGGCATGCGTTGGAGCCTGGCATGCACTGGAGCCTGGCATGCGTTGGAGCCTGGCATGCGCCGGAGCCTGGCATGCGTTGGAGCCTGGCATGCACTGGAGCCTGGCATGCACTGGAGCCTGGCATGCGTTGGAGCCTGGCATGCGCCGGAGCCTGGCATGCGTTGGAGCCTGGCATGCGCTGGAGCCTGGCATGCGCCGGAGCCTGGCATGCGCCGGAGCCTGGCATGCGCCGGAGCCTGGCATGCGTTGGAGCCTGGCATGCGTTGGAACCTGGCATGCGCCGGAGCCTGGCATGCACTGGAGCCTGGTGTGCATGGGAGCCTGGCATGAGCCTGGCATGCGCTGGTTGAGCCTGGCATGCGTTGGAGCCTGGCATGCACTGGAGCCTGGCATGCGTTGGAGCCTGGCATGCGTTGGAGCCTGGCATGCGCCGGAGCCTGGCATGCGTTGGAGCCTGGCATGCACTGGAGCCTGGCATGCACTGGAGCCTGGCATGCACTGGAGCCTGGCTTGCGTTAGAGCCTGGCATGCGTTGGAGCCTGGCATGCGCCGGAGCCTGGCATGCGCTGGAGTCTGGCATGCGCCGGAGCCTGGCATGCCCGGAGCCTGGCATCGTGGACCTGGCATGGCCGAGCCTGGCATGCGTTGACTGGATGGTTGAACCTGGCATGCGCGGAGGCATGCTTGGAGCTGGCATGCATGGAGCCTGGCGTGCATGGGAGCTGGAGAGCCTGGCATGCCTGGTAGCCTGGCATGCGTTGGAGCCTGGCATGCGTTGGAGCCTGGCATGCGCCGGAGCCTGGCATGCATTGCATGCTTAACCTGCATGCTGGAGCCTCATGCACGCAGCTGGCTGGCCGGAGCCGGCATCATTGTTAACGTCCGTTCAACCAGCTCCCCGAAGCTGGTTCTCCCAAGCTCGCCCATGTCACGTGGCACGATCAGTTCCTTAGGAGTCTCTAGCCATCGGCCACAAGCCTGTCTCAGTTTCTTGCCATGAGGCCCTTCCTGTGCGGCAGCTGGCCACGTGGGAGTCTGTTACCCAAGTATGCAATAGATAAGGAAGCGGGAACTGAAAATGTGTTTTAAAAATGTTTTACACTTGTTTATTTATGAGTGTGTGTGTACATTTGTGTGTCTGTGTGTGCGTGACCATGTTAAAGCATGTGTCCGTTTGTGTGTGCATATGCATGAGTGCCTGCGCACGTGTGTGTGTGTGTGTGTGTGTGTGTGTGGGTGTGGGTGTGTGCGTGTGACCATGTTAAGGCACGTGTGCAGTCTGAGGACAATTTCTAGGCATTGGTTCTCTCCTTCCACCGTGTAGGTTTAGGGGGATTGAACTCAGGTTTTCAGGCTTGGCAGCAAGCACCTTTACCCACTGAACCATCTTGCCGACCCCAAACTGTCTTTTTAAATGTCGATCTCCATGGTCCGGGTTCAGTGTGTTATCTGTCTTAGACTGACCAGCCCCTAGATCCAGCCCATGCTCCAATGGGCTGGAGTACAAGATAGCGACCACCTCAGGGTGAGGGGACCATCGCTGGAGCTGACATCTGCTGGGAGATAAAGCAGAAATCAGGCCCATCTGGCCAACGGGGATGATGTTTGGCTCAGCCTTGTGACTTCGCTGGTACACGGGATCTAAAGCGGCCATGTGGGTGTTACTGGGGTAACAGACATCTGTTCACCGCAGACCTCACCAGCGACACACCAAGCGATTCCACTTGCGTCTTGCTGAGTCAGTGAGTTACTGGGGTTGTCCCAGGTGTGTGGGTGACAGTGTGCTCGCAAGGCCAGGGTGACTTAACAGCACCACAAAGAAGCACACGGGAGAGGAGGGGAGGATCTCAGGGGGGCTGCTCGCTGCAGGTCTTGAGGAACTTGCAAGGAGCGAGCCAATGCCAGCCATGGTTGGCGGCTCACTCCTTGGATTCAGCTGTGCTTCTGAGCCTGATGGGCTCCCGTGTCCCCGCCCCTCCCCCCATCTTCTGAGCTTCCTATGAAGTTGCTTTGGTTGGATCTGCCCTCAGAACCTTCCGGCTCCAGCCGGAATCCTTCCTAATGTGGGAATTCTAGATGCTTTTTTCCCACTGGGCTAGGGAGCCTTTGTGTGTGTGTGTGTGTGTGCGCGCGCGCGCGCGTGTGTGTATGCTGTGTGTGCATGTGTGCGTATATGTGCGCGTGTTCATGCGTGTGCTGTGTGCTTGTGCATGCGTGTGGTTCAGTCAGTCCCACCCTCTGTGGAACTTTGGGGTTCATGCTTCTGGGGCGCAGATTCCCCAGGCAGTGGGCTAAATCTAGGGTGGGAAAGCAGAATCCCCCCATGCTTCCTGTCATTCTGTTCCTGAGCAGTGACTGGTGACCCTGCGGGTACCGTCCTCTTACTCTGCACGGGCCCTCTGGGACCACGTGCCCCTCCCACGCCGGCTCCACGCCTGTCCCTTTGCTTCCCACAATGCAGCAGGCAGACGACAGCTGGCTCTCTCCTGGGGCACTCCTGTGGGGCCCATGTTCGCTGCCTGCAGGTCCAGCTGCCACGGGTTAAACAGAGGCAAAGGAGGCCACTGCCAAGGCTTGGCTTGCATGACAAGCTTCTGCACGCGGACGTGTACAAGCCAGATTTACGACTTGGACATGATTGATGGCTCTTTATTCCTGTGTCACGGGCTTGGGGCTGAGCTGGGTGTGAGGTGCGGAGGAGCACGGCTTGTTATTTATTCAAAGTGCCAGAAGCACGACACGCATCACGGTGGTTTAGAGCCGCAGTCCCTGGAGTTATCTATTGCCCTGTGGGGTCCACCAAACTTCTTACCTGCTGGGATAGAGATAGGCTAGAAATAGAAGGTCGTGTGTGAAGTATATGTGTCTGTTTGTGACTATGTTTGTAAGTGTGTATGTGCCTATTCACGTGTGTATATCTGTATATGTATGTCTCTGTGTGTTCATGTTTACCTGTGCCTGTGTATCTTTGCTTATGTGCGGATGTTTGTGCTTGTGTGTATCTATATGTCTCTGTGTTTGTGTCTATATGTATGTATCTATGTGTGTATTCCATGTGCCTTTGCATGTGTCTGTGTCCATATGTGTATGTCTATGCATTTCTATGTTTATATGTTTGTATCTGTGTGTGTCTATGTGTCTCTGTGTCTATGTCTGTATGTTTATATATATATGTATATGTCTGTATGTTTATTATATATGTATACATACATATATATGCTTCTGGGTGTGTATGTTTGTGTCTCTATATATATAACTTATTTTTGTTCATGTGTCTCTGTATGTATGTGTATGTGTATGTATGTGTTGCTTATACATGTATCTGTGTGCCTTCTCTGTGTGTCTATGTGCCTTTTAAAGAAATTATATGTATGCACTCATTAGATATATGTATATATAAATAAGATACATGTGTGTATGTATAGTTCTTTTACATGCGATTGCAATTGCAATTCTTTGTAACTTTTAAAAATTCTTTCACACGCACGGTGTACCACTTCAATGATGCTGCTTTAGTATATTTTTGTTTTGAAGACACATGCTCTGATATGCATCAAAGTTATTTAACCTTTATTGTATGGCTGGAAATATAAAATAATAAAAAATTAAACAAAGGAGAATGCTAGAACTATACGTTTAAAATACAAACAGAAAAAAATTTCATCAATCTAGAATTCCCAAGAGTCAGCACAAGTATCGCGTAGAATGGAAGGTAAAGAAATGAAGTAGAAGCTATTTAAATTAAAGACTGTGGTCTCAGAGGGACGTGATGCTTCAGAAATAAAGAACAAAATAGGAAATTTCTGGATAAATATGCAAAGTGGTTTTCTTGCCTTTTAAGTTCTTTAAAATATATATGCTATTTGGAGTAAAAATGAGAGTTTGACAGCATTTCAGTGCTTGTAACTACAATCCGACAGCTGGTCGTAGGGAAGGGGAGAGGAGCTGTCAGTGTGACTGGAAGCCCCATGCATTTCCTCGTGCTTGTCAGTATCACGTTCACATAGACGTTCATATAGACGGTTCATACATTCATATAGACCATGAAAGGCATGTATTTTTATTATCCCCAGAGCAACCATGAAATGTATGTAAACAGATGAAGGCAGGCTTAAGCAGAAAACTAAAAATATCATTCAAAAATGCCAAACTACTACAGAACTGTGAAATACAGACATCGACGTGGAAAGCCTGAGTCCAGTGAATGTGGCTAAAGAACAAATGAGTCTTTTGACAATGGGAAGTTCTGTGTAAGGCAATTGTCCAAAATGCAGTGTGGACCCGAGACCCTCAGTTGTGTTGACATGGAGCAATGGGTGAATAATGTAATCTCAGTTGGTTTCATACAAAGAATTCACTATTTATTCTCTTAAAAGGTTGTAAAATATCTGTCAGTGTCTGGGATGTTAGACTCTCTTGATGGTATCTATCTATCTATCTATCTATCTATCTATCTATCTATCTATCTATCTATCCTTAGTAATTATATCTATATATTATATATGAATATTACATATATACATTCTTTTTTTTAACATTTTTTATTATTATTTCCGCTCATACAAACTAAATAGGTAGACCAGTTCCCTCCCCCCCCCCCCTGAATGCCTGCTTCTTTTGACCCTTGTGTTTAAAGTCCCGATTAAAACCTCTTCGATAAACACCAACTCTGCTTTGTGGAATAAGCAAGAAAGTGATCCCGACGACACCGGTGTGTTGGGCTGTGCTGAGCGGCGTGGAGACACCCAGCTGCCCAAGGTGCCGCCTGCAGAATTCGGGCGCCAGTTGTCTTAGTCTGAGGAATGTGGCCGTCATTGCAGTTGCCTGCCAGGACTTGTACAACTGTCTGGCGACACTTTGGATTCCTCTCAACGGGCAACTGGAAGGCAGGTGTCGCGAGGGCGGGGTGCAGCCTGGCTGCATGCTGGGGGACCAGGGACCCTACTCAATGCTGGCTTTCTCTGGGGACTGACCCACTGAGAAGTGGCAGAGGGTGGGGGTCTCACGGAGGCCGCTCAGTACATCGTAGCCAGATGTTCACAGACTCTGAGATACGCCTGTGAGTACGTGCTCTGTCTCCTGAGACTCAAGATCAGAGGCCTCGTCTTTATTGAGGAGAAAACAGAGTTGTGAAAAAAAAAAAAAAAGTCAAACTCTTAATTCCAGACCTTTCTATTGGTTGTGTATAAGTTCATCCTGACTGATGATAATGGATCCATCTGAGCAGATAAGAAGTTAACCTGTTTGCTTTGAGACAAGATTTCACTCTGTGGCCCAGATTGGCCACAGACTTGCAGCAATCCTCCTGCCTCAGCTGCTGAGGTGTGGGGATGGCAGGCAGGTATGAGCCGCTGTGCAGGCTCTCAATAGCATGTTGCCTCTTCCACAGACTTATAGCACCATGTATCCACGGATGCACAGGAACTTAGAGATTCCATCCCTAAGGACAGGAGGGACGCTCGCCCATACCACAGGTCCATCTTCTTACGGAAGGGCCTGTCAGCAGGGGTGGGGGTTGTGTGGCTAGTTTCAGGGAGTGGGCTGGATTGCGGTCACCGCCCTTTGTGGTACTTGTAATTTTCTTGGACTTTGGATGAAGGCTCTCAGACTTGTCAGTTCCTGTCCAGGTCGATGTTAATCACACTCATGCAAGCACAACACTCCCCCACCCCCACCCCGCTAGTCACACCTGGCTTTCGGGATGCTGAGCAGATGAGGTCAATTACCTGGTCAGCCCAGAGCCTTAGGGAGAGGAGAGGATCATAAACCCAGCTGTGCTCGGAATCAGGCCAGCCAGGTGATAGTCTGTATTAGTGTGTGTTAGCGGATTCTGAAGGGCCACTGTGTGGCACCAGCACTAGACACATGCATCTGATGGTTACTGTGTGCCACATGCTGCATCGGGTGTCAGGTGTACAAGGATGATGTTGAAGTTGGTCACTCCTCAGTGCTCCACATCCCGACAGAGGGGAGATGGGACCACGTGTGGAGGCTGCGTGACACGCAGGTGGGGGTGCATGGAGCTCTGCCGCTGTGTGGTGTAAAACAGTGGCCAGGAGGAGAGAGTCAAGTGCTGCAGGACGAGGTTGCAACGAGTTTGATGGTCAGAAGTCAGCAGGTTTGTCTCGTGCAAGGTACCGCTGCCAGGGAGATGTGTGGAAGCCAAGTGCCCAGGAGGACTGCGGTGCAGGGGAGAGGGGTGTGTGTGCGTGAGTGTGTGTGTGTGTGCACGCACATGCATGTGCGAGTGTACATACTAGAGAGCTCTTTCTTGAATGTGCCTGCCTGTGGAGGCCCTAGGGTAACATTGGAAATCCCCCAGATTGCTTTACCTCCTTGTTGCTTTGCTCTGGAGTTTCCCAGACTCCGCCTTCCAGGACCAGAATTACAGACTGCCAACCATCTTTGCCCTGCATTTTTGTGTGGGATCTGGGAATCCGAACTCAGGTCCTTTTGCTTGTGTGGCAAAGCCTTTGACCTGTAGGCCATCATTGTGCCAATCTGAGGACAGATGTTCCTAAACAGCTGGGTTAGGGGTAGCGTGATGAGGGGATGGAGTGTGGGCCAGCACAGAAGACCACACCCCAACCAAGTGACTTTGCCTGCTATTGACAGCTGGATAACCACAGACTTCCTCGTCTTAGCTAAGGTTCCTTTAAAAGTGAAAGCAAGCCCAGAAAACAATTGGTATTTAACTTTTGGACTACTTATCAACCACCCAGTTGATTCTTATAAAAACCTTGAAGATATGATATATAAAGGCATCTGAAAACCCTTTACCCTGAATGAGCACAAAGAATAAGACGAGGAGAAGAATTATGCTTGGTGCATCGTTAATGCGCTTTAAGCGGCTGCTCGTATCTGTAATTTTATGGCATTTGTATTTTTTTTCTGAGGAACATGTGCTTTTCAATATCATCTTGATTTCTATTTTAATGAAACGGAGCAATAGCCAAGGTGTGCTTTACAGTGCGATGCGTGCCCTTGATCTCTTCTTTGATGGTGCCTTTTGATGGTCTCTTTTCTTAATTGAGAAAACACATTCCCTGCAGTGGGGAGTGAGTTCAGAAAGAATTCTGCTGGGGGGGGGGTAGCTCAGTACATCTTTTCCACTCTGGAATGTAACACATCCCAGCTGTTCTTACTCCCCCACCCCGCCCAAGCCCCCATTTAGTTCATCTTACAAGTATTTTTACAAGACAAAATTCATCCAATACATTGTTTGCTTATGATGATTTTTATCATCTCGACTAATACTTGTTATTTTAGAATCATAGGCTTGTTTTATTCTTCTCCAGAATAGCATATCAATCTAACCCAATTACAAGTTGCACCCTGGTCAGATGATACTGTTTACAAGCAAAATGCCGCTGTGAAGGACGGACGCAGTTTTTAATGGAGACTTGGATGTCCCGAAGGTCCTTCCTTTAATTTGATTTTCCCAGTCTCTCCCTTGCTTTTGGAGGGACAAGTTTCAATGTCATTCTTATAGGAAGCCTTGCTTTTTGTAAACAGAGCTCATTATTTTCTGTGTGTGTACGTATACACGTGTTTGTGTGTGTGCGTGTATAGAATTGCAAACCGCTGCCATTTCCAGCAGGAATTTTTACGTGGGATCTGGGAATCTGAACTCAGAACCTTTTGCTTGAGAGGGGAAAGCTTTAACCTCTGAGCCATTGCTTCGGCTCAGCATTTATTTTCGACATAAATGGCCACAGCTTGTGTTGCTTTGCTTGTTCACTTCTGAGACAGGAACCCTTCCCACAGCCCAGGCTGGGTTTGAACTCCTAGTTCTCTTGCCTCTGGCGCCCTGGTGCGGGGCTCCATCCGGGTGCGGCTGTGCTGTGCTCTCCTAGCCGGTCTTCCCAAGCGTGTGCATTGCACACGTGCACCACAACCAAAGCCACGCAGCACTGTGCTCAATGCCTGTACTTCATCTGCTTTGTAAGGCGTCCACTGCCACATGAGGCGCTACTAAAATTTCTGATTGTTTTTCTCTCAAGAGCAGATGGCTGCTTTCCATAAGAACACTGCAAACTGAATTCACAACCATATTCCAAAAAAAGTCAAAAGTTTAACCATTCCACAATGATTATTTATTTATTTTGTGTGCATGTGTGTGTGTGTGTGTGTGTGTGTGTGTGTGTGTGTGTGTGTGTGTTATCAGAGGGCATGTGTGTTCCTGTGGAGAACCAAGGTTGACTTTGGGAATCATCTTGGATTGCTTATACTTCCTTTTTGCTCTGCTCTGGGATTTCCCAGGCTCTATCCACTAACGGTGGAAGTGCAGCCCCCACCTCCCCCAACCATTTCTTCCTGGTGTTTTTATGTGGGATCTGGAATCTGAACTCAGGTCCTTCTGTTTGCAAGGAGAGGCTTAACCCTTGAGCTATCTCTCTAGCCCATAATGATTTTTTTTTTTAATTTCACAGTGCTGTGAGAACAGGTGACCATTTTTTTGGTAATTAATTGGTCTTCTATTTGAGGTGGAAATCTGGGATGTAAAAGTCACAGTGCTCACTGTGTGAGACGCTCTCTGCATCTGCGGACAGTTGCAGTGACCATCGTCCGTTTGCTCCAGTGCTCTCCCCGCCCAAGGAAATGGAACCAAGAAAACGAATGAACGATGCACGTTGACCTCAGTGGCCAGCGTGCAGCCCACAGCGTTAGGCACCTTTGCTAAGCAAGGCCTCGGGTCAGCTCCTGGGAGTTTCTGCTCCCCCTTAGCACCTCATGCCCTCTGTCCCCCAGGTTCTGTCTCTCTGCTCCATGCCCTCACCTGTTGTTGACTCCCCTCCATATCTGCATCCTCGCTGTTACTAAGCACAACCCAAGGCGTCTTTGAATACTTCACCCCTGAATCTTTGATTAAAGGATTTGATTAAAGGTAATTGAGAATAAAATCCCAACTGAAATGGAGGGGTTCTCTTGTGGCCAGTGCTCTCCACAGCTTACATGACAGAGAGAAATTCTCATTGTGAGATAGTTGATCAGCCTCAATTTTCTTAAGAAATGTAGCTAACTTTTTTTTTTTTTTTTTTTTTTTTTTTTTTTTTTTGACACGTTGCTCTTCCCCAAGGTGGTCTGGAATTCACTATGTAGCTCTTTGGAACACAAACCTCAAGACCCTTCAGAGGTCAGCTTTGATCCTGACCAGGCCTGGGTGTCCAAAACAGTGAAGCATGAAGACTGAAAAATACCCAAAGGTACCTGCCCTGTCAGCCCCCTCACAGGCTCTGGAACGTTCTCTCCAAATGTCCTTCCCGTGAAGTTCTGCTCTGTGTTGTCTGCGTGGCAGTCAGACTGAATTGGAACCGACTGCTTGGTATCACGCTCACTTATGAAACCAGCAGACCAAAGTTTCAGTACCTGATCCCTACCAGCCTCTCTCAAGCACGGAGAGCAAGTGAAGAAATCCAAGTTCAGACGTGAAGGTTCACTGATTAAGGTCACATGGTCAGGGATGGGCCCTGCGCCCCCTCCTCCTTCAGAGGTCGTGCTCAACATGCGGTTGGCACCACGCGGGCAAGCGTGAGGGGGAGAAGCTATGAAAGATGGGCCTTGCTGGGAGTCGGCACGCAAGAGGGGCAGATGTGTATACTGGATTTGTGATCGGGAGAGGGCTTCCTCAAGGAAGTTCTGCTCATTGTCTTTTCTGCTGAACTCACTAGCGTATTTACATATTCTGTCACGCCATGAAGATGCCGACAGGTGTGTGTCCTCGGCTGGCACGTGGCTCTCACGTGATTTTTAAAAACCCTTATTATTTATATTTTGCCTATGTGTTGTGTGTGCCAGAGGGCAGTCAGTGTTCCTGTGGAGGACCAAGGGTGACTTCAGAAATCATCCTGGATAGCTTCCACCTCTTTTTCCTTTCCCTCTGAGGTTTCCCAGGTTCCATCCACCAGGGCCGGAAGTGTAGGTTGCCACCGGTTCCATTTGGCCTTTTTATCTGGGATCTGAACTCAGGACCTTCTGCCTGTGAGGCAGAGTCTTAACCCCTGAGCCGTCTCTCCAGCGCTGATCTATTTTTATTTATTTCTTATTCATATTTTGAAGGAGGGAGGGATATGCGCATGCCCCAGCACACATGTGAGAGTCAGAGGACAACTTTCAGAAACTGGCTTTCTCCTTCCACCACACGGGCTCTGAGGATGGATCTGCCCATTTGGCCACAGGTACCTTGACTCACAGAGTTATCTCTCTGCCTCATGTAGGATTCTGAGCCTCTAACCATGTCATGCAGTCTAGCAGATAGATTCCTGAGAACAGTGCTACAAATTCTCATGGATGATGGGTGAGACAGACAGACAACTGTGCCGGCATGAGGACCTGAGTTCAAATCTGCAGTACCTAATGCATGCTGGTAACCCCAGCAATCTGGGGGCATGAAGTCACGAGTATCGCTGGGGCTTGCTAACTGCTCGCTCAGCCAAGAATAGACAGATGTCAACTTAGGGAGAAATCCTGCTTCAAAGGAATTATGTGTAGAGCGATAGAGGAAGATCCCCCAGTGCTCTCCTCTGGTCCTTGCATATGTACACACACACACACACACATACACATCATACAGCACACATACACTCTCGCACACACACACACATAAATTCTTGAGTCCATCACCTTTGTTTCTGTTGTTTGAACTTTCTGACTTTGAAGTGATCTTTTCTTGATCCACACCCATTAGAGAAGTGGCCACACTGTGTATCTGAGCTTAAGAGTGGGAAAGGGCCAAGATCCACTCTCGGTCACAGCAAGGTCATGATACGTGCGGATCTGTTGAAGCCTGCATGCCACGTTTTGAAGGGATTTTAACCACTTCCTTCACAGATTCCTGTAGTCTGCAAGTGTGTACTTTGTATGTCATACAAATTCCACTTTGACTCGATTTTAGAACTGTTCTCTCTAATTGCTTGAAGACCTTTATTTTCATTAGCAAGCGCATTTTGGAGAATTTGTGAGTTCAAGCTGAAGGGTTTGCTTGGAGGCGAAGTGTGCGGGAACTTAAAGGTAATGACATGTTTATAGCATCCTGGAAGTCAGAGGCTGAGAAGGAACAGGGAGGCATCCAGTGTGAGTGTGTCCCCAGCATCCGGTGCGTCCCCAGCACCTTGTGGAATCTCACAGGATTTTTCCAAGGTCTCCTGACCCTGCACCTGAAGAATATGGTAACAGCAGTCGGCGAGCTCCAGTTTAGAAAATGTTCATTTCTCACTGGCCAGCCAGCTACTAAGCTGAGGTTCTGTGATTCCATCAGTGCCTGGCCAAGCCAGCAGGTTGTGAGAACCCACTGACGGGCAGAGGAAAAAGGGGAAATAAAAAGGATATGAAAAATTTTCAGTCTTGGAAAACATGTTCATATCATGTCTTGTCATAAAATTTTTGAGATATGGGCCAGAATGTCAGCACATGCCACACTGCTCCTTGAACCAGTCTGTGTTATATACAACTCCCATGTCTTACGGATTCATCATCTATCCATACTGCAAAGTAGTTTTATGTGCAAGGTGGCTTTATGTGTAAGGTGGCATTGTGGGTGAGGCAGCCTTGTTTGCATGTACACATAAGGTAGCTTCATGTTTAAGGTGGTCTTGTCTGCATCTGTGCATGCAGAAGCCAGAGGAGAACATTGGCTGTTATACCTCAAGGAACATCCATTTAGCTTTTTTCAGACAGGGACTTTCACTGATCTGGAATGTTCTAGACTGACAAGCCAGCTGGTGCCAGGGATCGGCCTATCTCTGCCTATCTGATGTCACCATACCCAGCTGTTTTTAGACGGGTTCTGGAGATGGATCTCAGGCCCTCCTCAGATGCTGCTCCACCTGAGCTCCGGAAGGCGGCTCTAGAAGAGTCCAGATCTCTGCCAGCAGTCCAGAGTCTCAAGTTAATGATTAGCAAGCTCTCCTTTCGTGAGCTGTTTTTCAGAGATAAAACAGAACTGGTCCTCATAGATGTTTCTGTCACCTAACATCAAGAGCCCTCCGTTCAATGCTGGTGACATGATGGTAGCATTTCCAATGTCATCGTGCACTTGTTATGTGTCCTCCAAGGTTCTGTTGTGAGCCTTCACTTTGGTTAGTGTTTGCAACACGGGAGACTGATGAATAGCAGATTCCCTAATGCTCAGCGTCCCTCCTGCTGTCAACAGTTCCAAGAACACGATGTCAGCGTGCCTTAGTCCTCTGTCGCATGCACCAATGGCAGGTGTCGGCAATAGGCTAATTATTCTTTATGCATGCATGAGAGTGTGTGTGTGTGTGTGTGTGTGTGTGCATGCTTGCAGGCATGTGCACAAAAGGGCACTGGAGTACGTGTGCCTGTAGAGGCCCAGTGGTGACATCAAGAATCACCCTAGATTGCTCTACCTCCTTATTGCTTTGCTTTTTGTTTTCCCAGGCTCTGCCTTCCAGGGCTGGAATTGCAGGCTGCCATCATTTCTTCCTGCCATCGTTTACATGGGATCTGGGCTCAGAACTCAGGTCATTTTGCTTGGGAGGCAAAGACTTTAGCTTCTGACTCATGTCCTCAGCTCAATAAATTATTTTTTTTAGAGAGAATGGCTTAAGTGTTTAGAGAGAATATGTTTAGAGAGAGTTAAAGAGAAATGTTTAGAGAGAGTTTAGAGACAATAGCTTAAATGATCCCAAGAGTCTAGAACATTTTACATTCCCAGGAGAGAGAGATTCTGAATTTATGACAGTAATGGGTTGGTTTCTCTTCAGCTGGGCTGGGCAGACCTTATCAGCAACTTTGCTGAAACACCACAGGCATTCACAGAGGGCTTGATTTCCACATACGTCCTTGAGTTCTTTGGCATCTCCTGGGGTGGGGGTGGCGTCAGTCTTCTGTTTCTTTCAGACAGAAGCTGAACATGGTCCAGGGTACCGTGGCAGTGGTCCACGTGCAGTGGGGTTTTCTAGGGTCGGGCGAGGGATCTTTGCCATGGCTCAGATGTTTCCGAGGTGCTTGGGGCGCCTTAGCACAGCGTTCTGGGGAGATTATGCTTGAAGCTTGGTTACTCTAAAACAGCACGGCGGCCCCTGGGACCCTCTGGAGAGAGGGCGGTGCTTCTGGTGGATGTTGTCTTAGGAGAGAGAATCTCAGAATGAAGTCAAGGAGGGGCATCATGTCAGGTTCTTTGTGCCTTTTCCTTCATGTGACATGATGTATTGGGGTTCCTTTCTCGGACAGAACTGCCGTAAGCCTACGGATTTCTAACAAAGATCTCCTTCATGAACTTTAGCTCTTCCCCTCCCCCAGCGTGAGAGAAACCTAACTGTATACAGGCAGCTGAAGGCCCCCGGTGACTAATTGATTCCAGTGCAGAGGCTGTGCCGCGGTGGAGGGCAAAGGAAGAGGGGACTGGATGGTCCCCCGCCAGCATCGAGACAGATGCGTCCTTGTGGGACTGACCACCTCTGGGCAGGCCTGTGGGGTTCCTCTTCAGATGTTGGTGGGGCTGAGAGCCAGGATCTTCGACTGAAGCCGTGATGCCCTTCAAGGGTCTCGTCTCCTTCATGTCCACAAAGCGGCTCCTGGAACCTTCCCTCAGAGCCATCTCAGGGTCAGCAGACTCTGGAGGAGGAGCTTTGCCGGGGGGTTCTCCTCTGGCCGTCCCGGGGGGTCCTCCCGCACCCCCATCCCTGCTCAGTTCTCCCTGTCTTGTCTCTAGAGTGGGCCGTGCCCTCTTGCGTGCTCCGTGTCCGCGATCCGCATTCCGGTTGTGCTGGAAGCTTCTTAGGACAAGAGGCCCTGTTCTTGGTGATCTCCACGCCCAGCACTGCCTACTGTGTAGTCAGTAAATAGGAATGAACATCCCAGCTTTGACGAAATGGTCTCAGAGTGATTCTTTATTTGCTGCCTTTATTTATTTATATATCTGTTTATTTATTTTAACCTGTAGTTTTGTGCTAAAGGCTTATGGGGGGAATTTTGGAAGGTTTTAGGTGAAAAGGCAAGAATAGAATCTTGGTCATCTCTGCGCTGAGTGACCACAGCAAGTGTCCCGATTCCTGTTTTACCAAACCCTTCCCCAGGTATTTTGCTACTAGAGCTTGCAAAACAGGGAAGGAGAAATGGAATTACACAACGCACAGCCTTCCAGCATCGCCATGTAGAGATTTTCCATACCCCACAGCTCTCGGCAAGATCAGAGAATGACTCGTAATTTATGGCAGTGCCCCCTTATTTTTGACATTTATATCGACTCTAATGTTTTCCTCCCACTGTGACATCCCACGTGCGACCCGATGACTTCCTGACCTAGGATTGCAGGCAAAAGGTCACGTTCATCCTGGGGTCTTTGGATTCCATCACAAAGTTGTGGTGATTTATATTCTCACAGGGCCCAGACAATTCTGGCTCCTCTGAGCTCTCGGCTGCGAATAGGTGTTATGCACTTGTCAAAAAAATTGTCAAATTAAAAGTCTAAAGAGCCACATAACAGTCAAAGTAAAGTGTCGCATCCCTGGAGAAACCCAGGGCGACTGCATGTAGGTGCTGTCAGGGAAAGAGGTTGCCACAACCCAGTGTTGGGAGGTCACGTCCCCAGGAAGCCTCGTGTGGGGGACAGTGTCAGGGATCAGAGAAGAGGTGCCGGTCAGGCAGGACATATGGGGTCCACACGGAGGAGCCATGTCAGAGCTGACCAGTGCCTGGAGCCCAGGAGCGGGCTCAGGGGTGAGTGGACGCCAGACTGAGAGAGCAAAGGTCTCCGCAGCGTGGACTTGGGTGAACATCCAATCAGCCCCCAGGGCCAAGTGGTTGAGGGATGACGTAGCAGAAGGGCTGGGGACTCGTCAGCCGGCCTGGAGCTCAGAGGCGGGAGGCTGGGTCTGACCCCAGCCTTCCTAAACCTGGGGTTCCTAGACAACAGGAGGCAGCACCGTCCAAAGTCCAGGGTCATCGTTGGTTTGTAGTGAGTTTCAGGCCCCTCTGGTCTACATGACACGCTGTCCTGTCTGAGAAAAGGGGAAATCAGAGACAAGAGGGTCTCTGATCCAAGGTTGCTGACCTGTCCATCAGCCGTCACAGGCTGGTTTGGGTCATGAACCATGTGATTTGAGGAAGGCAGGACTGTGTAGCTTGGTTTCTCCCCCCCGAAAACACATGGTGGTGGTGGGTTTTATAGTCTGCTCAGAGTAATCACTAACCACTAGAGACTCGCCCTCTATTTTGGTGATAACAAGCAGGGCTAGGTTTGTGGGTGGGAGAGGGGCAGGGCGATGGTGGTGCAGCCGTGCGTTCAGCCTGTGCTAGCTAGATGCATGCGCAGGAATGCGGCCTCCCCAAGTCACAGGTCTGAAGCCCACTGGAAATGAGGGGCAGGACTGTGCCCCACACGCTGGCCATTGATTGACACTGCTCCACTTTGCGTGAATGAACCTCGGCGACACACTCCCCCCCATATCTATCACTTGGGATTTGGTGGCAGTCCATCCACGAGGAAGGCTGCTCCCCAGAGCCCTCTGCTCCCGGAGGTCCCGTTGCTAATGAGAACCCCGGCTGGGCCAGAGGGACCGGAAGTCTGAAGAGAGTTTTGGGCCAAAACCCTGTGAGCAGGAAGCATCGCTGTTTGAGGGACAGCGGTGTTTCCTTTCCTGATTTTTCTGGAACTGCAAGCCCGGGTGTTGCCAGTTGAAGGCAAGGCCTGCAAAAACAAACACACGATTATCAAAGATCTGGTCCATGTCATTTATTTTAATGCTAAGTGTGGCACAGCACAGCGTTCCATTGATTAAGTTAGACTGTGCGGGCGAGGGAGACAAACTTTGGGTCAAATCCATGGCTGAAAGACAAGCTGTGTGCTTTTCTGGCGACCCTCTGAACATCTTGACAGACACAGTCTGGTTTCACTTACAACAGCTGAAGCCCGCAGTCCTCAGGCTAAATGTAAACAGGGGGTGCACCCGCTCGGGGGGTCCAAGCTCTTGGACCTTTAAGAAAGCAGCAAAGGATACCCGAGTGCCTCCGGAACTCGCAGATGGATTCGTCCCCCTTGCAAATGCCATCTTACGCTTGTGACTGCATGCTTTGCCGGTGGAGCCGTGGCCTGCCAGCGGGAGACAGACCCCCACGATGCACTCGGAAGGGGCACAAGCATTCTCCCCACTCCCCTAGGAGCAGGAAAGCCCACGTGTGGTGCCGTTGCCATTAAAGATGTCCATGTGGTTGAGATGGGGTTTTCCAAAGATGATGTAGCAGGAAGATGCTAGCAAGATGCAGGGTCTGCAGTCAGGTGTGGTGGTCCATGCTGTGTGTGTGTGTGGGGGGGGGGTTGAGGCAGGAGAAGTGTGAGGTTAAGGCAAGTCACATAGCAAGACCTGCAAAAAAATTCAACCTCCTGAAGTCCCCCCGAGTAGAATAGCTGAAGTTCAGAGAGGAGCTACCCTAGTTAATTCTGCCTCTATAAGGGGCGGTGTGTGTGTGTGTGTCTGTGTGTGTGTGTCTGTGTGTGACTGTGTGTGTGTGTGTGTATGTGTGTGTATATGTGTGCGTATGTGTATGCATGTGTGTGACTGTGTGTGTCTGTGTATGTGTGTGACTGTGTGTGTATATGTGTGCGTATGTGTATGCATGTGTGTGACTGTGTGTGTCTGTGTATGTGTGTGACTGTGTGTGTATATGTGTGCGTATGCGTATGCATTTGTGTGACTGTGTGTGTATATGTGTGCGTATGTGTATGCATGTGTGTGACTGTGTGTCTGTGTATGTGTGTGACTGTGTATGTATATGTGTGCGTATGTGTATGCATGTGTGTGACTGTGTGTGTGTGTGTCTGTGTATGTGTAAACTTAGCTTCCAATCAGAGGAAGCTGGGCAGTGAACCATGGGTCATGTGTTGCCATATGCCAGAAGCAGACTAGTGAAGCGGAGGCTCTGAGCCTGCTGGAGCCAGCTGGGCTCACTGAGAAGACTTGGGTGCCAGATCCATCTTCACCACAGCATCCACAGAGCTTGGTGGCTCATGCCTGTCATGGTCCTGGGGAGGTGGCGACATGGAGATTGGGGCTCAAGGTCGTCCTGGGCTGCACAGTGAGCTGGAGACCAGCCTGGGCTACCGCAGTTGCTGTGTCCTTAGCACAAAAAGTGACTTGGGCTCTAACCACACAGCCTTGTCTCAGAATTTGTTTCTTTCGGGCCTGCGTAGAAAGGTCAGAAGCACCTCCAGAGTTGGGGGGAGGGCGGGGAGGGGTGGGCATCTGCTAATGCGGCCTTCGCAGGCTGGACTTCTGACGAGGGCCCTGGGGGGGGGTTCTGCCTTGCATAGATTTGGGTCCCACCTCTGCTGCAGGCCCAGCAGTGTCCAGTCTTCCTGTCAGCTTTTTGTTTCCCATGTCATCCATGCATCCCCGCGGCAAGTGTGGCAGAGCGCGGATGTCTCTGTCCTCCCCGCGTCCTGATCAGCCTCCTTGGGGGACTGCACTGGGGGGCCACTGGGGAGAGGGGGCTGGGGATGGGGTGGGCAGCATCCTGTGGCTCCTCGCTGGGCTGGCACCCCCCCCAACGTCGTCTATTTTCTTCTTCCCCGCTTCACTGTAGGGATATGGAACAAATACGAAGGGTCTGTAAACTCTCTTTGGAGAGTCGGCAAGTTGTTGTCGTGTGCCTGGCTCGGCTGACCCAGAGCCCGGAGCCTGCGCTGGAGCCTGGCCTGACCTCAGCTGACCTCAGCCTGGTCGGCTGCGGGGAGCACCTCAGGGGCCGCGGGGGGCACCTCAAGGACTACAGGGAGGACCTGTCTCATTTCTGCTGTCTAATGCCATTCTTTAGGGCATGGGCACAGGAATCTGTCATGCGGAAAGTTCCTGACGAGCAATCTCTGGTTCATGACTCGTTACTAATCCTAAGTGGTGGTTGGGCATGTTTCTCTTTCTAGAAAAGACAGTTACAGAAACACACAAGCAAATAAGCCAGCCCACTCCAGTCCTAGGGAGCTGATCCCTTTCCCATCATAGACTTTTTCAGAATTGAAGGCTTGCTTTCTCTTTCTTTTTTCCTTTCTTTTGTTTTACTTTATTTCTTTCTCTTCACTTCTCTCTCTTTCCTCCCTCCCTTCCTCTCTCCTTCCTTCTGTCTTCCCCCTTTCTCTCCTTTCTTTCTCCTTCCCTCCCCCACAACAATGATCATACCCAGGGAGTACTCAGCCACCAGGTTGTACCAAAACTCAAGGCCCTGAGAGGCAAAGGCACCCACTGCTTTGCTGACGACGGGCAATGATTGACATTGACTCCCCAGGGCATTTCCTGACTCCTCCCAATACTCTTCTCCTATTAGAGTGTGGCAGTGCTGGTCCTCTGGGTGGGTTTGTGGTATCTCAGTGGATTTCAAAAGAGAAGACATGCATTTTAAGTGATGCACTGATTTTTACTTCTTTATTATGCTACTCTGAAAAAAATCTTGTAGTGTTTTGTTGTGCAGATGGTGTATGGTATGTACATGTGTGTTCACATGTGTGAATACAGGAGCACACATGCCCCAGTGTATGTGGAGGTCAGAGGTCAGCCTCAGCTCTCAGTCCTTGCCTTCCATCTTGTCTGAGACCCTCAAACTTCTGGAGATTCTTTCGTCTCTGCTCCCCATCTTCCCACGGAATGCTGCGGTTACAACGTGTGCTACTATGACTGGTCTTGTGTGCATTCCTGGGGATTTAAACTCAGGTCTCCACGTTTGCGCAGCAGGCACTTACCTACTGAGCCATCTCCTCGGCCTCATCTTGTGCTGTCTTTGTCAGGTATAAAAACCTAGCGAGGATGGGCTGTGTGATGGTGGGAGTGAAGAATGCTCTAGATCTGTGGATTATTTCAGGGCTTCATAAACTTTTCCACCCAAGAATTTTTATACAACCAGGGCATGTAAGTATATAAAATAGACATATAAATCAAACAATTACAGATAATAAATCAGTAAGGAAGTTTATTTTAAGATGATTCTTTCAGCATTTATTAAAGATGGAAGCAAACTTGCATGCTAATGAGATGGATTTGCTTGTTTATTTTTACATAAAATGAAATCTGGCTGAATATTAGGCACTGCGGGGCATGCAGCATCTTCAGCGTTTTTCAAGGCTGACAACATTTTGATTTATAATGCTGGATGCTGAGGGTGTTGCTTTACATAAATACATGGTACAAAATGGCAGGAGTCTTTGGGGCCATTTTGGAAATTCTGTCCTAAACCAAGCTGAAAATTTTAATGACTTTTTTAAAAAAAATGAAACGCAAGCCAGCAACTCAAATAGCAATTATTAAAATTAATCCAGCCCAAGATACACCAGCTGGAATGATAGTAGGAGATGCACTTTGTAACTAGTGTGCATATACGTGTGTACACATGTGTATATGTGTACACATGTAGACAATGCATGTTTGTGTGTATGTGTATGAGTGCATGCATGCATGCATAAGTGTATGCATGTATATACATGCAATCATATATGTATGTGTGTGTGTGTGCATATACATGTGCGTATGCCTGCCAGAGGTTGATACTTCCTCTCTGTCCCTCCTATTTTCATGACCTGGGGTCTCTCACTATTTTCTGACCCTCGGTCCCCAGGGATCCTGCTATGGGTACCTCCTCCCATACCAGGATCAGAGACGTGTACCACATGGGTTCTGAGGGATAGAACTCAGGTCCTTATGTCTCCACAGCAAGCGCTTCACCAGCTGAATCGCTTCCACAAGTCTTGCCCAGTGTGTTTTAACCAGAGGCCACAGACCAGGCCAAGGCAGATCACTTCCCGTCACGTGGCCTCAGTCCCCCCCTTCAGGAGCAGCCACAACGATCACGAGGTTTCACTCGTTTGAGCAGAGCCTGATGCTGAAACAGGGAGCCCCTGTGTCCTGCCTTGCCCAGAGTTTTGGGACCACTAGCAGTCTCTGTCACAAGCAATCCCGGGCAGTGCCGCGTCTGGGTAGAGCTGTGCTTCACCAGGAATGATAATGGTGATTGTGGATCATCCACTCCGTGTATAAAAACAGTAAATCTCAGGATTTGCAGCTCCCACTAGCTTATCATCTGGCAAAACAACTGTCTGTAGCTGTGGGTGGCTAGCTGCCTTTCCTTCCCCGGACGGCGTGAGACAGAAGCAGCTTAGAGGGAGGATGAGAGTTAACTGTCCTGAAATCCATGCGATTCTAACTTACCTTCAGGAAAGGCTGTCCTGCAATTAGCTGGTTCATATGTGTGGTGAAGATCATTTTAGAAAATCGGGTCCTTTGGAATATTCTACACATAGATGGGCTGGCAATACCATTAGTGGGGGCCGTGAGTAGCTACTGGAAGCTTTTGCTGTGGCCCGTATGACCCGTGGCACCACCCTGAAGGCACAAGGCACAGTGCATTTGAAAGCACGGGGTGTCGTGCGCCTGAAGGCACGTGGCACGCGCATCTGAGGTACAGGTGCACCTGAAGGTGTGCGACGCGCTTTCTCGCTTCTCCGTTTCAGGAGGAGAAACCTCGCTTACTGTTGACATTTATGATCCCCACCAGCAGTTTGTCTTCTGGGAGGCACCGTGATTGAATTTTCAGAAGTTAACTCAGCTGGCCGGAGAGTCATCATTAACAGCGAAGCATCCACGGCGTGCTAGGATGTCACTCTGGTGCCATAAGCTCTGCTGGCTTTGAACTCGATTGCAAGCAAGCATCATTTTTACTTGTATGAGTCTGAGGTTGTTAAGTCATGGTGGCTTCATTTCCACTGATGTTCCAGAGCTTTCCACATTGGGTGTCATTTCGATAACACCATCATTGAGCTTTTAGATTCCTCAAACACTTCAGGAGTTTCACACACGGCGTTTGTCATTAAATGTCGCCATGTCAAACTGTAGAAGCCTGTTTTGAAGGGTGCTTATCGTTTTGAAGGGGGAAGGAATGAGAAATAGTTTTAATTTGACCTCGTAAAGGCAGTCCGGTGATATTTTGGAGGAGTGATGGCTTCTCAGGTACACTGCACAGGAAAGGGGCCCGTACAATCAGATAAGCAACCTATAGAAAACCCGAGAGGAAACCAAACTCAAGAGTACGTGACTGGAAATGTTCAGTAGCCACACAGTGGGTTCCGGACATGGAAAATTCTAGAGAAAGTGGCATGTTCTAGAACACCCCTTCTGGGTTTTACTGTCGTATAAAGCCTAGTTCAAATGAATCTTTCTCTGCAAATGTGGAATCAGAGTCTCTCACACTCATATCACCAGGCTGGCGCTCATACAGTCAATGGCTGCTTATTTGATTGATACCCGCTCCAACTGGGATTCCTACAGAGTAAGGATGGTGTCTACACTCATCTTCCTCATTCTGTATCTACACTCATCTTCATCTTTCCAGTGTCTGCCCAGCGCATGGAAGGCGCTCAGCCAACCTTTGTGTGCCTGGAAGGTTAAGGCCTTGGAAGGTTAAGAGTTGCTTGGCCGTGTGAGAAAGGCAAGTTCGAAGGCCACGGGGCGCTGTGGCAGGCTGGCCCAGGGCATAATTGGGCACCCAGCAGGTGACAGACCAGGCTTTTCAGCAGTGGGCTGTGTTGTCCCCAGTGGGGGCCCAAGAGCTCAGATTATACAGAGACCTGCGAGACATGCTGTGGCTGTAGCATTGGAAATACCTATTTCCTCAGCTATTTCACTTACTGCTTTTTATAGCCAGCGGAAGCCTGTGTCCTCCCTAACGTTGACACGGTGACTCCGCATGGCTAGGTTCATTTCTGGAAGCCAGCCCTTTCTCAAGGACATGCTCTCTTTGACGACTGACCTAGGAAGTACTGGGGTCTTGGGCTCTTCAATTGAATCCTTGTTCAAATACCGCCCAACTTACCTGAGAACCTGCCGGTTCATCTAGAACGCATCTTGAGGCAACTAAGACACACATCAGGCCTCTCCATTAGTGGGAGATGCTCAGACGTGACAACGCTGGGCTGCACCTGGCCACCATCCCTTAGCCTTGCAAGAGTTGATGCTCGACGCTTCCTTCCTCCATCTCCTCTTCCTCTTAGGCTGCTGTGCGCGCCTTGACTAATGAGCACAGCTAGCGGTCCTGTGTGCTGTGTCTCTGGCTGCATGTCTGTCCCTGGGGACCCCTGCTTCTCGTAGGGTGGTGGCTGCCATTCAAAAAGTAGAACCTATGCCCTGTGCGTTCACCCCAGAAGCCAGGCAGTCTACAGCTGAGCATGATGTATATTCTGTGATTATTTTTTCTTTGTGATCAGATTTCTCTTTTTTAAAAGCTAATTATTATTATTACTATTTGTGTGTGTGTGTGTGTGTGTGTGTGTGTGTACAAGAGGTTCCTTGCATGCGTGTTCCTGTGGAAGCACATTGCAGGCCACTGTCATTTCTAACTGGCCTTTTAAAATGGGATCTGGGGATCCGAACTCAGGTCCTTTTGCTTGTGAGGCAAAGGCTTAACTCCTGAGCCATCTTCCCAGCTCAGTTTTCTTTTGTTTAAGGAGCAGGGAGTATGGGCGAGCCTACCGTGGATAGCAGTGGGAGGGAGAGACTGTTGCTCTTGAAGGGCACCAGGTCCACAGGTAGAGACTCACAGTGGGCTGGGAGCCACGGACTTCGACTCAGTAGGGGAGGGAGACATCTGAGGAAGCACATGGAGGAGATCTTGAGCCTTGCTTTGGTGGCTTTGATTCTCCTGGTCCTGCCTCTAACACGGAATGTCCTTCTTGGTGGCTCTTCATATTCTTTCACCCCAAGAGGGAAGGCAGAGCGAAGAGTTACTTCACATAAATGTGTGTGTGTGTATATGATACATACTTATTTGTGTATGTGTGAGCACATGCGTGTAGCATGTGCATGTGCGAGTGTGTGCATGTGTTCATGTGCAGGCCAGAGGCTGACATCAGGTACTTTCCACTGTCACACCGAACCTTATTTTTTGAGGCAGGGTCTCTCTTTCTCTGAATCTCGAACTCACTGATTCTGCTGGACTAGGTGGCCAGAGACCTCTCCCCTCTCTCAACTCCCATCTGGAAGGATCCTCTTGTTTCTACCTCCTGGGGCTGGAGCTGCAGGCACCACAGAGCCTGGGGCTGGGATCAGAACTCAGGTCCACCTGCTGACATAGCAAGCACTCTGGCCCATTGCGCCGTCTCCCAGTCCTCAGTAGTGCTGCAAGAACTTCTTTCTGTGTGGCGTGAGACCCCCCACCTCGTCATCTCTTTTTTCAGAAATGATCTAGTATGAGAGAAAGAATTAGAGGTCAGGACTCCACTTTTCACTTAAGTGTAAGCATGGTTCTTGAGGTTGAACGAGGAGAGTTGAAGAAAATAGTTGTGAATGGACGTGCAGGTTAAAAGAAAGGCTTCATTAGTGAAAATGGACAAAGCCACTTTACATTTCAGAAAAACCCCTTTCTGACCCCATCCTAAGACATGGCACCAATTAACTTTGAGGTGCATTCCAAGCAGCTGACTTGCTTTCCAAGGACGCGAGAATCGTGAAAGAGACTTTGTTCCAACAGCTTCCCGGCAGCTGAGCTGGAGAGGTGAGGTCCACGGAGGCGAGGCGTTGGGCAGGCCATGGATCTCTCAGCACCTCCGTTCCCTGTGGAACATCTAGAAGCTACTGGGGAATTTCCAAGCATCATAGGACGAAAAACCAGCATGCCATGGGGGCAGACTCATTTCCGCTTCAGACCCTGGGCATCTCTGTGGTTGCCAGCCTGGGTGGGCACAGTTCTGCCAGCCTGGGTGGGCACATTTCTGTCGGGCTGCGGCTGGAGCTGGTCTCACCTCAGCGGTTGATACTGATGAGGGAAGGTGGGGTGTATGTTGAGGGCCATGTTTGTGGGTGGTGGTGCAGAGGAATGGGAATGGGGAGTCTTGGTCTAGTGGGGTGTGCCCACATTTGTAATTGTTGGCTGTTTTTGTCACAAGAAAAAGAAAAAATTTAAAAACATTTTAAACATTGTTTTTATTTTATTCATTTATTGTGTGACTGTGTGTCCCTGTAGAGGTCCAAGGGTGACTTTGGGAATCACCCTGGATTGCTTCTACCTTGCTTTGTTCTGGGATTTCCCAGGCTCCAACCACTAGGGTCAGAATATAGGCTGCCTGTTATTATTATTTTTTTTTTAATGTGGGACCTGGGGTCTGAGCTCAGGACCTTCTGTTTGTGAGGCAGAGTCTTAACCCTTGACCCATCTCTCCAGCCCAAGAAAAAGACATTTTTGATGGTAAAATCATGAAAGCTTTGGTGGAGACTCCATTGATACTCCACTTCATGGCTGTGGTGGGATCCACGCAGTCCAACTTGCAGCTGCAGCCTTTGGGTGCGCAATCACACACATACCAACACACACATATGCACTCATGGACACTCACACCGCACACAAACATAAACACATACACAAATGCACACAAACATACACTGTAACAGTAAAGTACAATTGATTGTCAATATTATAAAATGCAGATTTCAAAAAGATTGACAAGAAGATGCAGCATCCTGACACTGCGGGATGAAGATGAGGATGAGCCTTTCTCGCCAGAACTGCTTGGCACAGTCTCATTCCCCAAAGGACATGATGCTGAGGAGAAACCGCTGTCTGTCAGGTCTGGAGGTGCAGGAGCTTTAGCTTCTAGAACAGGGAGTTTGGAGGGTCTCACCCAGCCTCTCTTCCCACCTCTGTAGGGCAGGGATGAGACCCTGCAGGGAGAAAATTGGGTGTAGTTAACACACGATCCCGGGGTTCCTGTTCAGGGCAAAGCAGGACAGAAAGGAGGCGCTTAGTGTGGGGCCCCCCGTGTGGCACGGCAGTGGCATGGACTATGTTGAGGGATTCGTTCCCCTCGCTTGCAGTGGGCATCAAAGGCAGTCTTCCTTACGATGAAGTGGGGAGGCTGGGGTCAACCCCTTAGGACAGAATGTGTCCCCAATGCAGAATGCAATTCATACTAGGAGAGTGTGGGGTTCGGGTCAGCCCTCAATGTAGAATGGAGGTCATACTTACTATGAAAGTGTGGGACCCATGGTCAGCCACCCCGCAGATCATACTGACTATGACAGTGTGGGGCTCAACCCCAGCCCCCAGGCCAGAATGCACACAAGACTGTCGACGCACTTCGATGTGCACTTTGATGTCCACGTAGAGTGCCGATCAGGGCTGGGAGTTGGCCAGACACTGCTGCCCTATGAATAGTCACTTGGCTGGTAATTTGAACACAAGACTGCAGCTGGACCAACCAGATCACTGGCCTTTAGCAAAAGAACAAAGAGACTGGCCCAGAATTGGGATGTTTGATTTCTATTGTCAAGTGGATGGGTGTGGGGAACTTCCAGGTGGGCGCCTGGGGCCACCCGCTGGTGGGTGATTCCTTGATTGTGTTTCCTCTTATACCAAGGCCATGCGCTGATCGGCACTGCCGACCTCACATCCTCTGCTGGCCTGGGAGGGATTGTCTTGATTGTGTTAATAAGGTGAGGAGACCCAGCCCACTGTGGGTGGGACCACTCCCTAGGCAGTGGTCTGAGGCTGTGCAAAGATGGCGAACAAGCAAGCGTGTATTCTCCGATCCATTGCTGGCGGCTCTTGCTGTGGATGTAACGTGACCAACCGCTCCGAGCTCCTATGGCTGTTCTTTCCCCTCAATGACAGACACTACTTGCAATTGTGAGTCAGTCAAACCCTTCCATTCATGAGTTTGCTCTTGTCAAACGCTCTGTCACAGCAATGAGATAGACAGGAAACTGAAGCAAGCATTGTTTATACCCAGGGGCATTTAATGCTGGAAGGATTTTCTCTTGCCTGCGGGAGTTAGGAAAAGTGGAGTAAAGGGGCGGAGTGGGGGATCTTTGTGGATAGCTCTTAGTGGTCAGTGTTCCGATTTCCCTCCCAGAGCTGGACCTTCTGGCCTGGCTGGCCCCTGACCTCGTCTCTTTGTAAACTGGTCTGTCTTTTGACCAACTTTCCAGTTAATAGGAACTTCAGCCTGTGTCCCATAATCAGGAGTTTTGTGTTTGGTAGCATTTGCACCTAGAACAGAACGCGCTATCCAAGCTCTTATAGATTCAAGGAAGGACAGAGTGGCTTCTCGATGTTCCTTCATTAAATATGTGTGGGGGGGGGAGGAGAGAGAGAGACAGAGAATATAAATGAATCGGAGGATGTTGTATGTGCTTATGACTCTGGTAATCATCCTGGATTGCTCTAGCTCCTTTTTGCTTCTTTCTGGGATTTCCTAGGCTCTGCCTTTCCAAACCAGAAGGGCAGGTTGCCACCATTTTTACCTGGCATTTTTATGTGGAACCTGAGATCCAAACTCCGGTCCTTCTGCTTGTGAGGCAGAGTCTTAACCCCCGAGCCACCTCTCCAGCCCCAGCCTCTTGTTTGAAGCTCCCTAGGGCTCGGTTTAAACCTTTCTTTTCTGCATGAAGTTGGCTGTGGTCTCTCTTCCACATCGAGGCCAGAAGGATGCCTTTCTCCCGATCCGTCACTTTGCTAGGTACTTGGCAATATAGATCATCTCTCTGTTAGCTGGAAAGCTCTTCAAGAGTGCCACACACTCTCATCCCCCTCCTTTTTTCTTCTTGAGGGGGGATCTGTTAGCATGCGGGACTCTCTGGTCACACAAATCTCAATCTGAATCTCAGCTTGGCCATACATACGTATCAGTAATGTGTGACCCAGGACTGGTGTCTCCCTTATCAATTTCTTCCTCTGTAGAGTAGAATGATGTTAGAGAGGGACTTGTGAGGCTTAAGAGAAAGAAGTGATGCGACAGAGCTCAGCAATGGAGGTGCTAGTGCAGACATGCTCAGTGCTCAGTACAATGTAACATGGTGGGCAACATGCAGGGAGGAGACACAACCTTTCTAAACCATGGATCTCCACATAGATTTGCTGAGTAACATAGAATTTGTCAAGTCTCTTCCAGAGCTCAGAGATCATCTCAAAGGGATCTAAATCAGCAGTCACTTGTTGATGCTCAAGCGAGTTGTCGCTGTTATAAAACACCAGAAAGTTGCATTTTTTGGAAAACTGTCCTGTTTCTTCAACTTTTTGCCTCTATAAAACATTTAAGCTGCATTATTGTGACAGCGTGTGTTTGTGGATGTGGCACGGTACGTGGTGTGCAGAAGTCAGAGGACAACTTTGTGGAGCTAGTTCTTTTCCATCCACCTTTATGTGGGGCCTGGAGAGACTTGAACTCGAGTCACCACGCTCTAACAACAACCAAGTTAGCCGCTGAGCCCCCGCATGGGCCCCACCTGTTTCAGGCAGCGTCTCCAACAGCGTCTTTCAGCCATCCCCACTGTGCGAAGGTATCCCCAGCAAATCCAGAAGTAAGTCCTAAAACTGTGACGTGGAGTCGGGGTCTCCTGAGATGTTGTAAAAGTCATCAACAGCATCTGCTGACATTTTCTACCACAAAAATTCAGCCTCTGGAAGAACAAAGTTCATCCTCAGCCCCAGGGAACTGGCCACAGAAGCAGAAATAGACAGAGGCCCCCTGAGTGACTCAGTTCTTTAACGACACCAAGGCCCAAGCCCTCCTTCCTGTTTGCTTTTAAGTTGAAAAACAAAACAAAACAAAACAGAAAGCTTTATGAAAAACATAGAAGACAATTCACGGATGGCTGGGGGTGAGGATGGAAGGCATCTTGCCCTCTGTCCTGTGTCCACGGATAATCTGAAGACGGCTCTGGCCTGTTCTGCCATCAGCAGGGGACGACCATGGCGTGACGTGAGCTGCCCCCACCCAGGCTCCTGTGTGGAATCCTTAGCAGGTGTGAATGTTTGGGAGGGTCCTGGCACCTTTAGGAGGTGGAGCCTTGCTGGAGGAAGGCAGGTCACAGGGGGCGGATCTGGAGGTCTGGTGGCCCCGCCCTGCTTCCTCTCAGTTTGCTCCAGCTCTCTCTGCCTCCTGATGGCTGCAGTGACCCAAACCAGCCTCCTGCTTCTGCCTCCAGCCGTGTCTTCTGCTGTGCGATTCCCACCATAATAGACTACGTCTCCTTTGGCGCAGTAAGCCACATGAATACCTTCCCATAGGTAACCTGAACTCAGAGCATTAGCAACAGTAAAAAAGCCACAGCAGCATAGATGGGGGCCCTGGGTCAGTGTGAGGGGCTGCCCCATGCTTCTGACCAAGGGAAGCGAATCCTTGTGGAAGTCACTGTGCCAGTCAGGATTTTCTGAGGAACAGAATCTCTAGAATGTAAAGTGTATGCATAACTTATTAATTCAACTTACAAGAAAAGTAGTGTCCGTCAAGCTAGCTGCCCACAGTTGCTTTGTTCTTGACCAAAATGTCTCATGAAGCTGAGGGATCCCGAGAAGATCTTGAGCCTCTATCTCATTGGAGGGTTGAAGACACTGGGCTCCAATGTCAGCGATGAACAGCAAATAACAGCAAAGCCTAGAGACCAGGCTGCAAAGGCAGGTGGAAAGGATGGAGCTTGGCGTCACTCAAGGACAGAGGCAGCAGCGCAGCAGTAACAAAGAAGGTAACGATGCTCTACAAAGTCAACGACGCTTGCAGAGTGAACTCCACAGCAAGTTGACACAGGATGAGGGAAGAACAAGTCCCTCCTCCTTGCACTTCCTATTATCCGTCCATCACTGGAAAGCACCACCCACTATGGGCTGGGTTTTCCACAGCAATCAAGCAAGTACCTGCAGACTTGTTCAGGGCCTGCTCCAACCATGGATGCTACACAGCTGTGTTCCACACAGCCTGCGACTGTCAAGTTGACACTCAAACCATAACCATAACTACATATCAGCTATGAAACTGGTTAGCAACCTGTGCCTCCCGTGCCTCAGTTTCCATTCAAGGGTAGAGCCAAGGCACCTGACGCTAAGGATGCGGAAGCTGGGCTGACCTGTGGTCGTCACTCAGGAGACAGTAGCTGAGGCTTAGTGATGGAGAGAGAGAAGAGTCTCTCCAGCAGGAATTCACAAGGGGGAGGAATCCTTTAGTGCCATGCATTTAGAATAGCTAGTTTTTAAAAATATTGTGTTCTGACAATATCTTAGTAAGGAGAACTCTGGATGGAGTAGACATGGGGGTAGGACCACGGCGACATGGAGGGCGGCTGCTGAATTACTTTATCCAGGGATCGAGAACTAAAGTAATATGGAAGGGGGAGTGGCCAAGGTAACTGCTCTGGGATCTCAGCGTTGCATGGTGTTTGCAGGCTAAAGGGGAGGGGGGAGTAGCTGGGGCGTCATGGGGTGGAGCCTTCTTTCCTGCTGACTCATGGGAGAGGGCAGAAATACAGGGTGGGGTACTCCCCAACACTAGTGCTGGGCCACACTGCATTGGGAAGGTCAAGAAAGGCCCTAAGCTCAAGGCTTCCCAGTTTCCTGGAGACAGAACAAATCCAGCTCCTTTTGCAAGGCTCTCGCACTCTGCTAGAGCCTCGCAGGGCACAGCATGACATTTTCGCCACCTCAAAGGATTAGAAGCTAAGCGTCTTATTTATTTATCCTTACAGTAAATTTTAAAATGTGAAGTCAGTGTGCAGTCTAAATTAAGAAGAGGAAGAAATGGCTCTCAGGGAGAAACTCTGAATGTTGAGCTCCACCAAGTATCAGGGTTGTATCGTGGGACTTAGAAACATCTGGTTACGCGTTGCTAACAAGCCAGCACAAAGAAGTCAGCCATTGCCACTGAGAAATTTAATTTGCATAAAGTAGTCAATAAAAACGAACGCATGGTAGATATTTTTCAACATACAGCATTTGTGAGTCTGAGCATTTGAAAGTTGTACCGACTCACCAGGAAATTCACACGTTGCTGGAGACGTGATTAGATCTATAAATGAAGAGAAATGTCTGGTTGTTTCGAGCATTGATCATCGGCGCTCGCAGATACATTATCGTCTTCGCTGCGGTTCACAGCAGCTGACCCCGGGTTCTGAGCTCTTGGCCATGACTCGCTGTTCCTTTTCCACCGATGACAAGAGCGTGGACAGGGTTCCAAGTGTGCACCTTGCAGCGCAGCGGCGAGCAGGGGGCGTAAACCAGGCGTCGTTAAGGGGCGCGCGGTACGTGCTTCCTGTCGCAGGCGGCATCCAGAGCAGAGGATGGGTAGACGTGTAGCTCAGGGATTTCCTGGCCTCCTCACGGGCAGGGGCCGGGTGCCTGGCTCCTGAGAGCCACTTGGGCTGCGAGGGACCTGGGTGTCTCTTCTGGGTATCAAATGCCCTTGTGCAATGCGCCGGGACACCATGGAGACTAGGAAATGCCTCGAGACTCCAGAACTAAGTGGGAAGTGAAGGTGGGTGCCCTCTGGGTCCAAGATCTCCACGGGTGCTGTCTGAGTGACTGCATCTGTGGGCGCACCAATGGAGCACACCTAGGCCCGCGTCTGCCCGGGCACAGGTTCCAGTCCCTGCGGAGTCAGGGTGAGCCAGCTCCTGACCCCTATTTACTCCCTTCACAAGTGAATGAATTCACCTTTCCGTGCTTTTCTAGAGGAAGACAGAGACACGGCTCGTAATTCATTCACGGTTACTCTGTAGGCTCTGTATTTAACATGCTTCACGTGTTGCCTGTATCCATAAACTGTATTATTTTATGAGATGTCATTATTGGATGTTAATAAATCCTATTACCAGTGAGGAATTGAAAAATCTCTCCTCCTTTTCCTTCTTTCTAAAAATAAGCAAAAAATCATATACTTTGAATGTGTTCAGATTGTGCACAGCTAAATATTTAAACCTAAAGGAAAATATGAAAGCAAAGAGAGAATTCAGAATGTTACAAAAGATACTCAAGGTGCATCTGCCACACATGCGGCATTTTGCTTTTCCTCTCTGGTCTAGATTGTGTGCGCGGGAGCAGCTAGAGCCCAGGAGATAAAGCAGAGACGAGAAGTCTCATTGCTTACCATGTAAGAGGCTGCTGAAATTTGACTTTGAATTAGTTCGGTTCAAATGAGCTTGTATTTTAATCATGTAACAATAGACCTCTATGCAGCTGGGGAGTGGGAATTGTTTGTGAATTCCATGCTGTTTTGGGGGAAGAGTTCTGTGAGGAGATTAACAAGGCTTTGTGGTATGCTGTCTATTCTCCGGATTCTCTTAGAAACACTGTGTCCGTGGGTCCTTCTGGGATCACAGGCTGGCCAGGAAATCCCTTCGCCTTTTGTACCAGATTTGTAGCTATATGATATATATATATCTATATGATATATATCTCTATAGATATCTATATGATATGTCTATATAGCTACATGATCTATATATGTCTATATGATCTATATCTATCTATATATCTATATTACATATCTATATATCTATATTACATATCTATGATATACATCAATGTATATCCATATGATATATGTATCATTCAAATTTTCTATCTATCTATCTATCTATGATAAATCTGCCTGGAATCTTGAAAAGAGTTTAATAGAGACATGTTAGCAACATGGCAGTGAGCATTCAAATCAATGGCCGACTGTCTGTAACAGCTTAAACGTACCAAGATGGTGGGTTAATCATGGTGTTCAGGGAAACTAATTTTGTAAAAGGCCCACATTGAAATAAATACTGAAAGATGTGTTTGGAACTGACTTGCTGGAAATGTTAAGAGGTCTGTCCTTCGGAGATGTGAGTTCTGCGTGGCTCTCTGGAGAAGTTTGAGTGTCTTGGAAGGTGATTTGGAAGATTCATAACTTTGGCTCTCTCTAGCTACCTAACTTTGCCCAAAGATGATAAGGAATTAAGGAAGAGTTCAGTAACGAAATGCTGGTTTGTGATCTTGGCAGGAGGGGACCTCATGGGGCCTGGAGTGACAGGCTTAGTGCTGATCTGAAGTCTGGGCAGCCATGGAGATTCATTGTTAAGGGTTGTGTTTGAAGTCTGGTCTTTGAATGCAAACAACAGCCTTGGTTACTGTGGTGGCTCCTTTCAGGTGTCACTTGCATAATTGAGAGCTGACTCTTCAGGCACACCTAGGAGGCATTGTGAGCCAAGGCGGGCCTCTAGCAAGCCTGGGGTGGGGGGGGGAAGAGATTATCTAACTGGCGTGGGAAGATCTCAGCCCACGGTGGGTGGGACCACTCCCCTGGCAGGTTGAAAAAATGGGGAGAGATCTGACTGGAATTTGGCAGGTGGCAAAGCTAGAAAGCAAATATGCAGCTTGGTCCTTGCCCCTCCCCTGTGGCTCAGGATGTGATGTGGCCTGATTCCAATAATAAAAATCCTGCCATCATAACCTGATACCATAAGCTGAGATAAAAATCCCCCTAAATGGTTTGGGCCATGTATTCGCTACAACATCAGAGAAAGGACTTTGAGACATTTGCTTTACTCTTCAAAGTTCTTATCTGTGTAAGTGAAACGGGCAGGATGGTTGTTGTAGTTTGTTCTGAGAATCTAGTGCTATAGACAAGACACATCTCTGTCACTGGGGTACCTGGCACCTGCATGGCAGTTCTGTGGCATTCTGGGATTGCTTCAGCTCCCGCTGTGCCCCCTCCCCCACCTGCACCTCATCTGCTCGTCATACACTCACGTGCAGTCAGGGTCTGCTGACCCGGGCTCTGGACTGTAGGACCTTGCTGCTCTGTTGTGATTTTCCCTGGCTGGCTCTCAGCTCATGGGCTGGCCTGATGGTGGAAGTTTCTGAACAGATCAAAAAGAGCCATCCCTGGTTAGAAAGGTCCAGCTGAGGGAAGGTCTGACCCAGTGTTTCTCATCTGAAGCGACTCTTTATGTTCACTGTTGAGGGGGGTCATGTATATCCGTGCGTTCTTCCATACACTGTGCACCTTGGTAATCAGAGAGGGGACAGAGAATCTGGATGGAAATGTGTAGAGAATTCAGAAGCTCAAGACCCCATTTCTGATAGAACAGATGCTGAGAACATCTGTTGCTAAGCAATGGTGGAGACTAACTCCTATTGACTTTTCCACAGGGGGCAGGGATGATCTTGTCCTGTCTCAAAATGTGATCCAGGGCAGAAGTGTTTCCTACACTATCTCTTTCTGTTCCTTGGAAGCCATTTAGACATTAATTAGCACATCTAAAGGATGGGCACAGAACTTTACTGTTATAATCATACCATCATGTTGCTGACCTTTGTATATAATAGTAGCCTGTTCTTTCCCCACAATGAATGGGGCCATTGGTCATATTAACATATTGACATGATTGGCAGGGCTTGTATTGTTGGTGATGGCTCCACCTATCGTTGACCTTGCACGTGTAGTCTATCTGCCACAATTAACATCACCCCTCTGCGCAGTGTATAGATGCTGCCCTGTTTCATGTTCTATAAGGGGTTAGATTCTAAAACAAACTCAATTTGGTTTTTGGTTTTTCCACATCCTTTCTTGACCCAGCCTGATTCAATTCCTGCTGATCCCACTCTGGTACCTATCAGGATTGCAAGGTAAGCATGCAGGTCGCAGATCTCTGCAGAAATGAACAGCTGGACTGAGCAGACAGATGTGTAGCTAGGTGGGGCCACACAGCTGGGGGCTAGAGTCAGTTGGCTATTTGATGACTTGCAAATAAAATACATAGAGAATAGATTCTCCCCCTATCCTTTAGACTGTTGGCAGTGTTTAGACTTTCTAAATGACGTGGCGACATATGGTACAAACTCTCATATAAATGTGCACAGGCAGCCAGCTAAAACTTTGTACTAGACAATTTGCCCACAGGTATTGAGATGGATCTGAAATCCTCACAGAGCACATCGCTGGAAAGATGTGCAGCAGCCTAACACTTGGCATTTGGAGAAGAGGTTTGGGAAGGTGCCGGGCAGACATGTTTAACCTGGCGTAGCACGTGGCCTGGTGGAAATAGATTTGCTCTCATGGAGATGATTTAGAAAGGAACTAGAAAACGGAGAGGCACGTTGACCTCATCACTCTGGCTTGTTCGAGGACTGTGGGAACGGAATCTCTGGCCCCAGCTGTTCTCCTTAGGTGAGCACTTCTGCTTTGAGTTCTGGTTGGAGGAAGCGAGGCTACTGTGCTGAGCGGAGAGGTGGCTGGCAGGGCAGGAGACTGAGCCAGTCACACATCAGACGGCTTCAGATCCCGATATGTAAAGAACTGCAGAAAACTAAATGCCAAGAAGACAAATCGTCCAATTGAGAAACGCTGATGAACTGAACAGATGGTCCTCAGAAGGAGAAATGGAAATGACCGGCAAATATTCACAAAAGTGCTCCCCATCCTTAGCCATTGGGGGTGCAAGGGAAGACTGCTTGGCTCTGTGTCACCATCAGAGTGGACATCATCAGGGATGCACCTGGCAGCAGGTGCTTAGAGGACTCTGGAGGGCAGCCCTCGTAGCTCACCTGCTACTGGGGGGGCTTGTGTGGTCACTGTAGAAGTCACTATGCGGCTCCTCAAGACATTGATGGGATGGCTGGAATCAGAGGGGCAGATGGAAATTAGTTGTGTTGCCTGTTTCATTCAGGGAGCAGAGTCTGGAAGAAGTGTGGAGTCAGAGAAGGGGATGGAATGCAGGGCGTGTGTGTCTGGCTCCAGCAGGTGTCTTTGGGAGGAAAGCAGGTCCAAGCGTATCTGTACAGTGCACATCTAAAGGCCTGGGCACCTTAAGGAACAAGCCCTTGCCTTGCGCTTACTGGAGGAAAGATGCTACAGGCTGGTAAATCCGAAAGCTGTGCTTCCTGCAGTGGAGGACGAGAGCCATTTGGTGGGAAGATCACCCCCACTTCATGCCTATGGAACATAAGGGAGGTGCCCATCTTGAAGCCGATGGTCTCTGTAAGCCTCTTCCTGAGCCACATGCCCAGTTCTGCACAGGGAAAGGAGACATTCTTACGTTTCTGATGACAAGGGGTAGACATGATTTATGAGCATGCTCATAAATCACCACCGAACAACTTAAGGAACAAGAGGTTTGTTCTCTTACAATAGTCTGGTTACCGTTCTTAGTCCAGTTGGCCGGAGCGCATGCACCATCACCAAATGGCCGAGAGAACTGGCCACACCATATCCACGTAGCAGACGAGAGAGGGACGATCCAATCTTTACTTGCCAGACTAGCATGTTTGGCCAAGTATACACGAGGATGCCAACTTCCTCAACCAGCAAATGTGTATTTTATTCACCTGTGTAGCACCTAACCCCACCCACCAAGGGCTGGGGCGTTCCCATCCACTAGACAATCTCCTGCAGGTTCACTCTGGGCTTCACTCAACCACTAAATTATCTAAGAATGTGCCCAGAGCTCAAACCCTCAACCATCAAGTTGACACCTGTGCTATGGCACACAGTAAGGGGTCTGTGGGCTCTACCACCTGCACCCCTCCTAGCACACGGGACACTGGGCCAGAGGTTGCTCATGCTGGCCGCCTCAGCCGAGACCTGGTGCTAAATCACTTTGGCTGTCCAAGAATGGTGGAGATGTAGCTCAGAGGCACCCAGCGACCTTCTCTAGGCTCATGGTTGGGTGGAGCTCTGTCCATCCTGGGATCCATTCTCCCAGCCCTGGGCCACACTCAGGGATCATTTTACATATTCTCTGCCTAGCTTCACCCCCAGGGCTCTGGCTCTGCAGACAATAGCTTTACCTGGCAACAGTCACAGATATTAATAGAAGTTCTCCGAGGCTCAGGCGCGCTGTTATTTGAGCATGAGGGGGCGGTTATGAGAGGAAAGGAAGAAATGCTTTTTCCAAGGAGGATTTTCATGCTGGCAAATGTGCTATTCAGACTTTGGTTCCACGGTTGCTAATTGATGCTGGGACTCTTGTTCTGGGCTGTGCATATGGTAGGTAGTGATTTTTCCCTCCGTGTTTGATTAGGGACTAATCCACGCATTTTCCTTCTCGAAACAGGGAAGCAGGAGCAAATATCTCAGCCAGTAATTATAGTCAGAGGTGCTGCCAAGGTGGAGCTCCCTCCAACCCCCCTCGGGGCTAGCTGTGGACAGTGGCTTTGTTCAGTGCCTTTCCTCTCCTCCACCCTCAACTGGATCAGAGAAAACAAATATGTTCAGAAACAGGGCCTGGGCGGAGGAGATGGACAGGAAGCCGGGACATTGCCAAGAGCTTGGGGCTGGTCAGGAAGGTGCCAGGCTTGTGGGCAGGGCTGTGAGCAGGGTATTCCACAGCTATGTGCGGGGGCCAAGCAACGGACAAGCTGTGCACCTTCTCCTCTGTAGACTCAGAAACCTATCCTGTAACGGCCAGGGCCGGACTGAAGGCCAAGTCTGGAGAAGTCCTGAGGATGAAGCGGCCACAGCTCCGCGTATTGGTGCGCCTATGCCCGAGTCTGTTGCTCATGATGAGGTGCCCACATCTCTTCAGTGTTGAGGGGTGTTCTCACCCGCCAAGATGAGGATAGGCCTGCTGGGGAGATGGTTCGGAGGTTAAAGCACTTACACGTGGGCAAAGGAGCAGGAGCTCAGATCCCAAGATCCCATGTGAGATGCTGGGTGGGCGTCGTGGCCACCTGTCATACTAGCCTCAGAGAGGGGGGAGTTCTCCGAGCAAGCCAGCCAGCCTAGACAAGTAGTACCGGTGAGTTCTAGTAGAGATTCTGTCTCAAAAGGAATAATGTAGAAGAGCGATGGCTAACGATTCCCGATATCCACCCCCTCTACATATGCACCCACACGTGCAAACACTCGAGTGTGGGCGCACACACACACACACACACACACACACCCTCCCCACAATACATATAAAAATGGAAAAGGAGAAAACAGACAGACAGAGGGAGTCCTTCTATTTATACAACAATTTCTTTTTCAGTTTTGTTAGATTATGTCATGACTCAAGTCTGACGGGCATGAGGAATATACCGAGTGTTTGCTTCCTTTTCAGTCTGGCCACATGGCTGCTTGTCTTTGGTTTGACCTCAGTCTCTACATCCCGATCTGAACCAATGTTCACCTCTCGCGATCCGAGGCACGGAGGCGGGAGGCTGAATGGCTGAGTTAAATGCCATCCTGTCCACGTGACCCAATACGGGCAGCAGCAGAAACAGTGTGCTATGCGCAGAGTCACATGAACACACAGGCACACGTCCCACAAGTGATGTGCTTTGCACACTGAAACTCGTGGCTGGCAGGACGCCGCATGGCTGTGGCCCCAGCAGTGGGCATCCTGACTAGGGTTGGGCAGCAGAAGTTTAAGGTTAATCTCTGCTACTCAGTCCAAGATACAAGGAAACCCTGTTCAAAAGCAACAGTAACAACAACAGCTAACAACCAAAGACCCATAACAGGCAAACAAAAGATAGAAAACAAGAAATTATCTATTTAAAATACTAATGTATGTTAATTATTTCAAGAGTAAAATATTGTAATTATTGATAATCATGAATACTATTAATTTTATGAGCAAAACGATTAAGAACCTTCAAATAGGCAAGGCTGTAGATCAGCAGTTCATAGATGATTCATTTGCTACGCAGTTTGATGGTGAGTGCATCATTTTTTTTAAAGATCTTTTAAAACTTTATTTATTGTGTGTGTGTGTGTGTGTCCCTGTGGAGGACCAAGGGTGATTACCAGTGTTATCCTGCAGCGTTCTACCTCCTCTTGGATTTGCTTTGGAGTTCCCCAGGCTCTGTCTTCCAGGGCCTAAAGTGCAGGTCTCTGCTATTTCTGCCACAGTGTTTTTAGGTGGGATCCAGGATATGAGCTCAGGTCCTTCTCCTTGAGAGGCTAAGGCTTAACCTCCAAGCTATCTGTCCAGCCCTGATGTTATGACTTTAAAAAAAATTATTTATTTTGCGCACGCACACGCGGGGGGCGGGGGCAGGGGGGACGGCGCTGTGTGTCCCTGTAGAGGCCTAAGGGTGACTTTGGGAATCATCCTGGATTGCTTCCACCTTCTTCTTGCTTTGCTCTGGGATTTCCCAGGCTCTGCCCATCAGGGCCAAAAGCGCAGGCCACCACCGTTTCAGCCTGGTGTTTTTATGTGGGACCCAGGATGCAAACTCTACTCTTGGGAGTTCTGCTTGGGAGGCAGAGTCTTAACCCCTGAGCCATCATTGCTCCAGCCCCAAATGTAATTGTTCTACTTATTTTTGAGCTGCATCTCACATAGCTGGCCTCAATCTGCTCACAGTGGAGCCGTGTGACTGCGAGGCGAATGCAAGGAAGCCATTCAATCTGTGAAAGTCAGGGGTGAGTGCAAAGAGTCTGTGTGTCTCCAGAGCCACGCGGGAGACTCCGTAACCATCGGCTACACAACTCACTAGCAAAAGGATTTTTTGTGTAATACAACGAATGCTCCCAATTTTAAAAGTAATGTCATTACAAATCAGAATGGTCGCATGACCTAAATGGGTGCTAGGAACCAGAGGTCTTGGGTTCTTCTGATCTCTGGTCACCCCTGCTGACTAGGAGGCAAATTTGTTTCTGAAGTCTGCTCGCCTGTGTTTCTCTTCCCACTATCCGGCAGGCTCCTGCCGGCCTGGTGTCTGGCATATGCCAGAGACTCTGGCTAGTTGCTCTGATCTCAGCTGTATTCACTCGTCTTCTGCTTTGAGACAACACTCAGACCCAAGCAGAAAGGGAGACAAGGATATTTACTTGGCTTACAGTTCGAGAAGGTGTGTGTGTGTGTGTGTGTGTGTGTGTGTGTGGGTGCGTGCGTGTGTTTGTATCTGTGTGCATTACATGTTATAAGTTTGTCAAAATCACCTTGCTGGTTTTCTATGATCCTAAGTACCACATCTCCAGTTTTGGATGCTTTCAAAGTTTTTTTGCCCCTTAAGCCCTAAGGATAGACAAGTTGCTGAAGGAAGATAAAAAGAGCCCCCTGTTAATGGTAGGAATCACACAGCAGGAGGCAGGGCTGGAAGCATGAGCAGGAGGCTGGTTCAGGTCTCCTCAGGCATCAGGAGGCAGAGAGAGCAAGAGCAAATGGAGAGGAAACGGGGCGGGGCTACCAAACCTCAAGGCCCATGCCTGTGACCTGGCCCTTCTCCAACAAGGCTCCACCTCTTAAAGGTGCCACAACCTCCAAAACATTAACACCAGTGAAGGATGAAAACGCATGAGCCCGTGGGGGGACAACATGCATTTGAACCATGACACACGATGCCCATGTTTTTCTGTGTACACATATGCAGAGTTCATATGAGCCATGATTTCTGTAGGAAGCAGGTTGGAGTCAGACTGGCTGTACAAAGAAGGGAAGGAAGGAGGAGAGGAGAAGAGCAGAGGAGGAGGGGAGAAGATGGAGCTCGTGGCTTCTTCTGCCTGGACAGTGTTTGCATGTTGCTCTGTGCTCGATGTGTTACTTCAGTTGTGATGGCAGATGAGATGACAGACGTGTTAGGAAGCACAGGACTCGTGTGCATGTGTGTGTGCATACGTGCGTGTGTGTGTGTGTGTGTGTGTGTGTGTGTGCATAAAATGTGTGTGTGTGGAGTGTATTTGTGTAGAATGTGTGTGTATGTGTGGAGCGTGTGTGTGCACATGCATGCACATATGTGTGTGTATGTGTGCACATATATGTCTGTGTGTATGTGTCTGTGTCTGTGTGTTTGTGTGCATTGCATGTAATAAGCTTTTTGAAATCACTGTGCTTGTTTTCTATCATCCTAAGTACCACATCTCTAGGTTTGGATGCTTTTGAAGTTTTTTCCCCTTTAAACCCTAAGGACAGACAAGTAGTTGGAAGAAGATAAAAAGTGAAAGGAAAAGTTAGTCTAATTTTAGAAGCACCTGTATGGAATTTGAAGCTCCCTGGGACACAAGGAGTTCAGAAGCCTTCATCTATCTCCCTACGAACCTGGCGTCTTTTTTATGTTGGATCTAATCTCAGAGCTCCATAGGTCATGCTTGGCTTTTGGCTCTGCAGATGCCACAAAAGAGAGAGTGAATTTCACAAGCCACAATATCCCTGGAAGCTGGAAAATTTATTCAGAGGTCAAAATAAAGCACTGGACCAAGGCAACTCCCTACACACACACATGCACACACACATATGCACAAATACATGCTCATACGGGCACATGCCTGCACACACACATATACGCACAAACATGCATGTACATACACACATACACGTGTATGCACATGCACACACATGCACATACACAGGCGCACCTACACACATGTACACATGTGCACATACACAGGCGCACACAAACGTGCACTCACATCTGTTGCATATTCTCATCATGCAGCGTACAAGTGCAGCGGAGCCCAGCTTTCTGGCTGACCGGTCACTTGTGCCTCAGTCTCCCAGCCACAAGGGAGCCGCAGCCATGGCGTTTGGACTGGAAGGTCTCAAGTGTGGCTGTTCTGTCTCCAAACTATATCTGAAAACGTGTGGGCTGGTTTGCTTGGCCTCAACCTGACATTGGGCACCCCTGGTGGGAAGGACGGGGAGGTTAAAAGGCTGCTGATGTAGGATGACCCCGTGTAGAGAAGCTTGCCCTGTGCCCAGAGAAGAACGCTGCTAGCAGACGGCTCTGTGAGGATTGGCATGGCCACCATTGTCTAGAGCTCTGGGCTCGTGGCAGGTGGGCCTTGTGCTGGTGACACAGAACTGTTTCCTGCCTGTCAGACCTGCTTTGACCAATCTGCTCATGTACAAGAGACTCTCTCCTGTCCCTCTCCATGAGTGTGGCATGTGTGTATGTGTGTGTGCATGGTGTGTGCATATTGTGTACGTGTTATGTGTGTGCACATGCATGTGTGTTTCTGTGTGTATGCTTGTGTGCGTCACTTGTGTGTGCATGTGTATGTCTGTATGTGTATGTGTGTACACTGGCAACTCCAGGCCTCGTGCATGTCGGGAAAATGTGCCATGCCAAACTGTCCAGCCTGAGAAAGGAACCTTCCATTTGCTTTTGTGAGGCAGGGGGATTCATTTCAGTAGAGCGCGCTTGTGGAAGGACTGTAGAAGTCCTGCCAATCATCTCTCTTGGGACCGTTCCGTAAGTAACATGCAATGCACAGTTGTCTAGGAAGAGAGCACAGGTTCTTCATGCTTCATGTATCTGTGCTTCACAGCACACCTGGGGCCAGCTGCACAGCAGTCCCACATGTGTGAGGAAACGCTGGTCCTCACTTTGAGTCAGCAGTCAGAGCAGCCCAGGGCTGTAAATGGCCGTGGGTACAGCAGGCACTTCCTGTCTTCTCTTGGCCGCCCTGGCTCCTCAGACAAACAGCACTGAGCAAGCAAACAGGAAAATCAGTGTTTCCCCTCGGTGGCAAAGGTGCTCGGGCGCCCTTGGCCGGCAGGCAGGATGCCTCTCCTTGCTCCCAGTGCATAGACGGTCACGTGCTGCTCTCAAAGCAGCGGCGCTCGTGAACTGTGCCACTTGTCTATAACTTACAGGGTCCCTCTCATCTCATCAAGTCGTATAACTCGATGATGCTCGGCTGTGCCATCTCCTGCCGTCCAGGGGTGCTACTGCCAGCGTGAATCAGCTCCAGTGAGTCAAAGCGACACTTAGACCCTTCATGTGCTGCTGCTGACACGCACACCCGCACAACGGCTGCTCTGGATGATTTTCTTCTACGCACTTGTGAGCAGGGATTTGTGGAAAACAAGAATTCTTTGACCTCCTGGGTGTTTCCCTGTCACCAGGGGAGTGGCAGCTTTATATAAAGTTCAGCTTTAGTCGTGAGAGTGTGTGACGCCGCTGCATGGCTTTGCCAGAAGCAGAGCTGTCAGCGTATCGCTGTGGGCTGGATCCAAAGTGGGGCTCTGAGGGACTCGCATAATGTTCTAGAGGGTGCATCCCCCAGAGACGCTGCCCCCCACCTGTTCTGTGGCTTTTTTTTTCTTTGCACAGCAATACCCCAGGTCTGAGTTTGCCATTTTCATTCCAATGAATACAAAGAGCTGCTCTTTAATCTGCTTAATTCATTTTCACGGCCCGGTGCGTTTGCAGAAGTGGAGAGCAGAGACGCGAGGCGGAATGAGGAGCCCCCACAAAAACAATCAGCACGCGGTGGCACAATAGGCCATAGACAGAAGCTGGGGATTCTATTGGAAAATTATGCAGACCCTTCTAGAAAGAGCAAGGCCCAGCCCTGAGAGAGCTGGCTCCCCAGTGACCACGGAGAAGAACATTATCCTCCAGGCTCTTTGCTCGTTTCTCCACGGGAGTCTGCGGTAGGGAATCCGATAAGCTCCAGGCCGGGGATTAGCCAGACTGGAAGAAAAGCTGGCTGGAGCTGGGGTGAAGGGAGGAGGGACCAGTGTGGCTCAGCCTGTCACTGAACATCAACTGTGTTCTCTGCGGTGGACAGATGGGTTTCTCCAGCCAAGAGGCATTGCATAAAATGTCTTCATTGGAGCCAAGCAAATTAAAATGATTAGTTAGCTCATTTTTAGGGTGTTAGACACCCAAAGAGGGCCCCAAAGCCTGGCCCACATAAGTTACGAACACCCCATTGTAAAGGGAAGAACGTCCGCATTGAGCAATTCTGCCATTGTTCGCTTCAGAATTCAATGGCAGTACCACTGTCTGCTCCGAGACATCCACAGAACCACATCCCATGTTTCCCAGGACGGGGCCTACCCTTGCCGTGTGAACCTCGGCTGGCCGGCGACTCAGCTGCGGGCTGGATCTCAGCCTGAGTGTCCTTCGGGGCTGCAGGCCGGATCTATTTTGTCTTTCTACATTCCTGGCCCTCGTCTATTGTTTTCTGTCCAGAACCTGGCGTGGTCCCTGTACACCAGAGAGCCAGATGGAGTGGGAAGGAGGCCGCACTGAACCATCTCGTTTGTCCTCTCGACATCCATGCGAGGTAGGGACAGTGGCGATTAAGCATGGCCTTATCCACAGACAGCCTTTGCCATAGAAGCCAGGTGCCTAGGGTAAAAACCCAGTGCTTCTACCTGCCCGCACGGGACTCGCACACTAAAGGCAGCTGGTAACTCACACCAAGTGGATAGGAAGCTACGCTATGGTTTCCTTAAAATTACTAGCACACCTCATCCCAAGTAAAAATCATGGCAAAATAGAACATGGGTGTCTCTCTACTGGATTTATCAAGCTCAATTTTCTTTCGTCATGTGTCCAGCTTAGTAGAAAGTAGTTGGAAAAGCATCCAAGTGGCAGAACCCAGGCTCGATATTCCCCTTTGGTCCTGATGAGAGAGAACTGTGGACTGAGATGGTACCTGCAGCATCCTGGGAGGCCTTGATGTGTTTCCAGTGTACCCGCAACATCCTGGCGCACCTCGGCCCACCCAGCACCAATGCCCAGCAGGGCTCAGCAGCCCTAGCTCAGCGTTTGCCTGGGCACCAACAGGTGGCAGGAAAAGGCGCCAACATGAACATCTGGGAACTTGACCACTGGCTCAGGCTCCAGCACTAGGCCCACAGCAGCCTGCGCCATCTACAGAGACTCATAGTGAGGGGGTCTGTGTTTCTTCCAGAAATGCTTGCTTTGCAAAGCAAAGCACCATCGACGAAAATTCAGGACCTTCGTGTTGCACTCTGATTCCAACATTCTCAGATCTACTCCATCCAAATATCAGGGATCAGTCCCATCTAGAAGTCTCTAGACAGAACTGCCCTCGTAGAAGGTTGTAGGGGGAAGAGCTGAGCTCTGGGCTGGATACACCGAGAGCCAGGTTCTTCTGGAAGGATCTCAGATCTTCTCTTGTTGGGCTTCCAGACAGTGGGGTGACAGACAGGTCTTGCTTTTCTTTTGGGAAATCTCATTCTTAATTAATATGGTTCCAGATTCAAGGCCCTAGCTAGTTCTAGTAGCAAAGACATCTGTGATTATCTTATGGTCACTGAAGAAATTCTTATTTGCAAAATGGCTGCCTTGGGAGGTTTGAAGGTTGCTTTTGTCTGACAACTCAAGTTCAGTGGTTTTCTTTTCCACCTTATCGAAAAGCCCTAGGTTGCCTTTGTGGTTAGAGTCGTAGCCAACTGTCAGATCTCAGAGCTGGCCTCTGAGTTCAGCCCCCTCTCTCTTGCTGCAGAATCCACCAGCTTCTCCTGAGTCGCCGTTTCTGAGGACGGGAGCTTGGAATGTCTGAGACTGCACAGCAGCTGTGTCTTCAAAGGAGACAACGCAGCACCATGCGTTTGCAGCAGAGCACGGGAAAGGTTGCTGCATGACTCTGGAAAACACACCTGGAGAAACGCCGCTGTGGACGCTGTGCATGGCCACGCATGGCCGTGCGCACAGCTGATCGTCTCCAAGACCAGCTGCGATGGGTGTCCAGCAGGTCACCCCCATTCTGCAGAATCATGAATCTCTCACAGGCCCGTCAGACAGCAGCCAATGCATTTAGTAACTGTAGCAGTTCACCTGCATGGTTGCTCATAAAATCACCATCAAATGGCTCAAGGGAACAAGGAATTTATTGTCTTGTGATTATCTGGTTATCGTTCTCAGTCCAGCTTGACAGGAGAGCTCATGCCAACACCAGGGCGGAGGAAATTGGCCACACCATCTATACATAATGGCTGAGAGAGGGATGATCCTTGCTTGCCAGACCAGCATGTTTGGCTAGGTGTGCACAAGGATGCCAACTCTCTCAACCAGCTCTCTGCATTTTATTTACCTGTCCAGGGCCTAGTCCCATCTGCCATGGGTTGGGCCTTCCCCATTAACTAGATAATCTCCTGCAGGTTTGCTCTGGGTTTAACTCAACTACTAATTCTTTACAAATGTGACCAGAGCTCAAATCCTCAACCATCAAGTTGACACCTGTGTCCAACTATGACAGCACCCTTGAGACCTCAGGGAACGAACGACAGATACACTTGTTCCTTCAGAAGTATCCCATGGACGGAATTCTCAGAATCGCTAACTGGGTTTCCAATGTCTCTTCCTTTCTCTAACTCTACCAAGAAAGGTGCTGGAGAGAAGGGAAGAAGCTGGAGCCGTAGTTACTCTTTCTGCTCTTATGAGACAATGCTCAGACACAATGGAAGGGAGAAAGGGAGACTTATTTGTCTTATGGTGCAATAGGGAACCAAAGGCGGAACTTTTGTCAATATGGCGGGGAAAGACATGGCGGGTGGTAGAATCTGAAGGCAACCGGTTCAGCACACAGAAACAGGGCAAGAGTCAACTGTAAAAGCAGGGCTGGGCCACCCAACCTCAAGGCCTGGCACCTGCGACTGTTATTTCCTCCAGCAAGGCTCCACCTCCAAAAGGTGCCAAGACTGTCCCATACATTAACACAGCTAAAGATGCACACACATGAGCCTTTTGGGGACAGCTCACTTTCAAATGTGACAGCATGCCAGAGAGAAGAGTGACTGCTGCCAGACTCCCCCCCCCCACCCTTGCACACCCACCCAGTGGCTGGCTAGTACTCAGTATGGTGCCGGACTAAGAGGGGCTCAGCTAGTGGCTTAGGACAAAATGCCAATCCGCTGTCAGCACGTAACAGCCTGGATGTTGCCCTGAGCCCACCCTCCTCCCAGTCAGGTCCCGAGTCCTTGGCTGCTCTTCCCTTGCTTCTTGCTCTGTGTTTACAAGGGGCCTAGGAAGTGGGTGGGGGCTTCCCCAGTCTACCTGTCAGGAGCAGGTCTCAATGAGGAGTACTGTATTAGTCTGTTTGTTCCCTGAGTTCCTCGCCTTACGCCCTCCCAAGTGCTTTGTGCTCTACTCTCCTGCCTTTTGGAGTCCCGTGGGCTCATCCTGCAGAACCTGTCTGTTTGCTCAGCTTGATCAAAACTGGCTTCTGGTTCAAACTTCAGGCGGCCTTTCAGGTGCCCTGTTTCCCGCCCTCCAGGAAGCCAGTTTAGTGCCAGTTTGGCATTTTTTCCTGACAGGCGAGCCATCGCCTTGCTGTTTGGCTTTACATTTGAATGTAGTGTTTGGGGGGGGGGATTAAATTAGCAAAATCATTCACTTTGAAATTTGTTGAATTTCCAGGCTTTATTTTGTCCAAGCATGCCCCCACCTCTGCCCCGTCATACTGTTTTGCCTGTTCTGGAATCTCTTCAGTGGCTTTCCTGGCAGAACTGCCTGTCTTCCGGCTCTCAGGACCAATAGCAGTATCTGTCCATCACAGGACGAGGCAGGATACACCCCTCCAGCAAGCTCAGCTCGGGAGTGCCTTATGGAAGGCTTCATTCGGAGAGAAAATTATCCCTTAATTTTGTAAATCAATCAGAACTCCACACTAAGTAGCTAGTGTGTGGATGATGAGCATGTGTGTACTCCTAATAAAGTAATAATTAATCGTAACTATGCAGGTGCAATGCGGCATTAATAAATGAAGATTGACAGCTCATGGTTGGAGAGATGGATCAGGGGTTAAAGCTTTTTTCTCGCAGTCAAAAGGAACTGAGTTCTGATCCCCAGATCCCATGTAAAAATGCTGGACAGACACGGTGGAGACCTGCACTTCTGGCCCTGGTGGGCAGAGCCTGGGAAACCCCAGAGCAAAGCAGTAAGGAAGCAGAGCCATCCAGCATGATTTGCAATGTCACCCTTGGGCCTCCACAGGCACACACACTCAAGTGCCCTCTAACACACACACACACACACACACACACACACACACACACACACACACACACACACCTGAAGTTCAGAAGAATATGTGGAAATTAAGGAAATAAGCTAGTACTGTGGGACTTATGACAAGGTCTATGCTTTGGTATGGCCACTGCCCTCAGTACATCAATAAACAATCAAATTAACAGTGAAAAGCAAAATTTAAAAAAGGAAATTTGTTCAACATGGGTGTACTTGGGAGAGGATACCCTGTGTTCTAGTCTGTCTGTCTGTCTGTCTGTCTGTGTGTCTGTCTGTCTCTCAGATTTTGCTACGGGATCTGAACTTCACAAGGGCAGGAGCTATCTGGTTCCCATGGGGTTCTATCCACCACTGGCCTCCAGTCTCTCCTGTGAGATGGTCTGACAGGTCGGCAGAGCCTTGTGAAATCTCTTTGGGGAGACAAATTCCTCCTCTGGCTAGCACCAGAGCTGACAAATTTCAGGTCTCTGTGAAATCCTCTGTGTCCCAAATTCTCAGGGTCCATTCATGCTCCAGAAAGTACTCAGGTGCAAGTCATCAAATCATCCATCCTTTTGACAGTCCCTCTGGCCAGAGTGATGGGGAGCCGTCCTTAGAACCTCCATGCCCTGGGCTACACTGGCATCCTGCTTTGCCATAAGTCAATTTCTAGCAATATTTTTTAAAGTTCCATTTTGGGATTGTGTATTTGATTTCATGGCGATAAACCAATTGGGAGAACAGAGAAGCTGGTAAAAATTGTCCTTTGCAGAATCGATGGGGGCGATTGTGGTCATACTGACTGGCCTATCCTGGAAGCTCGGAATCAGTGATTCAGACAGAGGGCGTTGACTTCCTGGGGTGACTGTCACAGAAGAAAGAACAGAGGTTGGTGTAATGAGGCAAAACAGGCTTGAGTCAGGACCCCAGCGAAGGGGAGAGACGGCGGATGATGATTCTGCTCAGCTCAGCATATGGGATTAAAGCCCAGGCAGTGGGGAGGGGGTGGGTCAATGGTGGGGGTTCCTCCCTGACTGGGGGGGGGGTGACAAAGGGCTGGGGCGAATCAGATCGTGGGGTTCTTGCTCAAGGCCAGGTTGACAGAGGTGGAGACTGATTGGACAGGATGCCGGCAAAATGTGGGAGCTGCGAGCCAGGAGCCTTCAAAGTCTGAAGGGCTGAGAGAAGCTGATGAGAGTTTAGAAAAGGGGTCTCCCACGCCAAAGAGCTGTTGCCTTAGTTGGGTTAGGCTAGGACAGATTAATGCCAAAATAACTAGCTAGCTAGCTACGTACCCATCCATGCTTAATATAAAGGAAGTTTCTTGTTTGTTGATGTGTGTGTGTGTGTGTGTGTGTGTGTGTGTGTGTGTATGTGTGTGTGTGTGTGTGTGTGTAGTATGTGTTTCTATGGAGACACAAGGGTGACATCAGGAATCATCCTGGATTGTTCTAACTCTATTTTGCTTTGCTCTAGGGTTTCCCAGACTCTGCATCCAGGGTCGGAAGTACAGATCACCGCCATTTCTGCCCACATTTTTATGTGGATTCTGGGATCTCCAAAGCTCAAGTTCTTCTGCTTTCGAGGCAGAGGTGTAACCCCTGAGCCGTCACTCCAGGTCAGCAATGAGGCTTTAAAGTGACACATGCAATTGTGCGCTGCAGTTTGATCTCAACTTGATACGCCTTAGGTCACACCCCCAGTGCCTTTGCTTATCTTGCTATTGGACGGGGCTATGAAATTTGTTACCCGTGTGGAACTGGACTGTTTCCTTTGAGAATGCTGGAAGAAGCTGGCTTCCTTGTAGGACTAATCTCCCTGATATCACAGAGACAGCAGCAAACCCTGCAGACCTCTGGCCCAAACCATGGCAACTCTGGCAGTACAAGACATTTTTCGAAGGTCAAACTATGTCTATTAGGGCGAAAGGAAAATGATCACGTGGCTCAAGCACTTGGTGCTGCTGCCACCATAGCTATTTGAGAAGCAAATACTTTCAGGGTCTGGTATGTAACACAGAGCCATTAAATGCATTAAAATGGCATTTAGCAGGAGGAACAGAAAAGCTTAATTCGAGTTGAAATGGATGTATCAGGGCACATCTGGCTTTCTAAGGGCAGCACATCAGAGCCCCAAGGTGGCACAGTCAGGACATGTGATCAGGAACTCACATGTCGAGTTGGCACAAATTTGCCCACTTGCTGGGCAGCTGAACTGAATTTTAAGCAGCCCAAGCTGATGTGGGGGTCCTAGATGCCTTCCCACGTTGCTAGGCAAGGCCCCGCCCACTCATAGCGTTCTCCGGCTATAGAAGGAGAGTTCTGTGCTGCATGCTGAGCACTGAGTAAGGACCATCATGCAGTGATAATACCATCCGTGTATAAGCTAATGTTATACGGAGGACGGTCCACGGTATCTCGCCAACAGTATTTTGCACAATCACCGTGAGATGGTGGAATTACTCAATTACTGGAACTTTGGGAAGGCTACTCTGAGGGTTATTTGTGTTAACTAAAGCCGACTCTAATTTTGCTAGACTTTACCAGACTTTGGACAATGTAACTATTAATGGGGATTTCAAGGGGTTGTGTGTAGATGCGCTGCCTTTCGCGATATGCAAACGTTCCTGTGAATAGCCAATCATAGGCACCCTTGCACGCTGACGATTGTCATTTCAAGTGCCACTGCGAGATGGGGCTTCAGGGTTATAAAATTGAGTTCCTTGTGGGATGTGATTCTTGCTGACTGAGAGATGTAGGAGGTTGGGGGCGGGGTAGTGGGAAGACATCATTACTGTAGCATCACAGAGATTCCGGCAGGAGACTGGTTATGCCAGCTGTGCACGAAATGGTCAGACTGGTGTTGGGGGTGGGGCATTATGGAGGTTGGTGTGCCGGTTCTGGGCGGTGAATGAACCAGGCCTCTGTTCCCTCTCAGTGCAGGTGTTCCCATGCACCATGGGGAAAACATGTCGTTTGGAATGAGGGTGTAAGCTTATGAGAATGGGAATTCTGGATGAGATGACTTTGTTCTCTGCTTGTTGACAGGTGTTGTGGGGTCTGGTTCAGGCCTTCCGGGGCCCCTTGAGTGCTGACCAATTTGGGCAAAAAAAAAAAAAAAAAAAAAACCCATCAGTTTGAACATCTTTGTTCCTGCTCTTTGTCCCTTTGGGAAAGTTGTTTGTGCTATGGCCAGCCTCAGATGGGAAGTGGGACCGAGAGTTTGCTGTGCTCTCCCCTTGTGAATTGCTCACTGGGAACAGACCCAGACGTTCCCAGGGTTGTGGTAAGAGAGGGCGTACCTTGAAGCTCCTGGCCGTTTGAGTACTAAGCCAGCAATATGACTTAATTTCCCATCGAATGTCCTCCTGTTATTTATTCCTTACTTCTTGTTTCTATAAGATTATGCGGTTCTTGTTTTGGCTACTGTGAAGGACTTTGGATACTTGCCCAATTTTCACATATAAGACCTGAGTAGTTTAGAATAAACTTGTCTCAGTCTCGGTATTGCTGAGACCCCTCCAACCCAGGCCTGGTCTTTAATTCCCACTGATCCCCCTCATGGAACTGTATGTTGACTGCTAAGTGCGGGCACTTAGAGGTGTGGCAATTCATTTCAGATGTCAACTGGAAAATTGGAGGTTGAGCCTTTGGGCATATTTGTGAGGAATTCTTCAGTTACAGCAGTTCTTGAGCAAACATGTGGGACATGATCTAATCGATGTGGGCAGACTCAGCCCACGGTGGATGGAACCATTTGCTGGACAAGTGGGTAAGATGCAGAGAGTCGGTCCAGTATTTTGGAAGAGTGGCAAGCTAGAAAGTGTGCCCCTCTCTAGGCAATTCTTACAGATGTGATGTGGCTGGCCAGCTCCCCAGGTCCTGATGTTGTATGAACTCTCTGCCACGCATGTACTGGTAACTAGGAATTGTAGGCTGGGTAAAACCCCACGTCCTCCTAAATTGTTTGGTTATGTATTTACATCGGTCACAGAAGAGAAACTAGAATAGTAGGTAAATAATGCATATGCATTAGCTTACTGTGCTGGAATTGTGTGGTGGGCTCAGTTCCCACAGGACCGTCCTAGCTACTCTAAGCTGCCTGATAGAGACTCTTTATTACTCCACCTTCTGTGGATGAAGACTTCTGACTGCTCCAGGGAGCAGGAGCGATGGCCGATTCGGCTGCTTTGTGCTCGGTGGGGACAAAGGAGAAGGGGCCTGTGATATATCCTCATCCTACGTGTTGGGGTGGTTCTTACTCTCTAGGGCTCCAGCCCACGGGATGGTGCTGCCCCCATTCGGGATGGGTCTTCCTTCCCCAGTTAATTTCCTCTGATACAGCAGCCCCCAGACATGCTTGGAAGTGTGTTTCCCAGGTGGGCTGGAGTCCCGCTCAGCTGCCCCAGGGTGTGACTCACTGTTCATCTGAGGTAGTAGAGTATGTCATGTGTCTGGCCCCTTTGCCCAGTTTCTAACTAAACACTCCAGAAAGCCGTTCAAAGGGCCGGTGGTCAGGTGCTCACGCATGGCGTGGGCTGTGTGCAGGGAGGCGTTGTCCTGATTTCCTTCTCTCAAAAATGCCTTTGGAAAAGGACTCAGGTCTTGCAATGGGAATCTATGAGTTATGGCTCACTTTAAAAATGGCAACTCATAAACTCCTGACCTTAGGAGAAAGCGAATAAATCACCACGAGTGGCTACAAGACCGGCTCTGGCTCCTGACACTCAGTGGATCCGGTGCGTGGAGATTTGTCCCCTTCCCAAGCACCTTCAGTCCCGCGCGCCGCCACAGGGTCCTGCCAAGTGTGGCCGCCTCAGCGTCCTGCCAAGTGTGGCTTCCAAAGCGGGCGATGATTCTCTCCAGCTGCTGATGTATTCTTTGCGCATGGATTGGCTGAGACGGACAGAGAGGAACAGATCACGGCTTCTCCCAGCGCCTGCCCATCTCCAGCACCTACCCATCTCCAGCGCCTGCCCATCTCCAGCGCCTGCCCATCTCCAGCGCCTACCCATCTCCAGCGCCTGCCCATCTCCAGCGCCTGCCCATCTCCAGCGCCTGCCCATCTCCCAGCATCTGTCGATCCCCCAGCACCTGTCCATCTCCCGGCACTGTCCATCTCCCACTGTCTGTCCATCTCACGGCACCTGTCCATCTCCCAGCACCTGCCCATTTGTAGACTGGCTCACCTTGCTGCAGATGAGCCAGACCTGGCTGCTTGCCATAGTGGAGGGTGGGTGATAGAGAAGTGCAGGGCGTGTGTGTGTGGGGTCTGTTCCTAGGCTTACTTGTTGTCTGAGAAGGGAGGGGAGAGAGCAAGTGCACAGAGCCAAGACTCAATCATTGCGGGCTGGTTTCATGTTGACAGGTGAAATATGAAGATACTTTTTAATTTCCTTTTCTGCTGGCCATGTTTTTAAATTTTCAGTTACTTAACTAGAAAGCTATTCACTTCTCTTTTTATCAATTCAAATGAGGACTGAAGAGATGGCTCAGGGGTTAAGGCTGCTTTCATAAGCAGAAGGTCCTGAGTTCAGATCCCAGGTCTCACATATAAACGCCGCCTTAGTAGGCAGAGTCTGGGAAATCCCAGAGGGAAACAAAAGGGAGGTAGAAGTAATGCAGGATGATGCATACGTATGTGTATATGTGTACATAGAGATGTATGTTTGAGACTGGGTCTCGGGTAGCCCGGGCTGACCTCAAATCTTACATGTAACTGAGTTAGGGCCTGGGCCTCTGATCTTCCCGCCTCCACTAGCCAGCACTAGGGGTACTGATAGAAAGGTGCCACCTCACCTGGCTTTTTTCTTACTTGGATTCTGGGCATTCAACTCAGGTCTCTTTGCTTGTGTGTGACACTTAACCAGCTGGGCTTCATCCCAGCCTCTCCTGGGTCAATGTCATGTTCCCAGCTCTGCTCCTGTTGCCGGCTCACCTGGCCACTGGCCCAAGGCTTCTTTGGAAGTTTCCAGCTTGCCTCTCCCCACAGTGGGCTGGAAAGAGGGCCGCCCGCTTTCTGCTTGACCTCCCCGTGCTCGGGGGAGCCCAGGCACTCCTGTCCAGTGCCTCTCCTGACTCCCCGCTTTGCTTCTACCACTCACACTTGCTTTTTCCACGGAGCTCTTTCTCTCAGGGTGACTCCGACCCACAGACTGGTTCTTTCCAGCTGGGGGAAGTTTCCTTAGTAACTAAGCAACTAATTGACGTGACCCATCCTCCTTTATCAATATTCAATTAACATCCAGTCGCTTCTTTGCTCTGCCCTGTGGTTTTCTCACCTGCAGAGCTGGTTTCGTTAACAGAACCAGGCCCACAGAGGACAGGGTGGGGCTGTCTCTGAGGGATTCAAAGGTTCAGACAAAGATCTAGAACATTCCATAAAGATCCACAGCATCCTTCAGCCTCCAAACATTTTTTAAACCCCCTAGATGCAGCTTAGAAGGGCCCCGTGATACAAGATCTTCTCCGGGTAATGCTAAATGGGGGACCCCGAGTTCCCCATTCTACTGGGGAACAGAAAGAGCTAAAGAGAAAAGTCTCTTTCTTCTGCATTAATTTTTTTTTGTTGATTTATTTGAAGGGGGGAGGTACACATATACCATGTGGACTTCTAGGGATTGAATTTAGATCGCAGGGTTCGCAAGTGGGCGCCTTACCCACTGAGCTATTTCACCAGGCTCTCTTCTGCATTTTTATTTATTTACTTATTTTAATTGTGTGTGTGTGTGTGTGAGAGAGAGAGAGAGAAAGAGAGAGAGAGAGAGAGAGAGAGAGAGAGAGAGAGAGCACTGTGGAGGATCAATTGTGACTCTTCGGGAATCATCCTGGATTGCTTCTACCTCCGTGCTTGGCTCTGGGATTTCCCAGGTTCCGCCTACCAGGGCTGGAAGTTCAGGCCACCTCTCCGCCTGACATTTTTATGTGGGACCTGGAATCTGAACTCAGGATCTTCTGTTTGCGAGTCAGATTCTTTTTTTTTTTTAAATATTTTTATTATTTAATTCAATTGTGCGTGTATGCATGTGTGCACATGTGTGTGTGTGTGCATGTGTGTGTGTGTGTAGAACCACGGATGAATTCGGGAACCACCATGGACGCTTCCACCTCCTCGTTTACTCTGCCCGGGATTCACAGGCTCCACCCTACCAGGACCAGAAACGCAGGCCGCCCCCGCTTCCGCCCGGCGTCTATACATGGGATCTGGGATCCGAACTCAGGACCTTCCGCCTGCAAGGCGGAGGCTTAACCCCTGAGCCACCTTTCCAGCCCCGCGAGTCAGATTCTTAACCCCTAAGCTCTTTCTCCAGCTTCTCTTCTGCATTTTGAGTTTATGAGCAGAGGTTCCTCTTACAACTGTCAGAAGTAGTAAGATGACATTGTCCCAATTCATAGACTCTGTTAACAGCGAAGATGGACAAGCAGAAGTGGTCTCTCTATAACAGAATGAAGCGGCCAGGGAATTGGCCCAGCAGGTAATAAGCTCTTGTAGCCCAGCTGCGTGACATGAGTTGGATCCCTGGAACCCACATGGTGGAAGAGAGAACTTCAGAAAGCTGACCTCTGACCTCTGACCATGGCACCTCTTCCCTCCCATGCCCAGGTTAAACAAATGTAAAAAGAACGCAGGGGCAGCAAGCAGGCTGTCCACCCCCACCACCCATCTGTCCCTGAAACTGAGATGTACTCCATTCTCCGTATTGGGTTAGAAACCCCAACACTTCCTGCCATCTCCAAATGTCAACGCGTTTTCAGGGGAAGTTCTTCCTGAGAGCTATATCTTCTCCTGCTTCCTGGAACTACCTGCCCTGGATACTCTCTCCACCTCGCACCTGGTCAGGCACCTTTATCTCAGCCTTTCTGGAAACATGTGGCGATAAGAACAAACACATTCTTTCTATCCTCTCCATCTGTTGCTTAGATGAAGCAGGTGGATTCATCCACAGATGCAGAAAATATTCTTAAGGACCATTGTGGGGTGTTTCCTCCTTATCTCCGTGTACCAGGTCTACCAGATGCCACTGGCCCTGTTTTGCAAAGGAGGGAACTGAGTTGACAAAACATCTGTTTCCTGGTCAAAGCCACACACTGAAACGCCCACCATCTGAGGTTCTATCCAGGTCAGCTTAACTCCCAAGACATTCCCCTAGTTACTAAGCACATGCATATCAGCAGAGAGGGGAATGGTTTTTGCAGTTAGCACTTATCTCTTTCAGATGTCTTATCCAGGGACATTCTGACCTATTTATGTTATCACATAGAGCAGGTGCTCCCAGACGCGTGAGTCAAGTGGGAGTACACAGGACCCGTCCTATGGAAGATTCTCACAACCGACGAATGGACATGCCTAGTTCATGGGCAGCAATTCAGGTCTCCAATAAAGTTGTAAGGTGTCAAGTTACATTCAAATTTCAGATAAACAATGATTTTTAAAAATGTTTATTTATCACGCGTGCTGTCTACCTGTGCCATGCATGCATGTAGAAGTCAGAGGACAGCTTGAAGTCAGGTCTCTCCTACCATGTGGTTCCATGGATCAAACTCAGGCCTCCAGACTTAACTGCAAACACTCTTAGCCTCTGAACTATTTCGCCTGCCCAACCTTTAATAATTTTCAATATAAGTGTGTCTTGTGCTCTATTTTGGGGCACAGTGACATGAAAAATGATTGTGTTGTTTATTTGAAAATCATATCTAAGAGTACATGTGGAATTTTATTGGCAGTCCTACCAAACTGTGCTCAGTCATAACAACATGCAAGTTTATATTCTTTGTGTGCTTGCCTCTGTGTGTGTGTGTGTGTGTGTGTGTGTGTGTGTGTGTGTGTGTGTGTGGACACTGTGTGTGCCTATGGAAACCCAAGGGTGACATTGGGAATCCTCTGAAGTTGCTTCTACCTCCTTTTTGCTTCGGTCTAGAACGTTTCAGACTCTTTCTTCAAGGCCAGAGTGAGGCTGCCGCCATTCTCCTGGCATTTTTATGTGGAATCTGGGATCCAAACTCAGGTCCTTTTGCTTGTGAGGCAAGGGCTTAGACCTCCGAGTCATGTCTCCAGCCCACAAGTTTAGATTCTTCACCCTCCTTCCTGACTCTGTGTCTTGCTCTGCCAAGATCAAAAAGAATCACATGCACAGCTACCAACCGGCGCTGTGGGCCAGCGCTGACTAGAGGAAAGTCACGCGGGTGTCTCCTGACTGATCTTTCTCAGTGACCCCTGCATTCTCTTTGTCTTTGAGAGAGACAGAGAGTGAGAGAGCGAGAGAGCAAGAGAGCGAGAGAGAGCCTTCCGTGAGCCCTTCTACCCCCCGACACTGAGCACTGTAAGCACCACCAGGTATAGATGGATCTGCAGTTGGGCAAGGGCAGGGGTGAATGGGGGGGTCCTTCAGAAGACAGAGTCTGCTCAGGACCCCAAAGGCGCTGCTTGACCAGCATTGCCCCTCAGGATTTGGGCCCAGCAGGGCTGGGGGGTCCTGCTCAGCCTGCTTGTGACCTAGCACTTCTGCCTACCCACAACCCGGACTCAGAGCTCCCCTTTCGGAACGACTACCATGGTATAGGACATTTCTCCTCTTGTGACAGAGCGCGTGGTGATAGTCACAGAGGCCGAGGGTCCTTTCGGAAACATGCACGTTGGTTTCACTTGGTTACACAGTAGTCATTAAGGTAGCTTAGTCAGTATCACAGTTGATCCACCCATTCTCATGCTGCCAACCCCAACTCTCCTCTCAAGTGCCCCCAGGGCAGCGGAGGTCCACTTCAAATGCCACAGTAATTTGCAAGGCAGTTTGGGACGTGCATACTTGTTCCTGCTGAACTTGACCATTTTTTTCTCCATGTGCCTCTCGAATTGAGAGGTGGTGGGTCCCCCATGCCGTCTGCCAGTCTCTTGTCTGACCAGGCAGGATGCCATCCACATCCTCCTTCTGTGCTGCCTCCTGTCACTCCAGGATGCTTTGAGCAGGGGGTGATTTGGGTTATTCTACTGCACTAAAGAGGGAGAAAAAATTTTCTCTTATGGAAGAGGAAGTAAGAATATGATGCAAACAAATCAAATATTTTTCTTTCTTTTAAAATATTTAGTGTGTGTGTATGTATGTGTGTGAGAAGGCACGGTATGTCCCTGTGGAGGACCAAGGGTGACTTTGAGAATCATCCTGGATTGCTTCTATCTCCTTCTTGTTTCCCACTGAAATTTCCCAGGCTCTGCCCATCAGGGCTAGAAGTTCAGGCCACTGTGCGACCTGGGATCTGAACTCAGGACCTTCTGCTTATGTCCCTGAGCCATGTCTCCAGTCTGCCCACCCCTTTTTAAAATTCAGGGTCTCAGGTAGCTCAGGTTCACCTTGAACTTGATTTATATCTGAGGATGACCTTGAACTCCCAATTCTGCTACTTCCTCCTCCAGAGTGCCCAGTTTTATGCAGGGCTGGGGGTCTAACCCAGGCTTCATGCATCCCAGCCAAGCGCTGTGTGAACTGAACTACATCCGGGCCCTAGGAATCTTCTTTGTCTACATATTTGGGAATAGGAATAGGTGCACTTGATGTGGAAATCTGGCAAGACTTGTATTTGTTTGAACACACGAAACCGTGGTGGTCGCTACTGCTTGGAGGTCACGGGCTTGGCATGCAGCGAGCCACGTCACTCCGCTCAGTCCTGGCCGCCACAAGAGGCTTCAATGTTGCTCCAGTTTTACAAGCACTTGAGTCTCTGAGGGGTGAAGAATTTCCTCATGGTTACTTGTGAAGCTGAAATGCTAAGTTGGGGGCACGGACTCTTCCCACTTTGAAAGCCAGTGGTCTTTCCAAGGGTTCCTGACTATAAAAAGTGACGCAGAGGGTTGTCAAGAAGCGCCATGTATTTCCTTCCTAGGGCTTCACAGAGCTTATGGCATATGGAAGACCAAAAATCCCCGCAAAAGAAGTCTGTTTGACTTTATTTAGCCAGACTTTGCCTATAGAATGTATTTGACCACGGAGCCGTGTTTTCATTTTTCAGAGCCTGTCTGTTGATGCTTTGCATGCTGGTGTTTAAACAGAACGACTTCGTTCATGTCATAGAAAAGGCTGTGGTTGGGCCGTGGATGTAGCTTAGCGGTAGAGTATTTGCCTAGTGTGTGCAAGGACCCTGGCCTGGTGTTTCGCTGGGCATGGGGGCATGGGAGCAGGGACCCCTTGCATTTGAGAGGCAGGCAGTCTGAGGACAGCCTTGGCAGGTGATGAGCACCTGTCAAAAGACAGAGGAGGCTGTGGAAAAGCCTCAGTGGCAACGTACCTCCTACAAATCTGGAGACCCGAGTCTCGTACCTGGAAGCCCATGCAGAAGAAGGAGAGAACTGACGCCCAAAATCTGTCCTCAGAATCTATCTGTGCACATAGCACGCATCCCTCCCTCCCTCCCTCCCTCCCTCCTCCCTCCCTCCCTCCCTCCCTCCCTCTCTCCCTCTGTATCTCCCTCCCTCCCTCTCTCCCTCTGTATCTCCCTCCCTCCCTCCCTCCCTCCCTCCCTCCTCCCTCCCTCCCTCCCTCCCTCCTCCCTCCCTCTCTCCCTCCCTCTCTCCCTCTGTATCTCCCTCCCTCCCTCCCTCTGTATCTCCCTCCCTCCTTCCCTCCTTCCTTCCTTCCTTCCCTTCCTTCCTTCTTTCATTACCTGTCAAATAAATGAATAAAAATACAGAAAGAGAAGACAGAGGGGGAAAGACAGGCTGTGGTTACACTTGGGACTACAAGGAACTTTACATGGTCTATTTGAGGTTAGGGAAGAACTTAAAGGCTCTTAAATGCAGTGTGTAAAGGGGAACGCACAAGCAAAAGTGCTATCCTGTAGAGGAGGGTGGATTAGCTTGTTTCACACACGGACATAGTCAAGGACTGGGAGTGAGGTGTGGGTTGGGCTTAAGGAAGAATTCCTCGAAGCCAAGACACCCCAAGTGGACATGACCACCCTTGGCTGGAAGCGACCGACCTTGTGCCTCACCCCACGGGGCGAGAAAGGCATGCACACATCCACTCGGCTCCTGCATCCCAGGACCTTTAAGGGTTTTGCTGAGCAAATTAATCTTATTAAAATCGTGACGACTTAATGATGAACCATGATCTTACCAGTTTAAAATTATGTAGAAAATTCCAATTACAGAATGCAGTAAACTGTAGTTTTTCTTTAACCGTATCCACGGTTTCTTTTTAAAGGGGCATTTCCCCCCCAGCACTTGTTTCTTTTTACAGACTTGATTGACATCTTGATTATTGACATCACCAAGGACTTGGAGATGACCTCAGAGTTTGTGCTGGTGGGTGGAGTCTGGGGAGTTTCTGCATTTGCCAAGATCGAGGTCAGCACCGTGCTTGTGAAGGGAAGCAGATGTGATTTGCATCGCGGTCATGCTGGGTAGGCCCCATCTCATGTCTGCATGTGCGCTGCCCAAACTCTGAGAGAAGCAGCTGTGCAAACCTTACAACCCTCTCTTCCCCAGGAAGATGAATACCTGCCATGACCCCGCGTGCGGCCACCCCACTCTGTGCAGAGCCTTCCGGACTCATGGTGATGCTGGAGTCGGACATGCGACGAGGTCCCTGGATCCATCCGATGCACAACTACAGTGCAGCAGAAGCAGGAGCTGTGTTGTAAGTTAACATGCTTCCATCTTGAGTCACACCACCTGGGCGGGGGGCTACAGAGGTCACCCACTCACACTGCGCGCCCACCAAACAGGTTACACGTTCCTCAAGTGCAGGATGCATGGTCCTATTTCCACTCAATCCTCTGGGCTCTATGCCCCCTGCTTCTAGTGCACCCCAAGTAAGCCCTGGCTACCATCACAACCATCTCTGCCCCCACGAAAGACAGCCACTGCACTGAGGGGGCAATTCTCTTGCTGCTATCTCTTCTCTGTTCTTTTGGAAACATGGCCACACATGTCTGAGAATGACTGGCCCATGTGAGTTAGAAGATGTCTCCCAGGAATAAATCATATGTCACTGTTTGAGATTGGAGACATCTATGGGAGCATTTTAAGTATGTATTCATCTTATAGTATACAAATAACATGTGTGTATGTGTAATGTTTGTGTAGTATGATGTGCATAATACACATTAGTATGTATATGCTATGTATATGTGTATGCTATGTATAATGTAGCATCAGTGTTTATATATGAGATATGTAATGCAGGATGAATATCTTAGGCATATATGATGTGCATGATACAGATTGAGTGTAGATATATGTATATGAAGAGTTAGTATGTATAAAGTGTATCAAAAGTGTATATAGGGCATATATACTGACGGATGTGTATATATATGTGTATTTATGTATATGGTCTTGCTGTACTTCAAATTAAAAAGGTAGTGCCATTTTTGACCAATGAAGAACAGAATAATACTACTTGGATTTGGTTGTGGTTTGACTCTGAAATGTTCCCCGCAGCCTCACGTATGTGATTACTTGGCACACACCTGGTAGTACTGTTTAGAAGGCAGGGCAAACATGAGAAGGTGGAGCCTTCTGGAGGAAGTAGGTCGGCAGGGGTGAGCCTTGAGATTTGATGGTCCAGCCCCACTTCCGGGTCCTCTCTGCTTTCTGGGTGTCCCAGGAATGTGACGCCTTCTCCTGCTCCTAGCGTCTTGTGCTACAGTGGGGTCCATGCTTTTCTGCAACCATGGGACAGAAGAGACCCTCTCCCTTAAGTTTGCTTCTTCTCGGATGCTTCTCCACAGAAGGAGATCAGTAACTAAAGCAGGTGCTGAGTTCCGTGGGGATGTTGTTTTTGACCCTTGCTATCGTGTTCTAGGCCTGCCTGGGCCTCCCAGTTGATACTTGAGGTTGGGACATTAAATCACCCTAGACTTTTTAGTTGGCTCATTGTCCAGCTTTTCTTGTGAAAGAGCTGTGATTCAGCAGGGTAATGACTCAGTGAGGTAAAGCGCATGTCTCACAAGCATGAGGACCTAGTTTAGCTCCCCCACATCCATGTCAAAAGCACAGTGACAGGCGTCCATCACCCCGATGACGGGAGGAGACAGGCAGATCCCCAGGGTCTGCTTGGGAGACGCTGCCTCAAGCAGAAGCTGTAAGGTGCCTGAGGAACAGCACCTCAGGGTGCCCTCTCACCTACACACACGCACTGTGAGCGTGCATGCACCCCCAGGTGTGCACTCACGTCGCCTTTCACACGCACATGCAAGAAACAGCTGTGCAAACAAAGATTGGTTTTCTTCTTCTATATCTTTGCACCTCCTGGTATGGTTTCTTTTCAGCTAAAGTAAGTTTTATTTAAAGGCTGGGAACTAGGTCAGTTAATCGAACTTTGTGTTCTATGTATCTTTTTCCATTACTGCAATACATCTATGATCATTATCATTTTCTTCTCAAAATCAGTCTATAGGTATTAAATGCATATCTGTTAGATGCCAGAGAGTAAGTCTGAGTCCTCCCCTGGAGGGGTTTTATATTTAATAGAAATCAAGTTATAGCACAGACAGAAGACCGGTTGCCTTACTTATCAATGGAGACGCTGAGGTTCCGAGGGTTCAAAAGTTCACATGCAGTCACCTGGTCAGGTCACATCCGGGCCTGAACTTAATCCGACTTTGAGGTGCAAATGCTCCCCCTGAAAATGCGTGCGCAAGTTGCCCAGCCCATGGTTTCTCTGTAGATGTTTGTGTAAGGATGTGGTGGAGTTTGTTTAGAAGATAAACGCTTCTAAGCTGCTAAGGGTGGAGTCGATATGTCCAGGGCATGTTTGAGCAAAAGATTCTGCCCGTTCGATTAGGAAATTCTTCCCCACCTCTTTCCAAGAAGAGAGGGAAAGTCGAGAAAGAAGACAGGGAGAGGAAATAGAAGGAGACTGGGGGAGGCAGGGGTAACAAGATAGTTTGAAAGGAACTTGGCCAAGTCAGTGTTTGGGGGTGCTCAGTGTGAGCCCCATAGTCTGTGGAGACAACGGATTTACAGTTCAGGAATGGGTCTTCCTCAGAAAGAACAAGGAAGGCAAAGAGGACATGAATGGCGAGGGACCTCAGCTCATGGCTTTGTCGCCCCCCACCCCTGAGAGGCTAGTGTGCTCCAGTCGCATGTGAAGCAGCGAAGGGGCCAACAGGCCATCTGTGTCAACACAAGGCAGGAACTATAACTTACTCACCGACCTGGGAGCCAGGAGACAGGGGAAGGGTGAGATAGGCTGCGCTGTCATGGGGAAGAGAGCCGACCTGCCCAGGGGCCAAGATCATGCCATCCCAGTGCCACCCCACACCAGCTGGGTCCAACATGTCCAACCAAGGTGACTGAACCACCATGTCACTATCCGTGTGAATTCACCTGCTTCCATCATGCCCTTGTGTAACCCATGTGAGGAACACACACACACACACACACACACACACACACACACACACACACACACACACGAGGAAGAAACTGTTCTGAAAAAAAAAAAATTTAACCCATTTCTGGAATTCCTTGCTTCTTCCTTACCTTAAGTCATGAGTAATCTTCTCTATCACAGGTTGTTCGTAGCCAAATTACTCAATGTGCTATGATGCAGCTCTCTTGAAAGGTGCACACTCACACTATGGTATATACTACTTCCCTTTCCTTGAGTTCCTTATTCATTTTTTCTCTGTCTCCCTCTCAGCTCTCTTCTCTCTCTCACCTCTCTCTCTCCCTCTTCCTTTCTCTTTCCCTCTCTTCCTCTTCCCTTCTTTCTTTCCTCCCTCCCAGGGATCAGACCTTCCTTTCTGCCTTTTATTTAGTCCAGGGCCTTAGTCTATGTGATGGTACCCTCTGTAGTCAGGGTAGGCTTTGTATCCTCAGTAAAACCTCTCTGGAAACATCCTTAGACACACTGAGAGTTATATCTTCTAGGAAATTCCAAATCTAGTCAGATTGACAACGAAGAAAACCAATCACAAATCCACCCCTTCTCAACCCAACACCCAAGCATATCACTTTTACAGCATAACATTCCATCCCTGGTCACAAACATATTTGATTCTTCTCTAAGAGTCCATGAGTCTTAACCATTCTAACACTGCTCAAAAGGCCAAAGTTCATAGTCAGTTTTTAGGCTCAAAGCAATCTGTGAGCTACGAGACCCTACAAAATAATAATAATAATAAGCTCTTATTTCCATATATTATGACACAAAATAAACATTCTCACTTCAAAAAGGCAGCAATGTGGGCACAGCAAAGAAAGATGGGGTCAGAGTAAGAACAAATCCAACGGGCAGATGGCAAGTCCTACAGTCCCCTGTCTGGCGCCTCGGGGCTCACGATGGAATCCCCTGGGTTCCAGCAGCCTCCAGCTGTGCTGCCTACAGCCTATGGAGCCCCTCGCCTGGCCAGCTCCACTCTGTACCTGCAGGGTAGCTCAGTGGACGCCCCTTAGTCCTGGCATTTCATCTTCCTGGGGTCCCCCTCCAACTGGGGTTTCACCTTCCTGAGCTTCATGAGGTGACCTTGCAGAGCCTCCTTGCGGGGAATCTGACCTTGCCATGCACACCGACTGCCCTGAGGCATTTTCTGGAACCTTGGTGCAGATGTCCAGGACCCCACATCCTGCCTTTCCACTTCTTGCAAAGCCGCTTGGGTGATGCTGCCAACTTCTGCTTCCATCTTGAGATGTTGTCTAGTTCTCCTCTGCCACAGTTCTGCTGCCTCTGTGTGTTTTAAGCATACTGACCTTGGACAAATATTTCCAGAGGGGTCGTTTCCAGTTCAGGTTCTCAACTTTCAAAAAGATTTGGCACTTTTCCTGGGTGGGTCTTGCCCTCTGGAAACCTCGACTATTATCCCAGGGCACAAGGTTTCTCTTTCGTGATGCTAATCTCTTCACTAGTCAGCTGGTTTCTCAGTCCCTAGCTGGTCTTCAACGGTAGAGTTGCTCACATTCAGTTCCAGGTCAAGCTACACATTTCTCCTATTTGTCTGCTCGCTCTTGCCATAGTTTCGGCAAAGAGTAGTGAGCATTAATCACGCCATAGTCTCGATGCTGGGTCTCTTGAGGTTGCCTCTGCAAAACAAATTTCTGAATTGCTTGAATTTGCCTCACTTAAAATTTCAGGACATGGGAAGAGATCAGCCAGATTCCTCAAGCCCAGCTCTGAGAGAACCTCTGTTTCCTCCAGAAACCTCATGAGCTTAGTCTCTGCTGTCTGTTCTTTTCTCTACCTTCTCCTCTTTTGAACACCCATAAGAATGTTCCATGAAGCTTAGCTTACAGCATGCTACGATTTCTTTACCCCACAACTCCAAATTCCTCCACATTCTTACATGAACTGGTTTTAAGGGCCCACAGACCAAACGATTAGGTTTATCATAGCAATAACCCCACTCCTGGTATAAACTTTTAGTATTTAGTTATCCTTATTGTGACAGAATATTCGATAAGATCATCTTAAGGATGGAAAGGGTTATTTTGACTCAGAGTTTGAGATGATGAAGTCCATCATGCCAGAGAAGGCTCTGGAGGCTGGAGGGTGTGGTGGCTGATTATCTTACGTCTGTAGTTAGAAGCAGAGGAAGATGTATGCTTGTACCCAGCTGTCTTCCTCTTTTTCCCCCTTTTTATTCATCCTAAGACCCCAGCCTGTGGTAGTGCCACCAACATTCAGGTGGATCTTTCCCCTGCAGGGAAATCCTCCTGGCAGTAACCAGACACAGGTCCAGAGGTGTGTCTCCTAGGTGATTGCAAATCAAGCCAAGATGACAGTGATGGACAGGGAAGATTGATCAGCATAAGAGGACAGCACAGTCTTGATAATTAGGTAGTTAATGTTTCTTGTGGAAGGAGGGGCCGACACAGACCCTTACCTGAGCCCAGTCATCTCCCCCTCCTGTCCCAGATGCACTCCATCTTGGGGTAGTGTAGCACATAGAAGGTGGAAGGTGGACTTTTTTGGTTGTGCAGCTGCCTATGAGTCACCCCTGTTCCTGTCATCAGTCTTGATAAAGTCATTTATTTTCCATGATGTACTTGATAGAGTCTTTCTTAGTATCTTACCTCCTTTCCTGCGTAAGGTAAACAGATATTCCTTTTCAGTTTCCCCAGGGAGTCACACAGCACTGTCTGCACTATGTTTTGGCAAAAGCATAGGTCAACTGCTCTTTAGAATGCAAAATTGCTTGGTGTTTTGAAAAATGGTAGTGTCTTATGACACAATACTTGTAAACGAGCCACAGCTCTTGGTGCTTACCCAAATGGAATGACCACTTACATCCATATAGAGATTTGTACATGCATTTCCAGGATAGCTTTGCAATAATCCCAAACTGGAACTATGGACTATCTGTTAACAGGATAATGAAGAAAGAACTTGTGAAAAACCTATATGCATTCGTTCACCAAGAATCATAACAAAATACCAGAGACCAGAGACTTAAACAACAGAAATTATTTTCTCACAGCCCTTGAGGCCAAAAGTCTGAAATCAATCTATCAACAAGCTACTTTCTTCTGACCTGCTTTCCTTAATTTGCTGACATCTGTCTCCTCCCTATTTTTCATGTCTTCTCATGGTACCTGCTTCTGATTTTTTTTGTGTGTAGCTATTCTTATGAAGACTCCAGTCAGACAGCTTGGGATTTCACCTCACGATCTCATTTCACCGTGACCAGCTTGCCGATGGCAACCATCTCCAGTATAGCTGTTCATTCATTTATGGGTCTAGAGTTCCATCCTGGAAACCTAAGGGAATGTAATTCAGCCTGTAATGGAAATCTACTCATCGATAAAGGAGAATGAACTATAGGTTCACAAATGGATGGGTCTCAAAATGATTGTGCCAAATGCAATAAGACATACATGATTCACGACTACATTCACACAGAATTAGAGACAGAAAACCACAGGGACGGACACTAGATCGCAGGTGGTAAGAAGGAATGAGGCAGATCACAGCAGGCAGGAGGACACTTTTGAAGCCAGCACATGTGTTTCAAGACTGCAGTCATTTTATGGACCGATGTGTCAAAATATCTCAAGTTGCATGTCTTAAATATGTGTTTCAAGGATGTCATGACTTGAACTGTGTCCTCCACAGTCTCATGTGTTTGGGAAGGTCATGGCACCTTTGAAAGGTGAAACCTTGCTGGAGGAAGGCGGTCACATGAGGTGGGTCTCAAAGTGGATGAGTCCCACCCTTCCTGCTGAAGAGGTCTGCTTTAGCAGCAGCAGACTTGTAGCTCTCAGCTTCCAAGATGTCTGCAGTGCCCTAGGCTCCTCCAGCTTCAGCCACCAGCCATGCCCCCTCCACCATGAAATACCGTATCTCCCCTCTGGAACCGTAAGCTGAATAAATTTCCCTTTCTCCCTTCAATTGCTTGACTTTGGGTGCTCTCTCACAGCAACAGAAAAGAGTAGCTAGTATAAAGGATGACTTAAAATTTGTTACAGAACAAGTTTGTTACAGGTCATTATTCTGTGTATAAATGATGGCTGGCCTAAACTCCTGCTGCCACTGTATTACTTTAATTATAGTAAGACAGCTATTGCAGAAGCTTCCATTCGGATGAGTTGTCACTGCCTTGGTATTTTAAATTTTTATTTCTTTGTGAGTGTGTGTGTGTGTGTGTGTGTGTGTGAGAGAGAGAGAGAGAGAGAGAGAGAGAGAGAGAGAGAGAGACAGAGAGACAGAGAGACAGAGAGAGCGAGAGAGAGAGAGAGAGAGAGAGGATGCATGCATGCTACAGGACATATGCAGACATAGAGGGTAATTTTCCAGTATTGCTCCTTACCCTTTCATCTTGTTTGGAAGTGGGTTTCTTCATGCCTGCTGTGTGAGTCAGACTGTCTGTCCTCAGGGGTTTCTGGGTCTTGGGTCTTTGCCTCCCCCTTTTTGTAGGTGTGTAGGAATTAAACATCTGGGGATGTGAACATGGGTTTTCACGCGTGCATGGAAAATGCTTTCTCCACCATCTAGCCTTTTCCCCAGCCCACCCCTTTGGCTTTGATGCATCTTGGGCATCTACCTGTTGGTCCATGTCGAAGCACCTCTTTGCTTCTGGGAGAATCTCTGATCTTTTTCAGCTGGTCCTGTCTTCATGGGCGATGCAGGAGGAATTCTGCCCAAGAGATGAATTCCATGGGCTGACTGCACGTTTGAACCAATCTGATTAATTCCTTGGACTATTTCCTACTAAGACAGGAAAAATTAAACGACGCTGGAGAGAGAAGCTAAAAAATGCAGGGTTAAGTTTAGCACTGAGGGTCCAGCAGATGAAGTCAGAGAAGACGGAGAAGTGGAAACCACCTCTAAAGACAGGCAGAACTAGTACTATCTAATGTTCTAGTCCCCAAATCAACAGCAACCCCGATCTTCTGCCCCGCAGTACCTCACACTCTGCTAATCATCTAATTTATCATGCTAATTTAAATCAGGTTCTTGTTCTGTCAAACAGTGCCAGCACTTTATTGTTCATTTAGAAAACCCATTTTTCTTTTTCTTCTCTTCAATGACCGACTGCGACCCTGCCATTACTTTGAGTGATTAATTGGATGTGAGTCTGACCAAATCAACAGTTCCTTTTAATTCAACGCGTGCTCATCAAATCCCTCCTAAGCCCATGGCATTTTATTACATGCTGAGAGACAATCTTATCCAGGGTACATTTATGCAGCCATTCAGATATTACACTGCTCTGTAAATTTGAGACTTCCTACTGTAAATAATTTTGTGGTGAAACTCCCAGGTGGGCATTGCTGTGGAAAATAAAAAATTAGCTGGAGCCCCAAGTTGGACTCGTTAGAAACATGTGACCCTGGGGAAAACGAGACACTCGGTGATCTTTTATTTTCTTAGAATCTGCAGGATTCTAGATCAGCCGTGGGCTGGAAACGGGCTGGCAGACTTTGGTTTTCAAAGTGACTTATCCAGAATTAACGGAAAGCTTTGATCCTGAGGAATTTGAGTCTACTAGGGTCCTCTGAGCAATAACCCATGTTTGTTCCCCCCAATAGCAGGAAGAACTGCAAGACAGAGGTTCTGCAGCCGTGTGTTTTCAGAAAATCCACAGCCACATACACAGGCACTTTACAAAAATTATCCTCCGTCCCTCCCTTCCTCCTTCCCTCTCTCCCTCCCTCCTTTTCTTTCCCTCCCTTCTTTTCCTCCTTCTTTTGCAGCACTGAGGTTGAATGTAAGTCTTCCCACAGGCTGGGCAGCTCTATCCCACTAAGTTACACCTCTGGCCTTCTTACTTTCACCTTAGATGGGTTTTGCTAAGTTGCCTGTGCTGGCCTTGACCTGACTTGATCACCCAGGCAGACCCTGAACTAACACCCCTCCTGCCTCAGTTTCCCAAGGAGCTGTGATGACAGGTCTATACACCAGACCTGCATAGATGATTCTTTAAAATTGATAAAATAATAAGAACCACATGTCATCAGGAAGTCATGAGATTTCTTTTGTTTCCGTGGGTTTGGGGCCACGTTCTTTCCCTGGGCGCAGATGATGCAGAAGCAGAGGCGTCCTGCACTGGCCACCCCAAGGGAGCCACAGTGCTATCTACAGAGCATGGGACTTTGTATCCTTGTTCCTGATGTCCGATGGCGGCTTCACTCCTACAGAGCTGGTCTGCAGGTCAGACTGTCGTCCTTTCCTGTCCCTCCCTCCTTCCAGTAACCACAGAATTTAGCTAGCACGCACATGCCCATCGCCGCTGAGGTCCCGGCATCCTGTGCGGTGGGATAGCGCTCAGGAAAAGCTACCGACACCAGGATGGCTCAGTCCCCCTTAGATTCACCTCTTCCCTCCATCCCTCTTTGCTCCCCGTGAACCCTGGGCTTCCTGTCTTTCAGGTCAAACACCCAACCTCTAGCTCCTTCCTTCATGACACAGAGCTAACAAGTAGGCATGCTTCCAGAACATTCCAGACAGATCACAGACTTTCAGATGTGTGGGATCTTTCCAGTGGCTACTGGGAAGACTGGTCAGAACAGCATCCGTACTCTGAATCTTCAGCGACTGCCCCTCCTGCACAGAAAGCACCTCGAGTGGCCAGACCCCGGCCAGCTGCATGCAGGCCTCCCGTGCGTTTCGTTGGACCATCCGCCTGTGCAGCAGAGCAGCCAGGAGCAGCTGACAGAACCAAGGCCTTTTACTCTCTTCGCATCTCCGTTCTGCCATTTCCAGCTGCTGAGCCTCCTCTGCCCCCAAAGTTACTGCACAGGGCTGGCTGGTTTGTTTTGTGCAGACTTGAAAGAGATTTCCGGGTGGAGATACTCATAATGAGAAGCACATGATAGAAATATTCGTGGTCGTGATTTGGAAGGTGCTGGTCTTTGTGCATGACAGACAGCCAGCTCGTACCGTGGCTGTATCCCAAGTCGAAGAGGCCATGGTATTTTCTTTCCAGACTCGACAAGATGACAGATAGATGATCTTTACCTCTGGGAGCTCCAAGCCCTGTCTTAGCGGGAAAATCAGTGCCCCCTCCCCCATTACCCCTCCCCCCTGCTAAAGGCTCCTTCTGCCTCTTCTAGTCTACACAGTGATGCCAGTCTTTGGAAGGCATGATTTCTTCGACAGTGTGGTGCCAGGGCCAATCTGGCCAGACAGACTTGCTTGTGCTGTGTGGCTGCCAAGAGGTGGTGTGACCCGTCCACTTCAGGGCCAGGGTTGGGCAGCATGCTCTGTCTCTGCGTGGCCCATGAAAGATGACCATGAACGAAAGGTGTCCAGTTTTCCCCACCCAAGGGTCTCATGGCCGTATCTGAACCAGCCGTCGTGCTCTTTTCTGTACCCTCCACTCTGACCTGCTATGCAGGGTCTGATATTTATATTTCTGGAAGTGGTTAGCCGCATTACTAGGCAATAAGCTTACAAATTCCTGGTCTCCTTTGTAATCTAGGTCAGACATCCTGAGAGTGGGTGGAGATGTGGCAAGGCCAAGTCTGAGGTCCCAAAGGAGCTCCTGACTCTTGAGGAGGATTTTTCTGTAGATCCACAAAATATTCAGTTGTTATTAGCATTCCAGATGTAATGGAATTCACCTTGAAAAAAAATATTAGTTTAGGAAGAGAACCAAGAGATTAAAAGCTGCTTCAGAAGAGAGGGGAACTTGCAGAGAAAAAGGCCAAAGAACTCTCTGGAAGGTCCAGGGCTGCAGCATGCAAGGCTCAGGGTTATGGGGTGCAAGGCCCCGGGGGCTGATGTGTGCACGGCCCCACTTGGAAGTCTAAGCTTCAGCCAATTGCTTTTCCGAAATCTGTATGTGTGGGCATGCATGTGTGTGTCTTCGTGTGGAAATACTTGTATACGTGCCACTATGCATGCATGTGTGAGTGTGTTTTTGTGTGTGTGAGTATGAATGTGTGTGGTGTGTGTGCATGCCTGTGTGTGTGTGTGTGAATGTGTATGTGTGTGAGAGAGAGTGAGTGTGTGTATATGTGTGGGTGTGAGTGTGTGTGAATATGTATGTGTGTGTGAGAGTGTGAGTGTGTGTGTGCGTGAATGTGTATGAGCCTATGAATGTGGGTGTATAAATGTGTGTGTGAGCGTATGCATGTGAATGTATAAACGTGTGTGTGTGTGGACAGCTAGTATCTTCTTTCACTGCTCTTCCCTTTATTAATGGAGTCAGGATTTCTCAGTTGAAATCAGGCTCACCTATTGACCACTCTAACCAGCTGGCTTGCTCTGGGGATTCTCCGTGTCTTTCTCCGTAGTGCCAGGTTACAGGCACCCACTACTCCTGCCCAGCTTTTGTGTGGGCGCTGTGGGTGTGTCCTTGTGTTTTCTGATAAACGCTCTGTCCAACGAGTCATCCCTCTGCCCCCAGTCACTTTGAACACTAAACCTGCGCTATGACGTGTCCTCTGCTCTTCTGTGTTCTCCGTTGGCCTTCTCCATTTGCTTGTTCTGAAAAGATGGTTTTATTCCCATTAAACACGTCTTAGGATATTGGCCACATAAAAAGATCTTAAAGTATGTGGCAGAGCCTTTAGGAAGGAAGAAAAGGATAAAGAAAGAGAAGTCTCTGGAAACAACCAAATTTACACCAGTATAGCCAAACTTTCACTCCCTAGTCCAGGTAGCAATGGGTTTTATGGTATTAGTCTCACTATTGTGGGGGGGGATAGAGGGGCAGCCATCTGCCTCCTTGTTCCTCCATGCAGGGCTGCAGCCAGCAGGTTTGTCTCTCTGGAGACCCTCCCTGCACCTTCCCTTTGGACAGCCAGACTCTGGCAGGCTGACGAGTAGCAATGGTTGGGGCTGGCCAGTGCACTGGCCATTCCTGACCTTTGGTAATGGAGAGGGTGTGGGAGAGAAGGCCAACTAGGGAACAGACTAGCCTTCCAGAAGGAAGGTATAACAGCGACCTTTGTGTGACTACTGTGGTTCTATGGGCACCCATTGGAATTTCCAGGTTCCTGTATTTCCAAATAAGTTACTGTACAGAGACTCATGAGTACCAGCAGTGCTAAGAAAGAAATCAAGTGTACAGGGAGAAGCAGGCTGGAGCTCAAGGGCCAAGGGCCCAAAGCTTGGGGCTTTAGTGGGTGATTTGCATAGAGGTCATAGGCTTTCCCACAGGGTTGCAGAGCCAGGGATTTCTGTAAAAATCTGAGCCTGCTGCTACATGCCGGCCTTGGTGTGTCTGAGCTCCGGTTCCCTTGTGGCCAACTGGTTTCTTTTTTATGCTAATTTGGAGTCCTTACAAGAGGCCTTGTGGACCTCCTCTCCACCCTGTTCTCCTGCCTCAACAGGAGAGAAGTGGCTGGGCAGGAAATGGGGAGACACACACCCAAAGGCTTGTTGAGACACTTGGGTGCTTACACATCCGGGGGAAGGCAGAGCACAGCCACGGAGCTCTGCAGGGTCACCACGCGCCATGCCCCAGGAAGGACCCAGCATCTTGAGGGTGAGAGGCAGTGGTTCCCAGGGTCCCCAACCATAGGGGTCCCCGCGCCTTTGATGACCAGGCGGTCCCTTGGCAGAGAACCTGACCTAGCTTGTGCACTCTATGAATATACTGTGTACAAGGGATTCTAAGGACAAGACACACCGGTTTAGCACCCTGGGAAAGAAGCACGTGATATCATGGGAAACTGGGTTCTGAACCCAGCTGTGTCCTGAATTGGCTTTGCCGCCTTCAGCAAATGCTTTCTAGCTGGGCAGAAATTATGGGCATACACCCCTGCAGCCAGAACGCCTGGGTTTAAAATCCTGGCTCTGCTTCCTACTCGCCCTGTCTATTAGGCAAATTCCCTAATGACTTTTCACGTTGGTTTCCAACTGTGAACCTGGTGATAATTCTGGTTTTCTGTCCATGTTCTTGAAGTTGCGTTCTAACTTGGAAAGGTACCTAGTTGGTTGAAAATACTCTCTAAGCATTTGCTCTTCCTGTGAAACATTGACGAGGGATGTTGTTTCCCTGTTTTTCCAAGATTTCTTTAAGACCTGGAACACTGACCTAGGACCAAGCATATCTCAGTAAATGACTCCTGCATGGCTTTCCCGTGAATGAGCTGCAGAAGACTCACAGTCTGTTGTAGTTACTCTGCACGGTGCTCATGAGATCATGACTAGATTGCTTTAGAGAACAGGGGGTTTATTTTGTCTTATGATTCCTGGTCACAGTTGTTATCCATCTTAGCAGGGGAGCTCACACCAACTCCAGGGCTGAGGGAACTGGCCATACCATCTTCATATAAAGGCTGAGAGAGAGAGACAATCCTTACATGCCAAACCAGCATGTCTGACCAAGTGTACACAAGGATGCCAACTCTCTCAGTCAGCTCTCTGAATTTTATTCACCTGTCCAGGGCCAAGTCCCACTCACAATCTCCTGCAGGTTCACTCTGGGATTAGCTCAACTACAGTTCTTTACAAATGTGCCCAAGAGCTCGAAACTTCAACTATCAAGTTGACACTGTGTCTAACTATGACACAGTCTTTGCACAGGACTGTAGGGAAACTGCACGTTTAAATTTGAAGAGCTCTCTGGGGAATGAAAATAAAGCTCCCATCAGCCTTCCTCTAGGCCGATGAAGAAGTTGGGGTATGCATGTTGTGTCCTGCATGTCTCCTCCGAGGGTCAAGGAGAGACCTGTTCCTCAAAGGGTGGCATGGTTCAGCACGACCAAGGACAGCTTCAGGTTGGGAATAATGCTTATCAGTTTGAATCAGTTTAATGCTCACCAGTTTGAATCAACTCTGAATTCTGGCTAAAAAAAGAAAAGGAAAGGAAACCAAATAGACTTTTTTTTTTTTTTAAACTAAGTCTCATTTGAACAGGGCCCAAGTGCAAGAAGAACAGCTCCAGAAAACCCATCTGCTCCATGTTTCTAGAACTCTCCGTTCCTCAGGCCTGGGCACAACGCACTTTTCCTTGTGAGCCTGTGGCTCAACGTCTTGTCATTTCCAAAGAAACCGACCGTCAGGCTTTGTGTGCGAGCGGGACTCTTGCTGGCTTTGGAGTTGGGGAGTCCATCTGAGATTGGATTGTAATCGCCATTGTGTAAGTTCACAGGTTCATGGATGGATTTTTTTTTCTTTTTTTTATTTCAGCTCATACAAACTTATTAGGTACACCAGTTCCCTCCCTCCCTCCTCCTCCCCCTGTACCCCCTGTTCTCCCTCCCCACCCCCTCCCTCTCCATCCCCCAGTGCCTCCCACCCCAATTCCCAGTGCATGTCTGATTTTCCTCTGGGCCCTCCTCTCCGATGACGTACAAGGACCCAGTGGCCTTTCCCTGAACCCTTTCCCGTGTTCCCCTTAGGTATAGGAACACTGCTGTGGCTGCCAATCCTTTGCCTCCAAGGATCTTGGTGCCTTTAGCAGATGCTAGACTTTGTGAGGTCAACAGTGTGTTGAACAATGCGCAGGGCATGCAAAGTCCAATTATGACTGCTTCAGCCCTAACTAGTATAGAGTATCTTACATATCATTGCTCCTCCCATCCTTTTGCTCTTACACTCTTACTGCCCCCTCTTCCGCAAATTTCCCTGAGCTTCAAGATGGGGAGAGACTAAGCTGGCCTAGTTCTAGGTGGTTGATATAGAGTCTCTGAAGTTCTGGATTGTGGTTTGTTGATTTTCTTTTGCAGTTTTGCTGCTCTTGCAATGCCCTTCACTCCATCCTGGTGGGCATTGTATGTTACCCCTTGGCCAGAGACAAAAAGCTGTTAGAGTCTTGTGATAAAAGCACATTCAAAGGTAGATGTAATAAAAGTGGGAAACCACAGTAAGGGAGGGGTCTATCACCCATTTGCAAAATGGTTACTTTTTATCTGCCAGACTATATGCCCTCCTCTTCTGGTGAGATCATACCCCCTCAGTAGTAAATGATCAGGAACAAAAGTCTGTGAACTTAATCAGATGTCTCATTACTTATTTGGGTCCTTGGTGGAGGCCTATTTTCTCTGCTGTAACATGGTCCCTTCTCTCCTTCTTTCTGGTGTGGCCCTCCTACCCCATCCCTCCTGTTCATAATCCTTGGAATTACTGTCTCTAGGTGGACTGGGTGGGTTTGGTACTAGGAGCCACCTATTAGGGAGTACATACGGTGCTTAATTTTCTGGGTCTGGGATACTTCACTTAATATAATTGTTTCTAATGACATCCATGGATGGATTTTTGTAAGGCATAAAACGATGGGGTTGGGACCCTCCATTCCCCTTTTTCTTTTGCTGATGCTGCACTGTGGCAAAGTGGTCTAGCAAAGGACCTCTGAGCCCAGGCGAGCTCTCTGTAGACTGGCTGCTATGTATTTGTGGCACCATTCAGGAGCTACATGGCTTTGGACCAGTCAGTTACCTTCTCTGTGTCCAGTTTTCTCATCCATCGTGCCCTTGAGAACCTCAGTATTACTGAGGGCGCTCAACACTAGCTGCTCCCAAGTCCTTGCTTCTTGTTCACTCCAGAGTCCGAGGGCATCTTAGGGTATGTGCATGTGTGTGTGGATATGTGCATGTGTGTGTGGGCATGTGCATGTGCGTGGGGGCATGTGCATGTGTGTGGGGGCATGTGCATGTGGGGGGTGCTTTCCAAGCAGTGATGAGATTTGTACCTCTTTGTCAGAAGACTTCCTCATCATCACCTACTGGAGTGGCCACAAACCATGTTTGGCCGCGGCTGTTTCTCCTCCTCCTCTTTCTCCTTTTCCTCTTTCTCCTCCTCTTCCTCTTCTTCTTTCCTTCTTCTTCTTTCTCCTTTCCTCCTCCTTCTCCTCTATTTTCTTCTTGTCTGTGAATATCAGAGGACACTGTGTGTGCCCATGGATGTAAGCTAAGGGGGATTTCAGGACTTATCCTGGGTCAATCTTCCTCATTACGTTGTTCTGGAGTTTCCCAGGCTCTACTTTCCAGGGCTGGACATGTGGCTGCTGCCGTTCCACCAGTGTTTTTACCTGGGATCTGGATGTGTAAGAGAAAGTTAGGGAGTCAGCTAAAGTTTGCTCAAGAAAAGAATCTTGGGCGCTGAGAAGATGGCCCAGGAGTTAAAGCCTTTGCCTCAAAATCATAGAGATCTCGGTTCAGATCCCAGATCCCACATAGAAACACGGGGTGGAAATGGCGGTGACCTGCACTTCCAGCTATGGAAGGTGGGGCTGGGAAACCCCAGAGCAAAGAAACAAGGCGGTAGAACAATCCGGGATGATTCTTGATGTCATTCTTGGGCCTCCACTGGCCTGCACACTCAAGTGCCCTCTTGTACACACACACACACACACACACACACACACACACACACACACACACACACAAGAATCTTAGTCATGTCCTCTGCCTGGACTTTGGTCTGTGTTTTCCACACTGGGGCATCTGTGTGTCCCTTGGGAGCAGGCAGCCATGTTGGATCTCCCTGAACAGGCAGACAGGGTGGCACGAGGTCTCCTCTTCTGTGCCATACTGAATTTAAGGCTGAGTTGTACATCTCTCAAGGGATTCTAAGTACAGAAAATGCCAGATCACTACAATTTTTGCCCTGGGTTTTCCCAGGTTCTGCCTTCCAGGGCTGAAAGTGTAGCCCATCAACATTTTTGCCTGTCATTTTTACATGGGATCTGAGATCTGAACTCAGGTCCTTCTGTTTGCAAGGCAAAGGCTTTAACCCCTGAACCACCTCCCCAGACTCTACTTTCTTTTCTCAATGGTCTTGCCCGTGGCGGCCTCACTCAGCCCATGTCGGAAGGCAGCGTGCTGCTCATGTTGTCTCTGGACGGCTCTCTCACTCTCACAGCTCCCCCTTTCTTTCAAGGGGCCATAAATCTTACCAAACAGTGCAGAGCCTACAATTCCATCATGACCCCAACGATGTCTCATCCAACCAGACTGTTTTTATCTGATAATCAGACTGTTTTTATCTGAACTCCACATCCCCCCACGTGACTCGTAGTTCATCGGGAGTTTTCTGTTACTTCAGGAAATGGCAGCATTGTGTCCTCTGGGAGTCAAGTGCTTTGTTGTTTTTTCCAACACCCATTTCTGTTTTTATCAGCATCATAACTGGAGAATGTTGGGAATTTTCTGTCTAAATCCCAACTCTGCCTCTTTACAGAATGATAACAATGTTTCACCCACTTTTCCCACATCTCTTGGCTCTTCCACCCTCACTGCTTTGCTGTAGTGTGACCTCACGGTTGGCACAAAGCACGAGGTGCAGTTGTCCCTAGGCAAACCCCGGAGCCCAAGTCTCTTTGTGCTCAGTGGTCCCCACCGAAGAAGAGCTACAGAGCTTGACATTGGCTCCTTCTATTCTGCAGTCAGATGGACACCTTGCTGCTGTTGTGCTGAGTTATTAGCGAACACAGCACAGCGTGTCATGGAGCAGAGAACAGAAGCAAAAGCACAGTCTGAATTGTCCCCACTACCATTGCCGTTTCCCCCAGTGGCATTTACTGTTTTATCTTATTCCATGTGGTTCATCCTGCCTATTGGGAATGTCCTTTGGGCCTTCATGTACGTGTGTGCATGTGCATGCGCGCGCGCGCGCGTGTGTGTGTGTGTGTGTGTGTGTGTGTGTGTGTGTGTGTGTGTGCTCATGATGGGTAGGCGAATGTGCATGCGTGTGTGTGTGTGCATGTCAGAGGTCGACTTCCATTGCTGCTTCTCAAACACTTTCTGCACTGGTTCCTCTTCTCTGTTGTTGGGAGACACCACCAAAGCCAAGGCACTTAAGGGAGAAGCGAGAGCTGTACTCAGCTACGGCTCCAGAGGGGAGATACAGTCTACGAGAGCAGGAAAGGCCTGGCTGGCTGGAGGAAGCTGGAGGCGGCCTAAGTCATGTCCATCACGCAGGCCTAGAGCTGCAAAACTGCCAACTGCAAGAGCAGACCTCTCCCGGAAGCAGGGTGGGGCTAATCCACTTCAAGGCCCACCCCTGTGACCACCTTCCTCCAGCAAGGCTCCACCTCTTAAAGGTGCCATGACCTTCCCAAACAACTAAAGATTCCAACACAGGAGACTGTGGGAGACACGCACATTTCAAACCATGACACTTTGCACTTTTTTTAATTTTGTCTGTATGTGTGTATGTGTAGATCAGAGCACTTGAGTGTGTGCGCCTGTGGAGCCCAAGGGAATCATCCTGGATTGCTCTGCCTCCTTATTGCTTTGCTCTGGGGTTTCCCAGGCTTTCAGAGCCATAAGGAGTTTTTTTATGTGGCTCCTTTTGTTTTTGACACAAAGGCTACAACCCCGGGCCATCTCCCCAGCCCCACCTCTTTTTGTTTTTGTGATAGAATCCCTCCCTGGCTGTCATCTTGCCATTTAGGCCAGGCTGGCCTGGATTTACCTGTGCCCACCTCTTAGTGCTGGGATCGCGTGTGTCACGTGCCTGACTTTGTGATTTTTTTTTTATTTTTCACAAGGATTCCAGTGGTCACCCTCAGGCCCTTGTGCTTCGGGATAGGCGCGTCACTGACTGTCCCCAGGCCGCTGCTGCTTTCCCACGGCTCCAGATCTGGCATGTGGCACCAGAGCACAGCGCTCAAGCCACAGGTTGAGAGTGCGAAGCATCCCGCGTATGCTGGCAGGAAGGCTCCCCCTTCTACAGGCCGCCGTCCTCTGAACACCCCTGCTCGTGGCCCGACCCTCTCCACTCTCCTCCAACCTCTCAGGCCAGGCACAAGTTCAGAACGGTTTGGCATTGACCTTGATTTGGGGTCTGTCCTTTCTTTTCATGGGGACTCTGCCCCCTTTATCATCTCTCAAGTACCCGTGCTAGTGCGGTGAAGCCTGCTGTTCAGTCCCCCGGATCAGAAGTAGTTCTACTGTAGAACCTTGGGTCCAAGCCTGGTGGCACAGATCACAGAACGCTTAGGAGAGCGAGACTTCATCTGTGTCTCTAAAGGTGAAGCTTCTAGAACCATCCCAGCCCTGGTTTGGAGTTGAATCTTGTCTGTCTCTGTGTGTGCCATTGTAGAAACCCTGGGGTTAGCTCCATGGGGGGGGGCCTTCCTCCCTTCCCTCCCCTCCAAGCCAACAAGCAGATTCTGCTGTACGTGGGGCAGACTTGCCGTCTAAGCAACAATTCTCTTAGCAAAGGCAACCACCGTGACGTCATCTAGGGGCCTGGTCACCTGTACAAGCCACAGACTCTGATTCAGACCTTGGTCCCATCATGTCACAGAGATCGTGTAGGGTGTAAACCCCCCTCCCCAAGAGACTATCTTCTTTTGTCCTAAAGCCGAGCTTAGCGCGCTCTGCCCCGACCTAGTTAAGCAAGAAGAGTCAGGCAGGATGTGCTGGCCTTACCCAGACGCTTGGACAGGCGCATGGAGCGCAGACTGAGGCGCAGTGCCTGGAGAAGGTGCCAAGCCCGGGGTCATGGTAGACCCCTGACTCCCACAACTTGTCAGTGTTTCCCACGCGCTCCGAAGGGTGGTGTTTGGCTCTGAGTATTTTCTCTAGACTTGTGGAGCGCCGCACTCAGTTCTGCGGCTTGGCACCTCCTTCCAGGTTGCTGAGACGCTGGCAGAAGCATCCAAAGCCGTGTTTTCTGTTGTTTATTCTTTTGATTTTTTTTCCTTTCACAAATGAGAAAGAGGTGCAAATGTTCCATCCCAAGGAAACAAGACTGTGCCAAGAGCCACGCCTCCTCTGCCTACAAACACACACACACACACACACACACACATAACCTCTCCCAGGCACCTCCACTAGGTTTAATCACCTCTACTTTCTGTGTTGAGCATGTCAGCAGAACTCTGGTCTGAGCTTCTGCATTGCTTCGGGGTACAGTCAACATCAAACCTGGAAGACTCACCCATGGTAAATTAGGCGCATGTGGTTTGCTGTGTTTTGGTGCGCTTGTGTTACCGTGGCTTCCCTGGTCCTCCAGAGCGTGGCAGGAAGGCTTCATCCATTTCTATTCCAACGAGAGATATGAAGGCCAAAACCTCTGGGTGCCTTTCTGGGAGTTTGGCCATGGTGGCTTACATCCCAGGAGAGTCTTATGATGCCCATGCAGACCCCGAGGTGGGCTCTGACTCAACCCCACAGCCTGGGGCGGGTGGGGGGAGGCTCTCTTGAGAGTCCACAGTGTCTGCCTTCGCTCTGCAAGTAGATGGCTTTGAGAAATGCCCATACATGGAGTGCCTTGGGTAGACTCATGGCTCATGCCAACGCCGGTTCTGACAGGCCTTTCCTTTGGCTTACGTGCTGATATTTTTTGCTTGGAAGCTGCGAGGCAGGATTGGTGACCCTGGGGTGAGGTTTTGTTTTCTCCCTAATTACCTATCTGGCTTCCCGGACCATGGATGTTTCTTGCTAGAGTCAGACAAGCGCTTTGTCAGCCTCATGGCTCATGGTCAGAAGGGGGCCATGGGAATTCTGGGGAGGGTTTGAGCAGCTGCAGCTTTTCCAAGTGCAGACACGACAGGCATCTTGCAAGGGTGCCCAGCCTTTTGACACTGCAACATGATGTAGTGATCTACACGTAAGCCAGGCCACACTCATGGCTATTTGGGACATATGCAGCCCAAAGCCACTAATCAGACATGCCTTTCTCTCCTGAGATGTGAGAGTCCCACAGACACTGACTAGGCACACGCAATAGGGCTTGGAGAAAGGCCCTTCCAGGCTGACTCTGGATAGATGCTGGCAAGAGGTTGTGGGATCCACTTACAGCAGCCAGCAGAGACGTCAGGGCCCTCTGCAAAGACCTTTCATCTCAGACTAAGGATGTGTTCTGGGCTCCTGCACTTTGCTCTTAGATGACCTTCAGTAATCCACCCTCTATTACACCTTGGCTTTTGGCTAAGACCAAGTATAATAGACACACTTCTGTGCTGTTGCCCTGCCCCCACGCACTTGGTGCCTTCCGTTTCTTCAGGTTTCTTCCCGCATCCCTCACCAAGGTGACCCGGCTCTCCAAGAGCTTTCTAAGCACTGCATGATTCCTGTTTCTTTTCTAATGATCATATAAGTGCGTGCGAGTGTGTGTGCATGTATATGTGTGTGTGCACACGTGTGTGTAAGTATGTGTGCATGGGTATATGGCTGTGTGTGCATGTGTGTGTACATATGTGTGGCAAGTGTGCATGTGTGTGTGTCCATATGTGTGCATGTGTGCTCTTCACATATGCATGTGCATGTGTGCAAGTGTGCATGTATATGTGTCGATATGTGTGCGTGTGTGTATGTGCACATATGCATGTGCATGTATGTGTGCGCATGTGCGTATGTGTCCATATGTGTGCATGTGTCTGTGTGTGCCTATGTGTGTCTGTGCATGTGTGTGTGCATTTGTGTGTGCATATGTTTGTGCGTGTGTCTGTGCATGCAGCTGTATTCATGTGTATAAATGGAGTATGTATGCACATGTGTGTGCGTGTGTATGTGCTGCCCCTCCCACCTCTTTCAAGACACAGTCTCTTTGATTTTCTGCCGTGTGCACCTGGTTGGCCAGTCTGTGAGTTTCTGGGGCGTTTGGTGTCTTCACCTGTCATTGCGCCCCAAGAAGCTGAGCATGGAGTCTCACTTCACGCATGCACACTCATGTGGATACTGGGATTTGAGCTCAGGTCTCATGTTTTCGCAGCAAGCCCTCTTGCCCACTTGCCTCCCAGCCCACGAACTTGTTATTTTCAGAGCCGCTTTCCCAGGGTTCAGCCTGTCCCCTTGCCCGGCGGCAGCAGGGCAGCTGCTGTGCTGTTGCTGTGCTTTTGGAACAGATACTTAGTGCCCACATCTATTTTCCTACTGACGTGGAAAAATTATGCAGGAACCTTTGCGTGGTGAAGTTCAATGGCAGTTGGCTAGAAATGTTTTCCACATTAAAATGATGAAGGGCGACTTTCCTTGTGCGAGACAAAAGATCTTTCTAGGTGAAACAGAGAAGGGGTAGGGAAGACGGAAGAATGGAACAGAAAGATCTCTCTGGAAAGCTAAGGCTTGAAGAAGGTCCTTGAAAGTATAAATGCTTTGGGGACACAGGAACAGACCCCTTGCTCCAGAGCACCCCCTCCTATCCTACCCTCCCGGAAGGAGTTGATCTTTTTTCCAGGACCTCCCCTGACTGGAGCACTTCAGTGTGAGCCCTTTGCCTCTGTCTTCCATCAGGGGTTTAAATGTCCCCAGGTACAAGCAGCAATAGGAGACGTACTTGACTGTACCCAGATTTAAACAGCTTTATTATAACTATTAATTATATAACTGACAGCTACTTTTTAAAATTAGTCGTCTCTTTGTTTTTATAGTACGTGTATGTGTGTGTTGTGTGTGTATTTGTCTATGTTTGCCCTTGTATATGAGGGCATAAGGGTATTGATATGCACGTCTGTGCATGTATGTATTATATTTATAGTACTTGTGTATGCATGCTCATGTGCATGAGTGTGTCGGTGTGCATGTCTGTATGTATGTGTGGATACATGTACATTTGTGTGTGTATCATGTGCAGAAGGGTATGTGTTTGTGTGCATGTGTGTGCATGTATGTGTGTGTATATACATGCATTTGTATATGTCTGCTCATGTGCAGAAGGGTATTCTGTGCACATGTGCTGCTGGTATATGTGTGTGTGGTATATAAATATGCTCACATCACACATACAAGGGTATGTATCTGTGTGCATATGTGTGTATGGTATATATATGTGTGTGTTAGTGGATATATATGCTTACTCACAGGAGAGTATTGTCTGTGTGCACATGTGTGTGGCATATGTGTGTCTGTGTACATATGCTCATGCATAGGAGGATATGCATCTGCATGTGCATGTGTGTGTGCGTGCATATGTGCGTGGTACATGTATGTGTGTGCTAGTGTATATATGCTCATGTATAGGAGGGTAAGTGTCTGCATGTGTATGTGTGGTATAGGAATGTGTGTTAGTGTATATGTGCTCAGGAATATAAGGGTATGTGTCTGTGTATGCATGTGTGGTATACATATGTGTGTTAGTATAAATGTGCTCACATATAGGAGGGTATGTGTCCTTGTGCAAGTGTGCGTTCATGTGTGTACATGTGCACATGTATGTAGAGGACAGAAGTTGAATCTGGAGCTCACTTGTGATTAGACCAAAACCTATGAGCTCCATCCTCTTCATTGTTTCTCTGCCCCACCCCCTTGCCAGTATCACAGACACACGTGTGTACAGCCTTCGGTGGGTGTTGGGGATCTAATCCCAGGCTCTCCTTGCTACTGGGCAAGCACTTTAAGGATGGAACCATTTCCTGGCCCTGTAAGTCTCTTGTCTGCCCGCACTGCTTGACAACCCAGCTCCACCCCCTTCCCCTCTCTGACCCCTTGGCCACACACACACACACACACACACACACACACACCCTATTCTTCACCCCCAGACACACACACACACACACACACACACACACACACACACACACACACACACCCTATTCTTCACCCCCAGACACAGCCAGGGAAGAAAGGATCACATGAGAGACCTTCCTGGAGCCATTAGCAGCTCGAGGTGAAGAATGAAAGCGGAAGAGAACAGGACATGGACTACCCCACTTCCTGTAGCTCTTTCAAGCTGGAACACAAACAGTAAAACAAAACCTCTTTATTTTGCGGGGCTGTTGCTGGCCTGCTGACCTGCTTACTCCACTTACTCGGGTGACTTTTAGCATGTGGCAATGTGAGACAGTATTCTGCTAATTAAGCTTTATTTTTCCCCCCCAAACCTTTCCCCTTTTCCAGGGGAAATTCAACTTGACCCTTGCAAGTCTATTCTTGTTTAACTTGTGCTTCCGCATGGGAGGCCTTAAAAGTCTTTGAAGACACCAAATCCTTGGCAAGTGAAGTCAGCACAGAGGGGAAGAGAGATGGAGGCTCTGCTTTCTCGCTGCCAGAGGCTTCTCGCAGCGGGAAGGTTCTGGAAGCATTAGGGGTTAGGCACAGCCCATGTACTTATAACTGGCTTTCTGTGCCAAACCACCCTGGGGTTGGTCTACCTGCTCCCTAACCTCGGCTCCCATTCACAGTTCCCATATGATAAAACAGATGAAAACCTCCATGCCAGTCGTTGGTCATTCTGTCCTAGAGAGTACCTTTCTAAGGTGCTATGTTTAAATAAACAGCACAACGACTTCCAGCTGTTCTTTCCTTCCACCACATGGGGAAGGGGATGGAGCTCAGGTCATCAGGCCTGGCTGCAAGCACCCCTACCGGCTGAGCCTTCTTGCCAGCCTGGCTATTACCACTTCTATGATGACTTGCAGCTCTTAATTACAAGCTTCCGGCTCATCATCTGACATAGCATCAGTTACATAAAAAATGAGAAGATCTGTGTTTTTCCATAATTACAGACTCACGTAACTCCTGTTTGCTAATGACAGATCATTTGAAAAACTCAGCCCAACCAAAAAGCCAAACTGCTCCCAATTCTGCCACCCAGGGTGACCTCTGGAAACATCTGATGCGGATCCTAACAACTTACAGTTAGCTCGCCCTTCCCACCCTCGTCTTATTCTGGTGACATTTCACTAGTTGACTGGTGTTGCAATTCACCTGTATGTTGCTAATAAAAATCACAACAAAACAGCTTAAGGGAACAAGGGGTTTATTCTCTTATGATAGTCCTGTTACAGTTGCTCGTCCACCTTACCAGGAGAGCCCATACCAACATCAAGGGCCGAGGGAACAGGCCACATCATCTCTACATAACTGCTGACAGGGACAATTCTAATTTGCCAGACCAGCATGTCTGGCCAATTGTACACAAGGAGTCCAACTTTCTTAACCAGCTCCCTCCATCTTATTCACCTGCCCAGGCCTAGTCCCACCCACCATGGGCTGGGCCTTCCCCATCCACTAGACAATCTCCCTCAGGCTTGTTCTGGGCTTAACTCAACTTCTAATTCTGTGCCCAGAACTTGGATTTTCAAGTTGGCACCCGTATCTAACTATGACAGCTAGTATGGCTAGAGTTTGAAGTTCAACCTACAAATGACTTCCAGGCAGCCGAAATACTCATAAGATGCTTCAGGCATCTGTTTCTAAGTTAGCATTGGGAACCGCTAGGCATTCTGGGAAAGGCCAATCACCATAGATGAACTTTGTCTAAATATCACACGCCAGGATTCCGTGCGCACACTGAGCCCGTGCTGTTTCTCTGCTCCGAACACCCACGTCTTTCTTTTCTCAGCTAAGAGTGAGGCTTTGAAAGGAGCCACGACCTTGACGTCAGAGGATCTGAGATTGAGTCCTACCTAGATTTCCTAAGACCCTTATGACACAAGCGAATGAGTGAATGAATCCAGATGAGATCTCTCATCTGCAAACTGCAGCATCTCTGCCCGTGTTACTGGGTGCCCGGCGGAAAGCGACCAGAGGAAGATCCCAGGAGAGGAGGCATGAACTCAGCAGCCGCTCGCCAGAGGAAAGCATTCTATGCTCATCTGTGGACGCAGCGACACGTGTGCGGACGTGTTGGGAGAATAGATCAAAAGCTCTTGAAGTTTGAAAGGCTGATTCCCCGCGGTCTGCTTTTCTCTAGGAAACAGCCATTTCTTTGCAGGGGAGGTTGTGAGATCGCTCTGCACTAGTTAGGATAACTCTTGGTGGTCTGGCAGGCAGGCTCTAGGGGCAGAGGCCCCTTTCCCAATGAGTGACCAGGCGAGATTTTGGCAGCAAGGAAACATGCCATCTCTTGTCCTGAATCTTCCTAGTCAGCAGTTATTGGTCCTCCGTGGTGGTGGGCACAGATGTGTCACCACCAGAGGATGACAGAAATGGAGGAAGTCCTCCCACGCTGCTCCCCAGCCCATGTACAGGGCAGCCAATGAGCCCCCTATCAGTCTCTGAGACTCACCCAGTCTGATCTAATCCCCCCTGCTCTTCCTTTTTGAGTACTTCTTAGAGGTCTTTGAACCAAGGAAAGGCCCCTCTTAACCACCCCCTGCCCTTGAGTTTGCCCAGCCTCCCCTCTCCTTCTCTCTCAAAAGAACCTAATATGACCATTTTCTGACAAAATCAACCCTAGAAGAAATAATTTGCAATATCAGTAACATCTTGGGTTATTTTTAGGTTAGATGCCCCTGAGACTACACAGGCCATAGTTTAAATCTATTACATAGAGCTTTATAGTCACTGAAACTAAGACATGAGGAACGATTAGCTTGGAATGTTGGAACGAGATGACCCAGCTGTCCTCCAAGAGGACGCCTCACACTGTAACTGGCATTACAGCACAGCGACCAGGGCTTCAGCAGTCCCAACCAGTCCCAACCTGCTTCCCCACCCAGCCCGATGTGTCAATTAAAGATGAGGAGTGTTGAATGGGGAGGGCTCAGCAGGTGAGGCGACAACCCTGAATCTCTCAGTTCAATACCAGGAAGCCAACATGGCGGAAGGACAGAATGGATTTCAGAAAGTTGACCTCTATCCACGTGTCATGGCATGCATGTGGTATCTACTCATATGTCACAACATGCATGTATGTACCTTTTTCTCTCTCAAATAAATGGACTACAAATAATTCTTTAAAAAAACAGAGAGGAGATTTAGCCAATGTTTCGGGAAGAGGGACAGATGCAGGTTTTAAGTGACCCCCAAGTTTATCTTTGGGGCACTGATAGGAGGTTTAGGCTTAAATACAAGAGGATTTGGGAAAGGAATAGGGAGGGTGAATGACTGATCAGTCTGTTTGGGGCGTGATCCCCCTCCCCCAACCATCCTCTCAGCTGTGATCCTGCAAAATATATTTATAAATTGCTAACCTCTGTCACCCCCAGGGGAATAGTGTGGCTCCCACAAGGCAATGCTCTCAGATGCAGCCTCTGAACATAAATCATTGCTTTCCTCTGGGGTTGGGGGTAAGCTGCCTGTAGGACTTGTTCCCGGAATCCAAGGTGACTAAGATTTGTGAGGACGACTTATCTTTGTGTCGTCTGATAAGGGATGAGACGGGTCAGCAGACAGATGCTTCTTAGAGATTAACGTGCCCTTGAGAGTCAGGGGAGCATCGTGCCAAGTACAGGAGACGCAGGATGAAGTGGAGAAGCCAGACTTGTGCCCTGCTGCTGCTTTACCTTGTGGTTCCCATGAGGAGTTTCAGCCTTTCAGCAAAAGCCGCTTCCAGTGTCCCTTGCGAAACTCTCTGCTGTGCTGGGTCCTGCGCTCACTCTATTAACACTGCTTTTACAACCGAGACCAAGTACCCGAGAAGAAGAAAAAGGAAGAGAGCTTGTTTGGGCTCATAGCTTCCCAGTGGGAATGGCGCGGTAGCTGGAGTTTCATTACTGGTGGTAGATGCTTGCCACATAGAATTCAGGGGCGATGGTCCATGAGCCCCGCCTGTATGTCACCATGTCTGCCAGTCAGTCTGTGGAGGTTCCTGACCTCCAATAATACCTCCACCAGTTGCAGACCAAGCGCCTGTGGGAGACGTTTCATTATCACACTAGAGTCATGCGCCTGTGGAAGTCACGAGCTGCATCTAGAAGCATCTGTACTCCTCCTTCATGTCGTAGTCATGGAACACTCTAGAAACCCTGACCCACATCTAGTAGCATCTCCTCTTCTGCCCCGGTCTGATGCTTGGTTGCTGTGCATCTTCATTCCGGCCATCTTTCTTCTTTCGTTTCTGCTGTTTTAGGTCCGGATCTGCTTTTGGCTCAGATTTCCTTCATTGCTGAAGTGCGATTCTCATTTTGTGCTTCTCCCCGTTTGCCAGCATGTTGCACTTGGAAGGTATTTCAGTGGAGATCCGCCAGACTTCTGTGCCTGGTGTTGCAGGTAACACTTGCGTGCTGATGTTATGGGTTGAGGCGGGTGGCACAGATCTCTAATGCCAGCCTCCCTTGTGTGGTGAACAGGTACCAACATAAAAGCTGGCATTCCCTTGCCCGTGTATACTGAGCAGAGAAGAACACAGCAGAAAGTATTGGAAGAGCAAAGAATGAATTATTCGTTAATAATGGCACAAGGGACAGACTTGAGAGAACAAGGAATGAGCGATGCCCGAGGAGGCAGAAATCCATCGGAATGGCGGGAGCCCCAGGGGAGGGTGAACCACACACACACACTGGGGAGGAGTGAGAGGAGGAGGAAGGCTGTGCATGGGCTGGGTCACTCACATGCCCAGGATGGCAGGCGTGGGAGAGGAGGCGCCTGCACAAAACCGTAGCTTTGAACCCAGGCTCCGTACAGGAGGAAGAGGGGAATCATCATTCATCCAGACTTGGGCTGGATGGCTGGAGACAGCTTCTACAAAGACCGTTTTCTCAGCATCCCCTCCGCTGACTCCTGGAGCATTCTCTGTGTTCTCCGTGTGCTTTGGTCTTATCCAAGCTCTTGGTTCCATGAGATCAGGGGTCAGAGGTCAGGGGTCAGGTTTTCTTCTACGGTTGTAGCTCCACTTAAACCAGGACAAAAAAACATTAAATAGCTGCTCGCATGTCTAACGAGTAACTGTGCTTATTAATGAAGAAGGTCACGCTTGCCTTCTGAACCCGTGCTGGTCAGGCCACTGCTTGGAGATTCTTGAGAATCCTGTGGCCAATGGAAAGGATGAGAAACCCACATAGTGGCGGCCAAAGAGCCATGTTCTCCTGTAAGTGTGATCGTGTCCTGCGTGAGGCCATTCCTTCCAACCCAGCTGTGGAAACCACCCAACCTGCAGAGCCGGAGTGAGCAGAGGCAGCTGGTCCTGGAGAAGCATCTGGAACGCTGGCTGGCAGGACGCTTCTCAGCGACTAGTGCAGATTGCCTGTACGTGGCACAGCTTTTAAGGACTCTCAACGTTACCACCTCGCACCCCACTGTCCCCTTTATGAAGGCTGAATGCCCTGTGTTTGGAAACACACAGCTCAGAGTAACCCCCCGAAGAGTCGTACTCCCCACACCTCTCTGGGTGTTAAATGCACTCACATCTCACGATGCAGGTGGGGAGTGACTGACTTTATGTAGTTCTTTCCTGGAAGGTAACAGCGTTTCTCTTCTGCACCCTCTCCCGCGTGCTCAGGTAGTGCAGCCGTGGCTGGAGCAGCTGTTAAGTCTATAACCTTACCTACTATGAAGCTAGTCTGGCCGTGGCTGCTTTGTTCCAGTCTCTGTCTTCTTGTCATTGTCTCAATGTTTCCATAATGAGAAATCAGTTTCCCAAAAGTGTCATGCTAAGTAAGCAATCTTGGGAGCCGGATGAAGTCATTTAAGTCTGCAGGCGTAGTCTAAACTGGGTTTACTGGACTAGCTGAAGCTGGCGGCCACGATTCTTTCCACTAAAAATGCTGCGTTCAGGGCAGTGGCCCGTAAAGCTGTCCTGGGGCCAAGATATGAAAAGACAAACAGCCTTTCATGCTTTCTATCTGGGCAGGAGATCTCATTTTCCAACATTCCAAACATCACTTTCTGCTAGTGTGTTTCTGTACAACCAGACACAGAGACAACACTATCACACATATTGTTACAGACTATAATCCAGGTTCTCCTTTCCCAAATTCAAAAAATGAAGTCAGGGTGCAGTTTAGCGTTTTTGGGTAAGGTTTACAGAGAGGCAGAATGTTAGTGGATGCTGCCCAATGCAAAGTAATCTCGTCTCGTGATAAAGCTTGGGAGACCGAGAGCAGATAAAAGCTTTTTTGTGGAGGACAGAAGTACAGAAACCCACTGGCATCTAACCTACTCGCTCTGATCCCCTATTGGAACAAGGCCACAGCCTCCAACCTTAGCTTCCTGTTTGACTGGAAATGTCTCATGTACTAAACTGTCTCTCTCTGGCCCATGTTGGATATCTGGAAGGACTTGATTCTTTGGTTCTCAGGCTGGCAATCCAAGAATGCACTGGAAGCTAGAAAGCTTTCCGTAATCTTACCTCTCCTTCCTACCAATTATGGGCTGTGTTTTCTTACTGCTCTCCCGCTGGGAGGGGGTGGGATTTCCCACCTGTTTGGTCCAGCTGTCTTGTCTCTCTATTTCTCTCTCTGTCTCTCATAGCTCCCAGCCCCAGGGCAGTTTCATGGACAGTGGTACTGGATACGACATACTTAGCGGAAATTTAGTAAGAGTAAAGGCCGGCTGTGCCTTCAGCCTGGCATAGCAGAGAAAAGGAAGAAGATACCTGATTGCTTAGGAGACTCGTGGAACATGTGGAATCTCCTCTGGCTTTTTGGGGAGCACAAGGGAAAGTGAGTCTGCTCCAACTCTTGCTCCAAAGATTCTTGGCCCTGGGTGCCTCTTTGATGAACTTTTGGGGGATCAGAAATGGAAACTTTCTGTTGGTTTCCTCTGAGCTTTGATTAGTGGTCCTTGGCAGATGAGGATTGAGAGGGCCGCGGGTGGGCTTTGTGGCTTGTGTGCGGGTGTGCAGCACGAGTAGGCTTCAGGTCAGCTCTCCAGCGGCTTCCCTTTCTCTTCTCGTTGTTACGGGAATCCATCCCCATCAGCATCAGCCAGACCCCCTCATCAAATCAGCCTCCAGTACCTGCTTATTTTCACAGAGTGTCAGTCTGCTCATGGACACGGGATCCTGAGTGAAGAATTCTTCTCCTTCCCCCACATGGTTTCCTGGTGCCCCGCACGCTCGGAGCTGTAGGGCTGCTTGATGCTACCGGAGTGTGGCAAAGGCTCCATTCTGCAGGATATTAGGGGGCAACGCCATAGAAACCCATAGAATTGATCCAAAAACCAGAGCACTTGCGTTTGCTTGTTTCAAAAGCCTTAAGGAAAAGGAGGCATCCATCGATGGAGACAGGCTTCTGTTATTGCTTTGTTTTTCAAATGATCGATCACATTCCAGCCAAGCAGCTTGTGGAGGACCAAGGGGATGCAGGTCATCATGGTAGACAGGGCATGGCGACAGGGGCAGGAGCAGGTGGTCACATTGTGAGGTGTCAGGAAGGAGACAGCAGCTGGGACGTGGGGCAGAAGAGGCTAGGAAATCTCAGGGAAGTGAAGAAGGAGATACAGTGATAGATGTGGGAGAAACACCAGCCAATTTCCAGTCGTTACCTTTGCCTCCTCCTCCTCGTGGGACTTTTTTCCATTGCTTATTACAAAGGCCAGTTATTGATTTGCAGATGGGTCATTCAGGGATTGCTCAGGGCTGTACTGGTTACTCTCTGTGTTGCTGTGAGAGAGCACTCAAAGTCAAGCAACTAAAGGGAGATTTATTCAGCCTCCAGTTCCAGAAGAGAGATCCAGTCTTTCATAGAGGATGTGCATGACTGGTTGGCAGAAGCTGGAGACAGGTTAAGTCACCACAAACATCTTGGAATCAGCGAGCTGCTAGACTGCCAACTGCAAGAGCAGACCTTTCCAGGAAATAGGGTGGGACTAATCCACCCCAAGGCCCCTATGACTGCTTTCATCCTGGAAGGCTCCACCTCCTAAAGATGCCATGACTTTAACATGTGAGCCTGTGGGGGACACATGTCAAACGTGACAAGAACCTTTGATTGAAACCCGTGAAGCAGTAGCACGGCTATGGTCTGCTGTGACCCCCCCTTGACTTGACTCAGACAGTACGACCTCGCCCCACATAGTGGTGCTGGGAGGTGGAGCTCTGAGTCATGGTGGGGTCAGGGAGACGGGGACGGATGAACAGAGTCTCCCAGGACATGGAGTCTCTGTCATCTGGAGACGGATGCCACGCCTCTAGCACCTTGCACGTGGAAGGGAGTCTCCATCATTTCTGAAGGGCGTGGCCCAAGGGATTTTGTTGAAACAGCCTGCGTGGATTAACACAAATAGCGACTGTCCAACTCAGAGGAGACAGACTTGTCTGCTGTGGATTCAGAGTTGTGTTTGGAACTGCAGGGCTTGCGGGAGAAAAGGGCAAGGGGATGCACTTCTTCTGGGTCCTGTAGCTGGTGGAGCTTAGGAGACCCTGAAAACATTTAGCGTTCCAACCCAGCCTTTGTGCCACAATCCTTTGAGTTCCTCAAACACCTTTAAGCACCTGTTCGTGCAATTGCTGAGTTGCCTTGTTTTGCAGCAAGTAAACGACAAGACCAGGATGCAGGACTCGTTGCATTTGGTGGGGAAATTGCAGGACTTGATCTGATCGCCTCGTTTCGTCCCGCTGCGCCTGGTCTGTGGTGACTGGGTACAGATACATTTCACTTCTCCAGGAAGACCAAGGACCACGATGCAGTTCAGCAGAAAGCATTTCTTGTTCTGTTCTCCTCCTCAGAAGAAAGGTCTCACCCGTCTTACATAAACGCAGATCTTCTTGCGAGCACATCTTTAATTAGTATTTACTGAGGAACATTAATTTAAATGATACCATTTTGTCCAAAATATAAATTAAAGTCTTGGCAACCCCCAGCGTGTTTGGGAGTGACGGGGAACGGTCTGTCGGAGGCTTCCGTTTCCCAATGCAAATCAGGATCCTGGAAGCCAGAGTGCGCCAAGAGTCCTGCCAAGCCAAGGTGAGGTTTCTGCGGATCTCAGCTCTTTTCTTCCTTGTTTCCTGCTCACAGATTCCAAGGAGACACACCCACCCAGAGCTCTGGCAATGTGTAGTCTCCCTGGATCTGTGTCTCCGCTGCGGCTGGTTGGCAGACGAGCTTGATGCAGCTGAGTCCATGTCCTGGGTGCTTGGACTTCACAGTGTCATGTTCCTGCCCTAAATCGCACTCTGACCCATCTAGGCCATTCTCTCTCTCTCTCTCTCTCTCTCTCTCTCTCTCTCTCTCTCTCATTCTAATTTACATTCTTTTAGGGTTTCATACCCCAATACAATGATTTCTTGTCTGTTTCACCCTTTCCTACCCAATCCCAATCCCCTTCACATTGCAAATCTTTCTGACCAAGCTCCTTTATGTTCGTGTCTTTTTGCATGTGCACCCCTCCAAGCTGCATCTGGGTTGCCTGTGCTGGTGTGTGTCTGAGCACTGTTTGGAGCACTTTTGGAGGAAAGTTGCTGCCTTCCCCCCATCCCAGCATGAACCCTCCATACTTTCTCCGGAGCCCCTTGAGATCGCCCCCTTCCATGGTGAAATGTGCATCGATCAAATCTCTTCGCCTTTTGCTCTGCCCTCGGTCTTCCCTCACAGTCCGCCCCCTCTTGTCCCTTGGCACTATGAAGCTGAAACCACCTTGGGGGTCTTATGTCCTAGGCCCTCTCTAGCCTGTGCCTGGGATCCAGCCCTCACGTGTGGCACTTTGTACTAGGCACTTGGCAGAATTTCCCCATCTTCCTCCAGTTGGCAACTCATTCCTTTCTTCTTGCTCTCTGTCTTCCCATTTAAACCATTGTGTGAATGATTTCATAAGGCCAAAAGGTTGTTTTGCTAATAGAGATGGAAACTTCTGCTGTGGTAGTTGATAAGCTATTGGGAATGTCAAGATTCTTAGCTATGAATGGTATTGACTGAGAGGGGGAGAAAGAGAGAGAGAAAGAGAGATAGAGACAGATTATATTACTTGTTCCAAACATTTGATAAGAAGCAGCTTTTTAAATTATAGTGTGTGTGTGTGTGTGTATGTGTGTGTGTGTGTGTGTATCAGAGGCCACTGTATGTCCCTGTGAAGGACCAAGGGTGACTTCGGGAATCATCCTAGATTGCTTCTACCTTCTTTTTGCTTCACTCTGGGATTTCCCACGCTCTACCCACCAAGGCCCAGAAGTGTAGACCACCACAGTTTTACCTGGAGTTTTTAATGTGGGACTTGGGATCCGGACTCAGGATCTTTTGCTTGTGGGGTAGTCTTATTCCCTGAGCCACCTCTTAGTGCTTCTTGAGCCCAAGAAGCAGCTTAAGGAAAGGTTGATATTGACTTAAAGTCTGGTTTAGCACAGAGGGGAAGACGTGGTGGGGTGGGGGCGCTGGTCATGCTGCATTCGCAGTCAGGAAGCAGAGAGTGGACAGAGAGTAAGTCCAGAGCATAAAACCTCATGACCTGACTCATACTTCTTGCAGCAAAGCTTCACAATCTTCCAGAACAATGCTACTTTCCGGAGACCAAGTGTTCAAACACGGGAGCCCGTGAGGGACATTTCATGCTTGCATCACAGTGTGAGCAGCCTTTGGTGGCGCATATGGAGAATCTTACATCCCGTGGAAGCTTTGGATGCTGACTTGACAGCTGGGAAGTGAGGTTTTGGGCTCACCTGTGGAGAATTGCTTAGTTAGGGTGAGCCTTCGGACAGGACCACAGGATGAAGTAATCGAGGTGGGCAGACCCAACCCACAAATGGGCAGGACCATTCCCTAGGCAGATGGATGGGATGTAGAGGCAGCTGATTAAAATTCAGCAGAGGGGCAAGCCTGGAGCTACGCCCCTCTCTCAGGTCTTCCTGTGGCCAGTTCCCGGGGCTTCTGACGTGGGCAGGACTTTCCTACGGTGTAGCCGACTGCAGCCTGCAGCAGTGAGCATCAGCAGCTGCCTGTTCCCCTGGGTTGTTTGGTTCGAGCATCTATTTCAGCAGTAGACCCTGGGTGAGACGCGCCATGTTCTTTCTAGCTGATGTTTCTAGACTTGCTGCCTTGTTCGGAGCACAGGATGCAATGAAACAATCTAAGAAAACAGTAAACGCCCTCAGATGGGAGATGCAAGTTTGGTGGGAATTCCCAACGCAGATGAGCTCACAGGGCTTGGAGACATAGCTGAGGTCACGACTGCTTGTGTAATCATTTCATCATAAAGTGAGAGACTGCTGCAGTGTGTGTGTGTGTGTCTGTGCGTGTGTGTGTGTGTGAGAGAGAGAGTTCAGTCTTTCTGTCCTGCTTAACTAGGTGGGCTTAAGTCATGTTAAATGGCTGATAGAGTCCTGTGTCCGGAGCCTTTCTCCCTTCCGCTTACGGGAACACGGTGGCCTGCAAGGCACAGGAGATGTAACACAAACACCCTCAGAACGCAGAAGGGAAATGAACCCGGCTGCCGAGCCAGGATAACATCCTCCTTTGTTCTATTCTGAAATCCCCAGGAAGCCTCTGATCTGCGATTTGATTTCCTGTGCAGCGCTGCCTACCAGAAGAGAATGTGCAGACAGTTGGCTTAGCTCCCGCACCAAGCGGTGCCTCCAGCTCTACGCGAATAAATTGGCATTCCGACGGAGCTAGTCAGACTCAGAGGCTGCTTGGCACATCCGGCTCTAGAGACGCGCCATCTGCGGCCGAGCTTAAGAATTAGGCCGTGGGGTCCAGGGACGGGCTTTGGGGTGGGACATGGACATATGTGCATTTTTTTTTAATTCTCAAAGGGAAACTGACATTGAAGCTGAAGATCTATTGAAGTATGTACACCAAGGTCGAGAGCATACTTGGCCCTTGGGTGACTTTCCAGTACCCACCCAGGATGCCTACTGAAGCCAGGAGTGAGTCCCCACAGCTTTAGCTAAGGTGGGCTGTGTCACTTCTGGATTCTCTATATGAGTATTTACTTATTTAATTTTGAGACAGGGTCTGGTGTAGGCTCAAGCTGAACCTCAAGTTTCCTCGTAGCCAAGGATGATCCTAACTTCTGATCTTTCTGCCTTCACCTCCCAGGAGCCGGCACATACGCCCTCACGCCTGATCCTGATTTCATTTCATCCACACACGCAGTGAAATGTGACCCAGTGGCTTTTATCTTTTCCGGTTATAGAAAAAGTTAGAGAGATATAGAAATGGCCAGTTTCATATGAAACCAAACACCCTCAGCCAGCAATCCAGACGCTCCTCTGTCTTTGCAAGCGGTTCCAACTCTGACTAGTTTCGAGCATTTCTGAATGGATCTGAATAGCTGGAGGAGCTGAGCGCACCGGAGAAGGCTTTGTAGAGTCGAACGATGATCTTTCATTGTGGGAGTTTATGGCATACTTGTCCACAGACTTTTCAACCCGTGGCATGTAATTCCAGGGTTCTTGAGGCCCTGCAAGGGTGCAGAGGAGGGAATGAGCTGGTGCTGGAGTGTTATCAGGCCCCTCTTTCTTTATGCAGAGCCCCTAGCTGTGTACCTTCTGTAGGCTGAGACCACCACTTCCGTCTATCAGTGCGGGGACAGAATCCGCAGAATAATGACATCTTTTCAAGCCAAGGCAAACAATTCCACCTTAAAATAGCCGTCTCACCTTAACAGGACTGGCAGGTTGCCAGGGGCATGCAAGCCGCCTTTTGATCTTTGGGTGGATTCTTGCTACATCTGGGCAGGAACAGTTGGCAGGGAATCTTTGCCTCTCCTGCTCTACCTCCTCCTCCTCCTCTTCCACCTTTCCAACAACACGTTCAAATTTTTCTGGCAGACTCCCCCATCCCCCACCTCCATCCCTCCATTTTGGGGAACCTGCTGGAGAGGAATCTTTCCCTTGCTCCCCACAGGGGCGCCTGCTGCCAACGCCAGACTATCGGGTGGCCTGTGAGCTTCTAGCAACGCCAACTCATCCTCCCAACTGTCTCGCCCGCCTGATTTCGTTTCTTTTCAAGACTGTATCGAGTTTTCTCTATCCGGTCAGCACCCGACAGCCCTATGTCTAGCGAGTGTGAACACTGATTGCTCTCCAGGCAACAGGGATGTGCCCCATCTTCCAGGGGCGGGGGGATCTCCCTTCTCTTGGCCTCCTGTGACTTATCTGTCCACAACAAGAACTGGGTCCATGGGGGGGACCGAGGGGGGGAGGTCCGTTCCTGGAAGTAGACTCCATAGCATTTCTGTCTTCCAGGATTTGCAATAACATTGAAGCAAGAACTAACTTGAAAGATACATTCTGGCACATTACTATAAAATCTGAGGGGTTGAACATGTTAACCTTAATTCCTCCTGGAATTCCTTATGTTAACCTTAATTCCTCCTGGAATTCCTTATGTTAACCTTAATTCCTCCTTTCCATCGTGGCTGGAAAGTGGCAATTCCCAGAAGCGACCATGGGAGCCACTCCATAGTCTTCTGAATTATCTCTGCAGACCCCTGATATCCCCATCCTCGTGACAGACTTTCACTCCCCACCCTGCACTGCCTGCCTCCCAGCAACGCTTAGCCAAGTCTGAAAACTCTAGAAAGATAGAAGCTTCTCTTCTCCAGCACGGTCTACAGATTTCCTCCCACCATGCTTTCGTGGACGCTCTCCTCCTCTCCCCAGTCCTCTTCGACTCTAAGCTGTCTCTTCGGTTCTAATGCTCTCTCACTGTAAAGCTACACCCTGGCTCCCCTGGCCACCAGCCCCTCAGCTATTTAAGTCTCTCCCTGGGGTTCGCTTCTCTTTCTCAACAGACCTCCGCATGGCTCTTATACACCAGTAGTGCGGCTCTCCCTCCTTCCTTCTAACAGAGCACGTGGCGATCCACATTTCAGCCAGCTCCCTGTTTTTTAGAGTGGTTCAGGGCTTTGCCCCCAGGGTTGATGGGAAAGCCCTTGGAGTATGATGAGGATGCAGAACAGAGATGTGATTCGATTGGTTGGAGTGTGAACAATTTCCTTATTTAGATTACGGTGAGAAAAAGTTCCAGACTGTGTAAAAAAATGCCAAGTTGGCTATCTGTGATTGAATGAACCCAAATTTATTTCTATTTTTTTTTCTAAAGGAGCTGCTTAAAGGAACAGTTAAGCTTCCCTTTCTCACTCAGGATCCCAAGGCATTAGCCACGCCTTCATCCAATGGCCTCTCTTTAATGATTCCCAAACTAATCTGCATAGAGCTATCGCAGATAGACAATTAGTGCTGGAGTCTGTGACCCGGCTTAGGAAAATGCTATAGAAACTTTCTAGGTGGGATAGATAGATAGATAGGTGCGGGGCACATGGACGGAAGGAGCCCCTCACCCGATCACTGGACCGGGGCTCCCCGCAGCTAGACAAGGCTCCTGATGGAGTAAAGACGTTTGCTGCAAAGGTTGCCGACCCAGTGATCATATTTCTTCCACATCCGGTGTTTCATGCTAAAATAGAGGTGACCAGACTTTGCCATTGAAGGATTCAGTTAGGGAGTCTCCTTAGTTCTTCTCCTCTTCTTTTTCCTCTTCCTGCTCAACCTTCTTCTTTTTTCAGTTTATTTAATAGAGAGAAAGAGAAAGACAGAGAGAGAGAGAGAGAGAGAGAGAGAGAGAGAGAGAGAGAGAGAGCAAATGTGCTCCAAATGCCTTGGAGCACAGATGGAGGTGAGAGGGCAATTTTCAGAAGTCGGTTCTCTCCTCCAGGTTTCTGAAACTTGAGCTGAGGCCACGAGGGTTGTGAGCAGGACCCTTAACCGCACCGCATTATCTTGCCCGCGACCTCTTTGATCTTCCTAATTTCCAGGGCCATAAAATTCTAGAATGGAAATGTCAACATTGGAGTAAGCCCCTATGATTATAATTCATGAAAATAGGATTTGCATATTTTTATTTTTTCATCTGTCATTAAGTGACAAATCTAACCTTTTTAAAAAAAGAAAAATATATATAGCAAAATCTCTGTAACACACCAAGGAGAATCCCAGTGTAATTTCCCACCTGAAACAGCTCAGGATTCAGCCAGTGCCCAGGAGGTCCTGGTATTAGGATTTCGCTGGCCTCTCATTTGGGTTTTTTTTTTTTTTCTGTGATGCTTTGTCATTTTACTACAAAGAGAGAGAGGCTTGTTGGAGCTTTGGGCCTCAAGCCCACTCTGGATCTTTGCAGAACCAAACAAGCAAGAGGGCTTTTCTTTAGTCTCCTCTTTGAGAGCTTTCCAGATATGGCTGGTGTGCCTGGCAGATGGGGACCCTGCAGCTGGGCTTGGGGGCCTCCTCCGCCTCCCGCCTCCTCTTTCTCCTGCCCCCTCTCTCTCCCCAGCTCCTTGTCCGGAGCTTCTCACCCTTTCACAGCTACACAAACCACTTCATTATGAGTGTCAGTCTGTTGGCAGAGGTGGTCAGCAAGTCAGTAGGCTGGGAAGTCAGGTGTGTGTGGTGTGTGCATGTGTGTGGTGTGTGCATGTGTGTGGTGTGTGCATGTGTGTGGTGTGTGGATGTTCTCCCCTCTCCATGGAGATCTGGGGTTGGAGATGAAACATGAATAGTGAGATCCAGTTGTCCTGTGTGGAGACAGTCCGCTGTGAGGGGCAGGCGCGCAGGAAGTAGATCCATAAGCATTTGATGATCGTAATACAAAAGCCATGAGGAGCTCATTGGTTAAACACCTGCTGACCCCTTAAAGATACAGCCAGCCTTAGGGGGGGTTGAGGCCAACAGATTAAGTGTTGTCCTGTCTGCTGGACAGGGCCACCAGCTCACTAGGGTGAAAGAAACTAAACCAACCCTCTTTCTGTACGTGCGCTTTGTGAAACTGTAAAGCATTATGTAAGATGGAGCTCTGTTGTAGGCTCATGAATATTTATTTTTAACTCACGAAGTGCAATTGGAACTCATGCTATGAAAGAGGCCCGCGAACTCTCTGGGGATGCATAAATTCCACCGTACCTGTCGACGAGGTTGCGCATATGTGATGACTGGGGGATGCTGTCACCCCCATGGTCTGCTGGGCAGCTAGTTGGAAGAGCAGGTGGGAGTCCCCACCACCCACCATCCAGGGGGCCTGTCCCCTCCTCCTAAGACAGACTTGAAAGAAGGGCAAACATCACAACCGTACCTCAAGATTTAAAGTACCTCCAAGGGGAGGAATATGGAGGCAGCGGGTTTCCTTGAAGCTCACGGAGAGCAAGAGAAAAAGCCGATTACTTCCCAGAAAGCAGGGCTACTTTTATAGATTTCTGTTTTGTTTTTCTCTTTTTTTTTCTTTAAATCTTTTGAATCTAAGAATGGGATCTGAGGTCCATACCTGTTGGGTGGAAAAATGACTGGTAAATCACCCAAATGGCCTGTCAATCACCCAAACTGTAAGTCGCTCCTCAGGAAAACTGTCCAGAGGTTGCAAGTGCGGTGCGGACCCAGACTTACAGCTTGCTGCCTGGCTTCTCTGGCCGCTGCCCACTTTGTTCCTCAAAGGAGCCCCACTTTTTTTAAAAAATATTTTTAAAAAATTTAAAAACATTTTTAACTATTTATTTATTTATTTAGCGTGTATGTATCAGAGACACTGTGTGTCCCTGTGGAGGACCAAGGGTGACTTTGGGAATCACCTGGATTGCTTCTACCTCCTTTTTGCTTCCCTCTGGGATTTCCCGGACTCCGCCCAGAAGTACAGGCCACAGCCATTTCCACCTGCCACTTTTACGAGGGACCTGGGATCAAAACTCAGGGCTTTCTGTTTGTGGGGCACACTATAAACCCCTGAGCCATCTCTCCAGCTCAGAGCCCCACTTTGTGACAAACTCCATCTTCTGCACGGCTGTGTGGCTCATCTGAATTCCCTCTGTGGACAGCACAAGGACCGGAACACAGGCTGTGGAAAGTGACCTCAAACCCTGACACCTGCTCTTGCCCCTCCCCACTGCCTCTCCTTCCCAGGCAGCTCCATTCAGTGTTGATGAACAACTGAGCGCGTAAATGATCCTCGGCTATTGCAGTTCGCCTGCAGGGTTGCTGACAAATGACCATCAAACAACTTAAGGAAACAAGGGGTTTATTTTCTTACGATAGTCTGGTTACAGTCTGTAGTCCAGCTTGACGGGAGAGCACGCACCAACACCAGGGCTGAGGGAACTGGCCACATCATCTCTACATAACATTTGAAAGAGGGACGATCCTTACTTGCCAGACCAGCATGTCTGGCCAAGTGTACACAAGGATGCCAACTTCCTTAAGCGACTCTCAGTGTTTTATTCATCTGTTCAGGGCCTAGTCCCACCCACCATGGGCTGGGCCTTCCCCATCAGCTAGACAATCTCCTGTAGGTTTACTCTGGGCTTAACCCAACCACTAGTTCTTTACAAATGTGCCCAGAGTTCAAACCCTCAACAGTCAAGTTGATACCTGTGCCTAATTATGATGCCGGCCTCACCCAGGGTTGTTTCTCTCTCTCTTTGTTTCTCTCTCTCTCTCTCTTTCTCCCCCCCTACTCTTCACTCTGCTGGTCCCTTCCTCTGGGCTTCCTCCCTCCTGCTGCTCATGGAGGCTCTTCGCCCCCAATCTCTCTGACTCTGAGCTGTGTCTTTTGTTCCAACGCTCCCTGTCTGAAAGTCTGAAGTCTGGTTTTACGGATCTCCTTTCTGATAAGCTTGATTCCTTAAGTCTTCTCTCCCTCATGTTTCTCTTCATCAGTGGGTCTTCGCATGTCTCCTTCACCCTGTGGGGGTCACTCTTTCCCTCTTTAACCCTGAAACAGGGGAGGCCAGAGATAGATTTCTGGATCTGGTTTAGGTACTGTTTGCACATGAGATCGGTTTTATTTCACCTTCTAAATTCTGTCAGCCGTTGTCCCCTCTGGGTGAGGGAAGGAGGTTTCAGGGTCTGTGAGACCAGACGGGTGCAGTCTGACTCTGGGCCCAGGCAAACCAGTGTGAGAAGACGAACGGCGCTCTTCACGGGAGAGGCGGTACCTGAGCTGCGAGCAGTCATCTCCTCGGGAGGAGGGCGCCTCGTGGGAATATCTGAATTCCTCCCCTCTGGAGGTGTTTGAATCGCTTTCAAAATTCTTGGCACGTTAATACAACATCATCTGCAGCAAACCTTCCAATCTGAACATGGGTCTGAATGTTGGGAAATTCGAAATATCATTCAGAGCCCATTCAAGTTTGGCAGATTGAACTGTTGGACGATATTAGCAAAGAACTTCAAAATGCTATGCTTTGCTCTTGATTTGTATCTAAATAAAAACCACCTGCAAGGCTGTAACGGTTACTCTTCACTGTTGCTGTGAGAGAGCACCCAAAGTCCAGCAACTTAAGGGAGAAATGGAGATTTATTCAACTTACAGTTCCAGAGGGGAAATAGAGTCTTTTCAAGGTGGTGGAAGTGGTGTGGCTGGCTGAAGCTGGCAGGCAGGCTAAGTCACAGCTGACCTCCACATGGCTGGAGCATCCCTGGAGCGTTTCTCTCTCCTATATTCTGTGGTTCCTTTTATATGATCCATTACTGGGAGGTTCCGATGAGATCTATGGAGGTTCCCAGGGGATCTAGGGCTGGTATAATCTCTTCAGATGGTTTCAGCTGATCTTTCCAAGTGTGGTCTCAGCTGATCTTAGTTAATACCAGGTATGTCAAGCTGACACCCAGGATTAACTATCACAAAGGTGAATTCCAAAAAAGCTTTAAGAGCACCTCAAGTCTATCTTACAAGTAAAAGTCTAAATAATAGGGCTGTGGAAACAGGAGCATTAAAAAAAAAATAACAGGCCATGAGTGTCGGACATACATATTGTTCATGGTCCCAAGAGGGTGTGCGCATGGCTAACATCTACTGTCTGACTCTGTACTGGGGTGTCTGTGGGCTCCCCTCCAGGCTGGGGGAATCCCTGTACATGGCCATCTTGAAGTCTCAGAAACTAGCCCAGCACCTTGGGGGTAGCCACTTCTCAGCAATAGTCTGCTTAAATGAGATGAATTAATCAAGTGAGTTTTGATCTTTCCATAGTTTGACAGGATGGAATGGTTTCCCATCGAAAGCATCCTTCACAGGGTTGTGGACAGCACTCAGTAATGTCTGACGAGGACCTGAGTTCGAGCTCCAGAATGCATGCCAGAAAAGCCAGGGGTGGTGCATCCTCGTAATCCCAGGACCAGGGAGACAGAGGAGGGGGATCCTTGGGGCTCACTGGCCAGCCAGCCTGGCCCATATGGTGATCTCAGTCCAGCGGGAGACCCAGACTTGGAATAGCAAGGTGGATAGTTCCCAAGGAGCTATATTAAGGTCAACCTTTGACCTCTACAGTCGTGCATGTTTATGTGCCCCTCCACATGCACTTTCATGTATGCTTACATGTATACAAGCACACAGACACAGGCATATACATAGACACAGACACATATGCACACGGGACATGTGTGTGCACAGAGATGAGCATACACACACATTTGCCTTCATAAAGCTTCCTGTTTCTCCCTCTCCCTCTCTCTCTCTCTCTCTCTCACACACACACACACACACACACGCAGGCTAACATGCCCCGTGCACATATGCACACCATCCTTCATTGACCAAGTGAGAATACGCATATATCAGCGGCCATGCTCGAGTCTTGCTTCTGCGTGGCTCCGGGCCACACATGGCTCCACTACCCACAAGGTGTTCCTGGAAGAGTTAATTAAGGAAAAGGTGCCCTGAGATCATGCAGCTGGAACAAATCAATTTTTGCCAGTCATGAGAACTGACTGTAACCAAAATGAGAAGATTGTATTCAAAGTGGTTTCAGTGTGGTTGTGAGAAATGTGCATTCTCATGTTATAAGTTTCAGATTCAGGATGTACATGCCCTTCAGTGTGACCTGGGCTAGAAACAAAGAGAGAGAGAGAGAGAGAATATGCATGGTAGACAACTAGACAGAATGGCATCATGACCTTCTAGGCCCTTCCCTGCCTAGACCACAGCCCACAGGCCTTAGCACCCTGAACTCCATTGGACCCCCTGGTTCCCTGGACATTTATTTCCCTTCTCTAGACCCCCAGAGTCCTCCACTTCATGGCCTCTTTAACTTCAGACAGTATCCATCTTGCTTACTCCTGCATATTCAACTCCCACCCACCCCTGGGCACGAAGCCCCATGTAAACAGGACTCTGGATCTTTCTTCCTTCTCAGGATGTGCTGCTGGGCTGACCCTATAATCACAGACACGTTGGCTTAGCTGTGGCTCTAAGCAGCTGCTTGCTGTGAGATGCGGGTCAGGCAGGCTTCCCAAGCACAGCCAGGCAGGCCAAGAGAGAGATGAACCATCATTTATTTTAGTCATGTTTATTTTTTCGCCCAGTCAAGGCTGAGCCACGCTGCTGCCATATCCTCGGCTCTGGTGGAAGCTTCCCATGCATCGGCGTCTCCAAAGGTGATCATCTTTACTTCCACTTTGCCTGAGAAACTTCAGGACACGGTTTCTCTTTAAGGCGCTAGCATGATTCTACCGCTGATTGCCAAGTCAGGGGGAAAAAAAATGTTGGGCAGAACTTTTGGCTTCTGAGGTTTTGAAGGGTTTCCAGGGAATTTGCCTCAGAATTTCAAAGATAAATAAAGGGGTTCCAGTGCAAACTGCTTGGCTTAGGAACCGTCGGGGCTTTTGGTTCCTCCCATGTGACTGTTACTCCACAGAGATGCCAGTCAAGCAGAGAGCAGGAAAATGAATCGACATTTTCCAGAGGTTACTAGAGGTCATGGTTCAGAAGCACAAGTGCGAGTGAGGGGTTTAAAATGTCACAATTCTTAATCAGAACTCACTCCTGGCCGGAGAGCCTGTTCTTCCAGGGTGCTCCCCCCATGTTTACCCGGGAGAAGAGGCCAGGAATGCTCTACGCTGCTGTGACTTTGCGGAAGGACCCTTCTTTATGTCTCCTTGTTGAACACGACATGCTTAGCTTTGTTTAACTCTCTGGTCTGCTCGCCAAGTATTTTTCAAATCTCTCAACATTGTGCTGTGACGTGCCGGTCCACGGATGGCAAATTATAAGGCACAATGAGGCATGTACCTGGGAGGTGGTGTGAGCGAGTCACGCGCCCACACGCCGTCGCCAGCGAAGACACGGGCTTGCTGACAGCCGTTCCATCATCTCTAGAAATCTCAGCTTTCTGATGGCTTGTGAGGGAACATGTGCGTGTATATTGTCTTTGAATTAAAATAAGGGGCGGTGAAACGACCCCGTGGAGGTAGGAACCTGTGTGTAAAACTGGTGACCTGAGTTCAGTTAAGGCAACTCACATGCTGGAAGGAGAGGACACACTTCCCAGTGTTGACCTCTTGATCTTGGGCTGGGAGGACAGAGTTTAAAACCCCAGGTCTCAAATAAGAAAGGCCAGATAGACATGGGGACCGCCTTTTATTCCAGCCCTGGGAAGAGAAGGCTGGGATTCTCCAGAGCAAGTCAACTACTCAGACCAACCTTAGTGGTGAGTTCTGGGTTTAACTAGAGACCTAGCCTCAAAAGAATGAGGTGGAAGAGCAAACAAGGAGGGTTCCTGGTATCACCGTTAGGCCTCTACACATGCATACACTCACTTGCATATATACCACCCACTCACACATGCAACAACATGTAGCCACACACAAGTGCATGCATGCACTCACTTGCATATATTCCTACCTACCCACACATGCAACATGCGCGCACTCACACACACACACACAGACACACACACTAGACAAGTATGATTGTCAGTATTGACTGCCAGCTTGGCAGGATCTATAATCACTTAAAGATGTAACTTTGGGTTATGTCATGGAGGTGGGGAGACCCGCCTTAAATGTGGGCAGCATGACTCTGTAGCTGGAGTCTGAGACTCAATATGAAGGAGAAGGCAAGCTGAGCACCGGCCTTCACCTCTCTGTGGACACCATGTGACCAGTTGCAGGGACGTCCCCATCCTGACGGGCTAAGTCTCAAACCTTGGCAGAAATAAACCTTTCTTCCTCAGGCTGCTTTCGTCAGGTGATTTGTTACAGCAATGAAAAAAGTCACAAGCACAACACGTGTGCAGACACGCAGGGATTCTCAGACTATGTGGCCATAGTCTGGTTTTGTGGCCACACCTCTGTTTTCTTGCCTTGGGGTCAGGGTGACCTCCAAAGCAGTCCAAATGGTTAGGGCCAGGTAGGAAGATACATGCTGTCAACTTCTTTCTAATCGGTGGTCTTTCCTTGGAGTTTAGATGCGAAGGACGTCCGGACTTCTCCATTGACGAGCTCTGCTTACAGGATTTGATGTAAAGTCCAACATGCTGGAAACAGCCTGGAGTGCCTGTGTGAGCAGAGGGAGCAAAGAACAACTTACTCAGTGAAGCCTCCAACCTCTTGTGCTGCCAGCTCGGGGACACACGTGCACGCCCACACTCAGTGGCAGTTCCTGGCTTTGTCTCTCTGGACACGCAGTTGTACGATTTGCAGATGTGGCCACATGCGGCTCTGCAGGCAGTAGGGCAGTAGGATATGAGTGGGGGAACACTGGGTGACCAGCAGCCAGGGTCCACGGAAGATTGCTGGCATAACTGCCACATTCTCATCTCTGCCTCTCTTCTTCATTGGCTGGCAAGGAGAGGAGAACTGCAAGAGCCGAGACCAGGGCAGAGCCTGAGGACCCAAGACACCTGGTCCAGCAGTGACCACACAGGGCAGGGCATACGGTCATCCTCACGGCCTCGAGGTGAGTGGGAAATAAAATGCTGAGCTAAGAACTGGCTGCGGCTCAGGGGTCGCTAGCTAACGCTAGAAGCACAGACGTTACCTCCCACATTGCATGCTTGCCAATATGCTATCATGACGTGGCTTAGGAATAATTTACTTCCAAAAAACTATTATTTGCCCCGAGACTTTTCAAACCAGCATCCCTTTTCCTTTCAAGCTCTTGATTTAAAACCCCAGAGGGGCGTGTATTGGTTTAGGGGGTTCCAGGGAAACGAAGCCAACAGGGTGTGTCGGTGGGTGTGTGCTTGTAAGTTCATCTGTAGATCGCATCATGGCAGGCTGCAGTCAGAAACACGCCTCGAGACACGTACAGCATGCTCCACAGAACCTGCGTGGCAGGGCCTACACACGCCTGGGCGAGACGGCAATCTGATGCGGTCTCTGATGTTTATGCGGTTGCCTGGCAGCCGACGCATCCCTGAGTGGGGTGGGATTGCATTAGATCTTCACGTAGAACCAGCTGTGTCTCGATTTGCCCATCCTAGGCTGAAAATACGGCAGGCTACAGTGCATGGCATGTAGTAGTATTGCTAATATCTTGCGCCACAGCTCAACAGCACAGTGTGAGTACTCGCTTGCACCCTGTGATTATGGGGCCCAGCACCCCAAGAGAATGTAGTTCTACCATACATTACAGCTGGGGAAAGATCCACATTCAGATTCTGAAGGTCTATTGAATATGTATCATTTTCATATACAAAGCTGAATAAATCATAAATGAAACCGTACTAGATCAGGGGTTGTGTGTATGAGGGGGATGGGAGAGTTGAATGAGAAGGGGGAGTTGAATGAGAAAGACAGAGAGACAGAGAGAGAGAGAGAGAGAGAAAGAGAGAGAGAGAGGGAAATTTATGAATTGCCTCATGCTGGGTCTAGCAAGACTGAGATGTGTAGGGCCAGCCTCCTAGCTGTAGACCCAAGGACAAATTAGCCTGACATCTCCACTTGATCTTAGCCAAAAGACCGAGAAGCGATAGCCTGACATCTCTGTAGCTAGTTATCATCCAACGTTGTCTTGGGCCTGGGCCAGGTCAGGGTGTGGCGGGACTTGCAACTAAGCATAGCGGTAGACAGCAAAGTTACAGCAAGGTCCTCTATCAGTTCTGTGTCAGAGAGAAAGAGAGAGAAAGAGAGACAGAGAGACAGCTGGAGGAGGATCCATATGAACTGATTCTTGCTATGCTTTTCAAAAAGTGTGTGTGTGTGTGTGTGTGTGTGTGTGTGTGTGTGTGTGTGTGTGTGTGTGTCTGTGTTTGTCTACCTATGGAAGCCCAAGGGTGACTTCAGGAATCATCCTGGATTGTTCTAGCTCCTTGTTACTTTGCTGGGTTTTCCCAGGCTCTGCCTTCTGGGGCCAGAATTGCAGGCCACTCTCATTTCCACCCATTTTTACATGGGATCTGGGCATCCAATTCAGGTCTTTGTTAGGAGGCAAAGGCTTGACCCCTCTTCCCCCCTTCCTCCCGCCGGCAGCCTCCTTTGGCTATGTTTCACTCTGTTGTCCTGGGACCTTTCTGGGGAGAACTGTTCATTCAGGCGCAGATGACAAACCAAATAAGCGATTCCACCCCAGTTTAGCTTGGCGAACCGGTGAGTTTATTTGGGTTCCTTACAGGAGCATGTGGGAGAGAGGTTAATGGGGGAGGAGGGTGACTGGGCAGGAGTGGCACGGAAAGCACAGAGCAGCTTGGGCGCTGACGTACGGACTTGGCTTGTTCACTGCATGGTTTGCAGGACGTGCTCACCACAAGGCTCGCAGGAACTCTAAGAAAATCTCCTTTCCCAGCAACCACCCAGGGCTCCCCCAGCCCTAGAGAGGGGCCTCACTAGCCCTGGGCTTTCTCCAATGTCTGGAACCTTCTAGAAGGTTCCTAAGTCTGAGGAACTTCTCCCTCTTCTGCTTCTGGGAGCGCATGTTTCCGAGCAGGGCACACATGGCACGGCATTCACGAATCCACAGGCTGGACTTGTGTTTCTAAATCATGGTTCATGTAGAAAGAGCTAGAATGGCGCAGACCCAGCGTTTGGGATGAGATACCTTCCCCGAGAGCCACCCGTGGGTGACGCAGGGAGTGTGTATTCATGCGGATGCAAGTTTGAAGTTCCCACTGTAACTTCTTGCAAGCCCAGCTTATACTTCCAGATGCCCATTAGAGTAAAAATAAACAAATGAATGAGTGAATAATAAGCCTTTGCAAAATGGCTTCGTTTGCTATAGATTTAACTTACTAAGCTAATGTGTGAACTCTGACCTGTAGTGTTCTAGATGGTCTGGGTTAGAGAATACACTTGTTCTGTTTGGAATTTTTCAAATTCCAGCGTCAGGAAATTTAGGGTCCCAAATAGACAGAATGCAAGGTGCCAGACTTCCCAAAGCCCCCCAAGTTGAAACCTCACTTGCTGCATTGTGGTGGGAGGTGGACACTTGGACTGTAAGACTGGAGGTTCTGCAGCCCTGAGTGGATATGCAGAAGAGGTTACACACAGGTGGTCCATTCTCTCTGACCCTGGCAAAGTCACCCACATGGTGTGGCCGACTCTCCAATCCTGGCAAGATCGCAGGTAAATTTCTTTCACGACATAGCACCAGGCAAGGCTGTAGTTACATATGACTTCTTTTGTATACACACAAACACACACACACGCACATGCGCGCGTGCACACACACACACACACACACATACACACACAGAGTCATGGTTTGAAATATGTTTCCCATAGTCTCATGAGAGATGGAACCTTGCTGGAGGAAGGCAGTCACAAGGGGCGGGCCTTGCGGTGGATTAGTCCCATCCTACCTCCAGGAGAAGTCAGCCTTTGCAGCAAGCAGTCTTTCAGCTCCCAGCCTCTCGGATGGGTGTGACTTAGTCTGACTCCAGCTTCAGCTGGCCAGCCATGCTGCCTCTGCCTTGAAAGACTGTATCTCCCCTCTGGAACTATAAGCTGATAAATCTCCCCTCCTCCCTTAAATTGTTTGACTTTGGGTATTCAGACACAGCAATAGTTAAGAGTAACCCTTACACACACACACACAGACACACACACACGTGCACACACACACCCCGTGGATATTTTCTCTGTAATGGCTCCAGAGAAGCTGAGTTCCAAGTCCGAGGGTCTTGTAGACTCTGCTTGGGTGGGTCTGCCTTGCTTTCCTTTGCCTTCCTAGGTGTTCATTAAAGGATGTGGGTAGACCTTATCTATCTCTGACACAAAATCCTTTTGCAGATGAGGGCAGATGAGGCTAGATGTAAATAATCGATAATGTGAATGTATAACCTATAAGGCAATGTTGAAGTGACTTCCCCCAAATCACTGAATGAAGGCCTCTATTTTCTGCCTACTTCCCTCGAATAGTTTGCTGCTGGGGGTGGAGCTAAACCTTCCATGCTAAAAATCTGACATTAGGGAGTCTTATACAATTTCCGCAGGTTAATTTTGCCTCTAAGGCAGAGAATACAGCTACTGGGCATTTTTATAGTTCTCGATGTCTTTCTGTGTTTCCCAAAAACTTCATCAGTGATAGCTGCAGTCAGCAATGACTTGGGCTAGACCCTCAGAGATCACCCGTGTTTTTCAGGACTGGGGTTCCGAGTTTTACTTTCATCTACATTGATACCTGTCATAAGGTTGGCTTCTTAAACTGGGACTATGGATTTCTTGGAGACGTTATAGATGCTGGGGAAGCATCTTGTGCACAAAATAATTTTGCTGGAAAAGAGAAGAATCACAGAGTTCCTAGACTCTCTTCAGCAGCTGTGTGTGTGCATGTGTGTGCACACGCGCATGCGTGTGCGTGTGTGCATGTGTGTGTGTGTGTACACTATCCTTATTATTGTGTTTAATATATAGTTCCTGATTGAAAACTACAAGCAATGTTGAGAGACCTGAAGAAATCCTGAAAGACTGACGCATGTTCTTTGCTGGGAGGAAATAAGACCGAAGGACAATAAATTATTATCTTGCTACCTGTTTGTTATTAATTGATGAATTAATGAATTTAATAATCAACTAATTAATTCTATCAAAGGCTGAAAAATATTTTAGGTAAAAATAGTATACCTCGGAGAATTTATTTTACGCACATCTATGGTTTTGTTTGGTTTGCTTTTGATAGGAGTTCACAGTACAATGATAAAGGACTATAGTATTTCAAACCCTTGCACATTTTAAAGGGAAAATTAATCTACATATCTTAAATTGGTTTCCACTGAAATCCTCGCTATGCCACGAGGTAAAGACTGCTTGATATCCAAAGAAGTGTTTGGACGTTTTTCAACAATAATCCCTGTCAGTTTTTTGCCAAGAGTACAATGAATTCGAAAGCCAGGAGGTTTTATAAAGAGCAGTGTTCAGCTTTTGACAGAGTAAAGACAACCATCTCACTGAGACACATCTTTGGAAATGAGAACAAAGGCTATTTAGAACGAGGGCAGCGCGAAGTCACCGAGTCTGCTTTGAAGCCAACACTCCGCTCATGACGCCACTTAATAAAAACAACAAGACCTTCTTCTCTGCTTTCCTGCAGACACATTTTATTTGAGAAGAGACCAGTTCAGTTCAGTTGAAAATGACCAGGAATTTGTCTCTGCTGCCAAAGAGAACATTTACCTTGTAGGGGAGGAAAGCAGAGACCCCAAAGTTTGTGAGTATATTAAGTGCTGTGTTTTTGAGCTTTGCGTGCTCTGGGCTGATGGGAAAATGATGGATTCTGCAGAGAACAGAGCCACAAAACTTGACCGAGGAGCCAGGCGCAGAGAGCGTTAGCACTCTAGCTAGAACGAGCTAATTAAATGCACGTGAGTGAAGTGGGCGCTCACTCAGATGGACCCAGGAAAACTGGGAGATGTCTGGGCTCCTTGCTGCCTGGAATCGCTGTGAGGATCTGTGCTTCTGGCGGTGGCAGGCCAACTGCTAGCAGCAGGAATGGTGGGAGCAGGGAGACGAGGGGTGCCTGGGTGGATTCCACCCCGCCATGGGCTTGCTGTCAGCTGAGGGAGCCCTGAGCTTCTGACCATGTGCGCCCTTCCTCGTGGCACACCTCATCACGCCATTCCTTCAAGGCCAAGCTCTCTATGCTTGCCACGCCCCCGGGCAGACTTTCCATTCTCTCCTGGGGCGTAAGTGGTATCCGGAAGCCTGGGGAGGTGGCTCGGAGTGCATGGGGTGCTGACTAACATACAAACCTGAGGACCCAAGTGTGGATCCTTTAAACCACACACACCTGCAACCGCAGCATGCCCCTCTCCTGAGATAAGGTGGGGACAGGCTGGGCCGCAGCGCGGCTCAGTGACTGGCCAGAGTGTGGAAGGCAGAAGGCAAGGGCTGGTATCAGACGCTGTCCTCGGATTTCTAATGTGCGCCTTGACGTGGGGCTCGCTCGCTCGCTTGCTCTCTCTCTCCCTCACACACATAAAGAGCATAGTTAAAAAGAATAAGATCACAGATTCTTCTGCCCCCCCCCCAACATGACTAAAGCAGTTACATCTTGAAATTAGCATCTTGAGAGCTTTATATACCAAACACTTTTTCAGACATAGCATCAGGGGGACCTCCCCTCCCCCAACCTCTGCACACTGGAAGTCTGATGACTTGCTGCACTAGGACCCTCCTACCCAGCCCCCACACACTGGCAGTCTTAATGAAGGCTCTGCCTAATGTCTGTCCTTTCCTTGGAGCTTAACATGCAAGTGGGAGGCCTGGGGGCTTTGAGGCAGGTGCTGGCACAGGCTTTGCTGAGCTGGACATGAGCAGCTGCCGTGAGCCCGTGGGGAAAGCCCACGCCCAGAGAATGCGCAAGAAAAGCGAGATATCAATCCTCTTGCGAAGGAGACCTTCCCTGGGGCATCCTGAGCGGCTCGATCATACAACTGAAGACTGCGCTGGACAGGACCCTGGGGGTCCCCTGGGCCTGTTTCCTTGTCAGATTGGCAGGAGTGTCTAAACTGTGTGTGTGTGAGTGTATGTGTGCATGTTTGTGTGTCTGTGTATGCCTGTGTGTAGCTGAGTGTGTGTTTCTGCGTATAGAGGTGGATCAGGGCAGAACCAATGAAAACCACCACGTCTTATGTAGACCCAGAGTAAGGGTGGAGATTACAGCACCGAAGATGGTGAAGACGATGATGATGATGATGATGATGATGATGATGGTGATGGTGGTGGTGATAATGGTGGTGATGATGATGTGGTGGTGGTGATGATGGTGATGGTGATAATAGTGGTGATGATAGTGATGACATTGCTGCAATGCTAGAACCTTCCAGGGTGTCAGACTGCACATGCCTTGTTCTAACTTACCAGACCTTACCAGGATCCAGTGATGAGAATACTTTCATTTATCTTCGGAGGTCAGGAAATGGAGGTGCACCCAGGTTCAGGACCCAGCCAAAGATCATTAGCAGGTGAATTGGATTTTTAAAAGTAGTTTAAAAAATCACATCTAATAAAACTTAAACTTCTGTGTGTGTGTGTGTGTGTGTGTGTGTGTGTCTGTGTGTCTGTGTGTGTGGTGGGTGTACATATGCATGTATGCATGCGGAGTTCCAGGGGACAAACTCAAGTGTCATTTCTCAGGCTCCATCCATCTTGTGTTTTGAAACAGGGTCTCTAGCTGGGCCCTGGGCCACAGCGAGTGGCCTGGGTTGATGTGGGGCTCAGGGATCCAGCTGTTCCCACCTCTGCAGAGCTGGAATGGCAAAGGCAACCCCAACACACCTACCTTTTAGGGTGGAGCCTGAGAATCAAACTCAAGTCTTTATGCTTGAGAAGCAAGCACTTGCCTGACTGAGCTACCACCAACCCCCAGAAACTGAGTGAGCCATCCCTGAGCCCCAGGAACTGGGTGAGTCACCTCAAACCTTAGCTTTCACCCCCTGGAACTCATGCGTTTGGTGCTTCCGTGAGTTCTGAGGATCAACAAGGGGCCGCTGAGACGCACCAGCTCCATCTGCGCTGTCACATGCCCAGGCCTCTCTGTACCCACCTCCTCCCTTGCTCCCGGGACCAGCAAGGACTGATCTGTTTTTGCTTCCACAATTTTCTCCAGAGCACTTTAAATAGAATATATAGCATGCAGCCTTTCGACTCCATCATCTCTCTTTTATCCTCCTCTGTCTGAGATCCACGCATGCTTTTGTGAGGATCAGTGCAGAAGTGGAATTCGCACTCAGAACCCGGGACTCTGTAGCCCCTGCTGTAGCCACTGAGCTCTGGGGACTCCCTGCAGAAGCTAGCGTTCTGCCACGTGATGTGTCTCTTCTGCTGTGCCTGCGTATCTTTTAGCTTCAAGATCTCCTATTAGCAACTCCATTAGACGTCGTTAGGGTTATTCATTTGTGACAAAAATTACAGCTAGAAAAATCCTGCAGTGGACGTTGACTGAATTAGCTAATCAGCGTGGTATTTCATTAGGAAAGCCTCGGGTAGCTGTCTCATTATTGTCTTTGACTAGACGTTCTCTGTGATTTTCCTCAAAGACGGTTCTAGAGAGAAGATCATTTGGATTTGTCATCTGTCTCTTGGAACTTGAGCTGGTCTTGTTTGTCCTGCTTGCTGATGAATTTGTCCAGGGAGTGTCTGCACCATGTCAATAAAAAAGTCAGAGTTTCATAATGACAGGATACCGACTCTGGGGCACAAAGGTAAACTGGGTTCTGTTCTTTGTGTGTGCATGTGTGTGTGTGCAAATAGGTTCACGTCTGTGTGCAGGTAGATGCATGAAAGTGAACAAGTGTGTGTGCAACTGGTACATGTGTGTATACATGCATGTGTGTGTAGGTAGGTGCAAGCAAGTGAGCATATGTGTGTTCAGGTATGTAGGTAGGCAGATGTGTGTTTACATGTGTATATGTAGCAAGGCAAGCATGTTCATATATGTATATGGAGGTGGGCATATGTGTGCACGTGTATATGCAGGTAGATGCATGTGTGTACATACATGTGTACAGGCTAGAGTATGTCCTCAGCTATTGCTAGGAGCCTTCACCTTTTAAAAATTTTTATTATTATTATTTTGTGTGTGTGTGTGTGTGTGTGTGTGTGTGTGTGTGTGTGTGTGTTGGCCCTGTGTAGGACCAAAAGTGATTTCAGAAATCACTGAATTGTTTCTACTTCCTTTTTGCTTCACTCTTGGATTTTCCGTGCTCTGCCCACCAGGACCAGAAGTGCAAGCTGCCATCATTTCTGCCTGACATTTTTTACCTGGGAACTGGGATCTGAACTCAGGATCTTCTGCTTGCAAGGCAGAGTCTTAATCCTTGAGCCATCTCTCCAGCCCCCTACCTTGCTTTTTAAGACACAGTCTCTCGGGGCCAAAGCAATCATAATGGGACTTTGCATGCCCTGCGCAATGTCCAGCGCACTGTTGCCCTCATAAAGTCTAGCATCTGTTAAGGGCACCGAGACCCCTGGAGGCAAGGGATTGACAGCCATAGTAGTGATCTTATGCTTAAGGGGAACAAGAGAAAGGGCTTATGGAAATGCCACTGGGTCCTTATATGTCATCGGAGAGGAGGACCCAGTGGAGAGTTAGGCGTACACAATAAAGGACTCTCTGGGAATTGGGGGGGAGGCACTGGGGGAAGGGGAGGGGGAGGAGGAGGGAGGGAGGGAACTGGTAAAAGATTTTAAAATGTATAATTAAATTTTTAATAAAAAAAAAAAGACACAGTCTCTCACTGGCCTGGAACTCACCAAGTGGTCTAGGCTGGCTGGCCAGTTGTTCAGGGAGCCTCCTTTCCCTACCAGTGTAGGATCAGGAGCATGCGCCATGAGGCCCAGTATTGTCCACAGGTTCTGGGGATGGAGCTTATGGGAAGCCCCTACCGACTGCAGTACCTCCCCAGCCCTGTTATTCCTACTTTTAGGGGGAACCTAATGTCACCACCGACTTCTCAAAATCAAAGCTCAAATCCAAATTTGATCTGAAATCCAGCACAGGAACAGCTGTCCTGTTCACAGCAAGGGCTTCTGAGCCTCACAGGGAACCGTGTGCAAGATGCTCTAGAAACATCTATTGCACGAAATCAGCAGAAGTCACAGCTAGGGTTGGCAACAGGAAAACACATTGCAAAGAAATGACGCTGTTAGGATGGGGGAAGGGAATTGATTGGGGGCGAAGAATGGCTGGGGGTAGAGGTGGCTTCCTCACTCCAGCTTACATTCTGCAACTAGTTCACACAGAGACAAATAAACTGGGCTGACCTGTGGCTCTGCAAGTTCTGGAGTCACCAGAAGTCTGTTATCTGCCTCCTCTATAGTGGTTCATTCATAAGGAAACTGTGACGTGCTGGTTTCCAGCTATACACGTGTGTGCACATATATGTACGCACACATGCACATGCACGCACATCCATTCACACACGTGCATGCACACAAGCACATGCATGCACACACACGCATGCACACACACATGCATGCACGCACACACATGCATGCACGCACACACATGCATGCACACACACACGCATGCACGCACACACACGCATGCACGCACACACACGCATGCACGCACACACATGCATGCACGCACGCACATGCATGCACACAAGCACATGCATGCCAGCCAGGCCATAGCACCAACATCACTCATGAAGTGGGGTTTAAGGGAAACAATTCCAAATGAAGCTGCTTCTGAAAAATGTCTTTCTTAGTGATTTTCTCATCTCTCTTCTACTCTGACAACTTCAAAATTACTTTTGACAATTCCAAGCAAGTCTGCAGTGTGTTACAATCATACCCTCTCACCCTTTTTATCCCACCCATCCCTTTCTTCCTCCTACTGTCCTATCTTTCTTTATCCATTATGACTCACTGAGTTCAGTTTAGGTCACAGGAGCATGGGGGCGTGGCTATTTACTGTATCATAGGCAATTTACCAATGAGGCAAGATCCCAGATTGAGAGACCAACACCACTGCTGTCTGGGGGATGAATGAGAGGAAGTTTTATTGACACGAGTGAGCTGGAGTCAGAGTGGCCGCTGGGAAAACTCCAATCCCGCCTTGAGGGTCACAGCGTGTCTTATACTCTCAGGGCAGCAATCCAGTGGAGAGCGGCAGGCAACACCTTTAACAAGTCGGTTTTACAAAAGCATTTCTGCAGATGCATGTGGCAAAGGTCGATGTGCTCGTCCTGTTCCGCAGGGCCAGAGGTGACCTTCCCCATGTGATCACTTCCCTTATTTTTGCAGCTGTAGTGAGCTCAGTTCAGACTTCTGGCATCTGGCACTGGTTCCTCTTGGAAAGAGCAGAGGGGAGCGGAGGCGTGAGGGTGACTCCTGACTCCCTTTCTCTGGCGAACAGCAGCCTGAATGTTAACCCTTTCTGCTTCGGTGCAAGGGCTGCATTGCTGAAGAAAAGTTGACATGTCCTCCCCGGATCCCCAATAACAAGGTTGAGCAGCTCGACCTGTCAGACAGCAGCGGCCGACGCGTGTAGAAGGCCGAGCTGCCCCATCCCATGCGGACCACCACGCCCTCTTCCTCTGCCCCTACACAGTGGCAGTCACGGACTGCAAATGTCCGGCTGAGCAATTTCATATGCATTCTGTGGCAATGTGTATCACTTTGCCCATCACAAGGACAAGGAGAATTGTGGAGGAAATTACTCAAAATTCTGTACCACTCCACACTGCTACATATACATACATACACATACACATACATATGTGAAACAAGATCAACGCAAAAACTATTGATGAGCACCAAATCAGGCAAAAATGTAAATTTGGCCTCATTTTTTTAAAACGTTCTATCTATTTGGGATATTTATGTCATTTTTAACAGACACTTAAGCAAAGATATTGTTACTTAGTTAATCTTTTCCTTTATGGTTATGAGGGGGAAATGTGTTATGACTTAAGATCACTGAAATTTAAAATTTATTAACTTTGGGGCCAAGGGGCGGCGCAGAAGGTGAGGAGCTTGCCTATCAACCGTGATAACTGAGATCCACCCCCGGGACCCGTCTAAGAGGGTGGCCGAACAGCTTAGAATTGTCTGGTGTCTGTGTGTCATATGCGCCGTGTTTATTGCCTCCTAATACATTATCTCCTGTCCTTACCACAAGGATATATGCTTTTGGAAGACCCAGACAGCGTCTAACGCACACGTGGAATGACTTGGAGTGACTGTGCAGCTCCGCCTAGTGTGGCCTAAGTGCAGGTTGTATGAGCCGTGTTCTTTCCGGGGGCCTCATTTGACCTTGGCTGACTCCCTCGAGCTCCCTGGGCCTCAGTTTCTTCACCTGTGCAGCCAGGAGAGTAAGTCCTTCCCACCTAATTACCATTCACACTGATGTGGTCACGTGTCGGGAGATTTCTAGATGAGTGTTCTCTACGATTACCTGATCTCCGTCTATGCGCCAGTCACAAGAAGACAGACCGATGTTGGCCTTTTCTTCAAACCCAGATGTGTGGGGTGTTCTGCCGTGACCTGTACCACATCTCCTTGCTCAGACCCTTTTCCCACGCCCGCCTTCTACTTCCCCACCCTCAGCATCCGCTGTTCTGGTCGCCTTCTGATTTTTGTTTTCTCTGTGTTCTGAGCCGGGGTCTTATGTAGCTCTTGGTGCTGAGCTCACGCCACAGCTTGGCTTTGTCTGACCTTCGAGTCAGCGCGCTGTGCATTGTGCCCACAACTCTGGGCACGGACTTTGTGCCCAGCTAGCATTTCTGTTAATTATTACCTTAATTGATTCTGGTGTTTTCCCTAGAGTTCCTGTCCCTAGGCGCAGTTTGTTCTGTTTACCAGTGGGTCGCCTGGAATCGTATTATCTGAATTTCATCATTCTGCACCACCCAGTCACCGCCGCCTTCTTTTCTGTCCCTGCCCGTGAAATACAGATTTGATTTATGAAGCGTCTGCTCCGATGTCTTCATCGCCACTGTGCACACGGATACGGAGAGGAGGGACTTGCCTCCTCTGTTCTTCAAGTGTTCTGCTTCTCTTCTTCCATTTCTTACTTCAGACCCCAAAACCAGGAAGGGACATTTGGCTCCCCCAGTGTCCTGCGCTGGGTGATTGGAAAGCATCAGTGGGAGCATGTGTCTCAGGTCACATGGAACCAGCTAAGGAGGCTCGGCTTTGAGGGCTGGTTCTGCAGGGGCTGGTGGACCAGAGAACCAGGACTCCACAGGGCCCTCCTGCCGAGAGGAGATGGGCCCGTCAGGCTGGAGGACCCGCTTTGCACACAGAGAAATGGAGGAAAACGCCAAGCAAACTGTCACCACCGCTATGTGTCTTGCTTGTTTTCCTCGGTTCATCAGCTGCACGCAGAACAATAAGAAAACCGAACTGTCTCTTCCATCATGAACTGTATCAGTGCATGTTTGACAGAAACTAAAAATACTTGGCTGGTAAAGGGTGAGAAATGGATGATTCAGTCCCTGCAAAGGAAGGATCCCAAGAAAGAAAAAGTCTGGTCTGACCCAGCACCACTGGGCTGCGCTCCGGGAGTGAGGAGGAGGCTGCTGGAGCCACGGAGGAGCTTCCAGACGCTGAGAGGAAAGCTCAGATCGACGATCTCAGATTGACGATAAGGAGATGAAATAGAACCTTCTGCCTAAATAGGACACCCAAGACACTGTGGCAGCGGCTCTGGATGCGAGACTGGCCTTTCTCTTTTGATTTATTCTTTTAAAGCTTCATTTATGAATATAACAAATTGTATTCATTTCCCACTGCAAGTCTTCTTCTGCCTAGTCTCGCTTGACTTCCAGCCCTGAACCCTAGGCACTGCGTACTGCTCCCCTGAGCACTCCTCCCCCGAGCACTCCTCCCTCCCTCCCTGAGCACTCCTCTCTCCTCCCTGAGCACTCCTCCTTCCTCCCTGAGCACTCCTCCCTCCTCCCTGAGCACTCCTCCCTCCTCCTTGAGCACTCCTTCCTCCTCCCTGAGCACTCCTCCCTCCTCCCTGAGCACTCCTCCCTCCTCCCTGAGCACTCCTCCCTCTTCCCTGAGCACTCCTCCCTCCTCCCTGAGCACTCCTCCTTCCTTCCCTGAGCACTCCTCCCTCCTCCCTGAGCACTCCTCCTTCCTCCCTGAGCACTCCTCTCTCCTCCCTGAGCACTCCTCCCTCCTCCCTGGCACTCCTCCTTCCTTCCCTGAGCACTCCTCCCTCCTCTCTGAGCACTCCTCCCTCCTCCCTGAGCACTCCTCCCTCCTCCCTGGCACTCCTCCTTCCTTCCCTGAGCACTCCTCCCTCCTCCCTGAGCACTCCTCCTTCCTTCCCTGAGCACTCCTCCCTCCTCCCTGAGCACTCCTCCTTCCTCCCTGAGCACTCCTCCCTCCTCCCTGAGCACTCCTCCCTCCTCCCTGGCACTCCTCCTTCCTTCCCTGAGCACTCCTCCCTCCTCTCTGAGCACTCCTCCCTCCTCCCTGAGCACTCCTCCTTCCTCCCTGAGCACTCCTCCCTCCTCCCTGAGCACTCCTCCCTCCTCCCTGGCACTCCTCCCTCTTCCCTGAGCACTCCTCCTTCTTCCCTGAGCACTCCTCCCTCCTCCCTGAGCACTCCTCCTTCCTTCCCTGAGCACTCCTCCTTCCTTCCCTGAGCACTCCTTCCTCCTCCCTGAGCACTCTGAGTACTCCTCCCTGGTGAGCACTCCCTCTGGAGCACTCAAGGACCTGCTTCCAGGTACTAATCAAGCTAATGACTCCGTCTTGGCATTGAGGTGTGAATTGTGGCTCTCTCATCCAAGATTAAAAGCCCCTTAGACTTAAGTTTTAGCCTCCTTGTTTTTATACTTATTTGATTATCTGTAGGCCACAGCTTGTTCAGGGGCTCAGAGAACGGCCTGCCTGGCCCCAAGGATGAACTCAGGACGCCGCCTGTGGCAAGGGGCGTCACCTGCTGAGCCCTGGTCTCTGACCCTTTAGTACCTGCCTCTTGTATTTTCCTCCCTCTCTCTCCCTCTTCCCTAATTCCTCCCTCTCTTCCTCCCTGTCTCTTCCCTCATTTCCTCTTTCCTTCCCTCCCTTCCTTTCTCCCTCCCTCTTTTCCTTTCTTCTACTCTTCCTCCTTCTTTCCTCCCTTTCTCCCTCTCCTCCACTCCCTGCCCCCTTCCTCTTTCTTCTCCCCAACCTCTCTCTCTTTCTCTTTCTCTCTCCACGGCTAGTTTTCTTCCTTTCTTTAAAGTAGAACTTTATTTCCATCGTTTCAGAGAACGCAGAAGGAGAGGGAAGACAGTGTGGAGAGTTCCCACGGCCGCACCCAGGGCCACACCCACTTCATTGTTGCTGACTCTTGACTTTACTAAGGCGTGCTTGCCGCAGCGGATGAATCCATATTCATTTGCTTAAGGAAAACTGCTTAAACGACATATATTAGTAACTGATCGTCATGAAAGCTCCTATTGATTCGTGTGGAGCCCTCGCTGCGCTGACCTGCGGCTGGCGCAGTTGGAGGACATGTGCAGCTGTAGAGAGCTTCCCTTCCCCACATCTGACATGGGACCCGCGGCTGGGGAGCTTCATCCTGCAATGACACCCAGCACAAGCCCTCGAGCCCCCCTCATGACTTTCTCTCTTGAAGATGCTCCTCTGGGGCTTTTGCTGAGTCTACACATCGTTGGTATTCGTTGGTATTTGCAGCAGTGTCTCTTCTTCTGGTGGGATCCCATCCCAGGTCCCATGGTGCATTTGGTTCCCATGTATCTGTAGAGTCCCAGGCCTGCGGCATTCCAGGAAGTGTCTGAGTGCAGCCCAACATGTTTGGGGACCGCACTGCCATGCCACAGTGTTAAAGGTTGGGCACCCTTGCTTGTGGACTCTACTTGGCATTTTAAAATTTATTTATCTAATTGTTTATTTTTGTGTGTGTGTGAGAAGATGACTTTCAGAAGTCAGTTCTCTCCCTCTACCACATGGGCTTTGGGAAGCGAACTCAGGTAACTAGGTTTGTTTTTACCTATTGAAGCATTCTACCTGTCTGTACTGACATTTTTTATGAAGTGTGACTTAGGTATTCCGTGGAATGTTCTTTGACTAGTACATATCTGATGTTTCTTTGGTGATTTGACTTGGGTCTATGGACTTGGGAAGACCATAAAGTACCTGCCAGTGACCTCACATCAGGAATGCGTGCTCGCCGTTGCTCAATGACCTCACCTGACAGTGTCCCCACACTATCCTCTCTGGAAAGAGGGTCTGTGGACAGCGACTTAGTGTGGAGGAGTAAGCTCAACATACTAGAAGCTGTTCCAAGTCATTAGGTGTTTTTCTGCAAAGGGAGTTATTTATGTGCCTATTTATTGTGCAGTCACTTAAAGTATCATTTTAAAATCGAGTGTTTGCCTCGATGTCCGAGCCCCAGGGTTTGATTCGCAACACCCCATAAACTGGACATGGCCACATATGCCTGTAAGTCTAGTCTTTGGGATGTGAAGATTGAAAGATCAGAAATTCAAAGTCATCCTCAGCCGCATAGGGAATCGGAAACCAGTTTGAACTAGAGATCGTATCTCAAAGCAACCTGTGAGTTTGTATTCATGGTATGTTAATTAGATATAGTGACAGCTTGACGACTGAAGGCTGAGCTGCAGGCCCATCCGTGAAGAACTGGTAGTTCAGCAAGACCTGAGCAAGCCTGCAGGAGCTTGTCTAGCTGATGGGGGAGATCCAGCCCACGGTGGGCGGGGCCGTTCAGCGCTTTGGCATCTTCAGCACACTTTGACTGACCTGCAGTCTGGCGAGTGAGGTTGCCCCTCTCTCGGCGTCCTGTGGATGTGGTGTGGCCAGTTTCCTCGGCTCCTGATGATGGTAAGAACTCTCCTGCCAAGCTGGACCATGAGCCGTAACCAAGAATCAGAGGAAGACTAACACATCTGCTCCCCTGAACAGTTTAGTCGTGATTTTATAGGCGACAGGCAGACAGACTGCAATACGTGGTTCTGTATCTTTGGATTTAGGCTATATAAACTCAAATATTTATTTGGTGGTTCAGCAGGAGCCAGCTTGGAGGAATCGCTTGTCATTCTCGAGTACACCTTCTCTTAACCGTTTCGATGGTTATACACCGCACAGCATGGTCTGGAGATTTTTCAAGTCACATTAACTCAGTTCTAGATGGTTTCTTCCCCACTCTCCCCTTCCCGCCTCCCAGTTACAGGCCATTTCCAAAAGCAACCTGTGCTCAGAGCCGTGCGGATGGGGCTGCTTCTGGTCAGGGCGGCAGCTGCTCACCTGCGCTTGCCTGTCCTCGCCTCCTTCACCGTCATCGTCTCTTCTGTGTGTAGCTCGGACTCTGGCATTTGGTAGATACAAGATGATTAAGGCACTACATGTTCCCAGGTAAGAAGGTGTTGACTAGAAACAGACAGACCAAGCGTAATCAGCTGATCTTTTCCTTCAGAGGGGCCCCATCAGTTGGAACGTTCTAGATGTGGAAGCTGCGGCATCAATGTTGTCCAACATCTGACACAGGTCTGTTTCCGACGGTGCTCAGCACAAGCTGATCGTCCTCCTCTGTTGTTTCTCTAGAGCCGTGAGGGACCTGCGTCATGACCCACCCACCGCCTACAGTCCGATGCCCTGTTTTGTCTGAGGAAGGAGGGTCTGGTCTGCTTGACATCTTCCTTCTGCGACATGTTGCCTTCCCATGCCTTTTCTGTCAGTTATGTGCCGCACGTGCCCCCCAATGATTGAGAAAAAATGGAGTTTAGTTCATCCGGAATCACTTTCCAACTTTTCCAGGAAGATTCCTTTCAAAACGCTGCTCCTGGCCCCACCCATGTAAGGAGCCAGGGGCAGCAAATAGCTACCAGAGAAGCGGGGTCTTTTTCCACATGGTGTAGCCACTGACAAGTTGCCCGTGTACCACTAACCGACTCGCCTCAGCCCTGCTCACACAAGCAACGCTAATTAACAAACACACACACACACATGCACACACGTACACATGCACACGTGCACACACATGTACACACACGCACGCACACACACACACACACACACAATAAAGGCCCGAAAGTAGGAGGGAGATATGGGGGAGCAAGAAGGAGTTATTCAACAATGAAAGGGAATAAGAAATAAAACCAAAATACATGCGTGTGCGTGTGTGCGTGTGCATGCATGTGTGCGAGTGCGTGTGTGTGTGCACACGCTTGCGAGTGTGTGTGTGCGTGCGCGCGCGTGTGCATGTGTGCGTGTGCGTGCGTGCGCGTGTGCATGTGTGCGTGTGCGTGCGTGCGTGTGTGCATGTGTGCGTGTGTGTGCGTGCGCGTGTGCATGTGTGCGTGTGTGTGCGTGTGCGTGTGTGGTTGAATGCAGGCATGGTCAAGGGAAAATCGTTCACACCCCTCTCTTCTAGCTGACTTGAGTCCAGTGTTCTTTCTGCTTGTTTAGAAACGGTCACCAAGTGCCTCTCGTGAAGAAGGCTGCTTGCAGGCGACTCTGCTTGTCACCTGACTGTCGCGGGTGGTTTCTTCAGCAGGTTTAACTCAGTGCTTGCAAAGCTATGTCATTGTCATCATACGTCTGCAGGGTGTCCCATCTGCTCTGGCTTTAGGATGTGCTGCTCTTGACCTAGTCTGTAGTCTCTCGGCGATCATTTGTTCTGTGTCCAGACTTCTTTCACTGAGGAGTCGGAAGGGTCAGGTTTCAAGCTGGCATTTTCTTTAGGACCCGCATGTGTGGATGGCGTTAACCCACCCAGGACTCTCGTGATATGTGATAGGGTTAGCGGGGTCAAGAAAAGCAGGAGTCGGGAGATGCTGGGGATCCCAAGAAGGAGCAGGTGTGGCTCTTGCAGCGTGTGGGGGCAGATTTTGGAACTTAGAAATTGGTCGTCCTTGGTGGGCAACGCTTCTGTAGAGTTGCTGTGCCCACTGTGCACAACACACAATCACTGATGGAAGCGTCGGGCTCCGTCTGGAATCCTGCGCTACCCCCGGAAGTCAGTGAATTCTCTACATTCCTTTCGCAACCAAATGAGTTGCGCCAAGTTGGTCTTAACTGTAAGGGCCTGTGATGTCTAAACTTAAAAACGATTGTCGTGAGACAACTTATTGGCTAACCGAAGGATACATTTGTGGACATAGAAGAAGATAATTGTGGTGAGTGCTGTATGTGCCCACGTGCTTGTTGCATGTGTGTGCATATGATACAGGGTGGGTTTTATAGGAGTGCGGATATGTATGTCCGCGATGTGTTATGTGTGTAATGTGTTGTGTGTGTGCATGTGTGTATTGTGTATGCTGTGCTGGATGCATGTATGTGTGTGTTATACCGTGTGTGCTCCTCACCCACGGCTGCTCATCATCCACAGCCGCCCTGGAAGCCCTACAGGAGCCTCTAAGAGCAATGGCAAGAAGAGGGGTGTCGCCCCCCCTACCCATACACAACCAGGCTGTCAAGACAGTCTATTTTCTTCATGTTTCAAATGCAGCACTGTGTGTGAGCAGCCTTGGGGTCCTGGTGACAAGCCACCCTACTTTACCCCCGTGTTCTGCTCCCCCGCCTGATTCTAATGTCCCCAGGAATCCTTCTGGGGAGCAACATGCCCCCTTTAATAACTCAAGCCCCTTTTAATAACTCAAGCCCTCTTCCCATGCGAGGTGTCCCCTTGAATAAGATGGCGCTGCTGGGTGTGCTGTGGCTCTGGAGCTGAATCCTCCTCCGACACGCACCCCCTGATTTTAATTGGCCTAATGAATCTGGGCTGATGTGACCTGGCGATCAATCAGGTTAGAGTTATGAGATGCTGAAGAATGGGACTGCGGGGAGAAAAGGCATTTGGCAAATTGACGGCAGGCCGGGGGAGCCGAGAAGCCCCGATTTAGCAATTGAAGGGGCTCTTTTTATTTATTTATTTCTCGTTCCATCCCTCGCATACCGATGAGCGTCACAAAGCCTCGCTGCGTGTGCCTCCGCTCAGGACTCATCGGGATTCATCCGCTGTTCCACTCTGCTTTGATCCAAAACGCTTTTCTTTCTTTCAAACACAGCAAGCTAGAAGCTCTCTGCCTTGTGAAACACTAAAAAAGAAAAAGAGGAATATTTGTTATCTAGACAAAAGAAGTGCCCTGTCAAATGCCCAGACACTTACACATTGGCCATAGATTCTGTGGAAACCACACACACATACACACATGCACACATTCACACACACATGTACACATACACACATACACACATGCACGCACACATGCACACATATACACACATACACACATGCACACACATGCACGCACACACATAAACACACAATGCACACATACACATGCACACATACACACACACACATGCACGCACACACATAAACACACAATGCACATACATACACACATGCACACACATGCACACACATACACATGCACACATATACACACACATGCACACACATGCACGCACACACATAAACACACAATGCACACATACACAAACACACACACAAGCCTGCAAACCTCACACATTGGCAAATAGATTCTGTGGAAACACACACACACACACACATACACACATGCACACATACACACACACACATGCACACATACACACACATGCACACATACACACACATGCACACACACACATAAACACACAATGCACATACATACATACATGCACACACATACACACAGGCACACACATACACACATACACACACATATACATGCACACACACATGCACACATACACACACATACACACACATGCACACACATGCACACACACACATAAACACACAATGCACACATACACATACACACATACACATATACACATGCACACACACAAGCCTGCAAACCTCACACATTGGCAAATAGATTCTGTGGAAACACACACACAAACGTATATATGTATATGAAAACATGTTTTTTAAAATCTATGGAGTTAAATTATTTTTATTCTTTGACAGTTTCATACACGAATACAAGGAATTCATGTTATTTTTACCCCTTACAACCCAACCCTATCCTCTTTCCTATTCTCAACGTAACTGTTCTTCCTCCCAACCAATCTCCTCCTAATTTCAAGTCTTTTCGCATGTGTGACCCCACTGAGTTTCATCTGGGCTGCCTGTACTGGCTCGAGCCTGAGCACTTGCTAGAGTGTGGATCTTGTATCAGCCGGTGGACCACTGAGGAAAGTAACAGGCAGACCACTGAGGAAAGCAGCGTCCTTTGCTCCCACCCCATCTGACATTCATCTTTCAACAGTCTGTAAAGGCGGTGTGGACCGCTTGAGATCTCCAACCTTCCGTGGTGAAACGCGGGTGGGTTCAGTGTTAGCACAGGCCTTGGGGAACCCATGTGGGAAGCATGAGTTTAAACACTAGTGACATCAATTCTGTTGTAACATGAGCCACGTGGTTCCTATGTGTGTAGTAAAGTGGGAGACTGAACAGAGAGAGGTTTCAGCTGGTGGTCCCCACTTCTCAGTGGCTACTTCCTGCGAAGAAGGGGAAGCAGAATTCCTCGGGTCATTTCAGGTCAAACACTGAAGTTGCCCAAGGCAGACTTCTCCGCGGCTAGCTCGGGGGCAACTCATCAAGCTTGGCCGGTTTTCTGGTCCACTGCAGAGTCTAAAGTAGATGCAGACTCCTCTGAAATGTGGCGTTCCGCTGTTTGCTTACAAAGACTTCTGGATACTTGGTGTTTTTCAATTAAACCTGCTTGACCTTGTAAAAAATGGGTACAAATTTGCCCTCAAGTCTGGTGACGTTTCTCTGTGTTCAAATATATCTGGTTCTGCTCTCTCTGAAGGGTTGGTTGGAGACTCCCTCATACCCACTTTGGTTCTAGAATGTCCTTTGGTCATGAGAAGAAATCAGGGATCTTAAGCTTCCGGGAAATTCTGAGAATGGCACTCTGGTACTCCTGTTGAGAGGCTCATGAGATGGCACACCTTTGACATCCATGTTGGCAGGAGGGGGTTTAATCTCTCATGACCATGGTGCGTGGGGCCGAGGCCCGGGGCCCCTTCGTCAGCATTTCTGCAGGACACGGAGCCTTCGGGCTGCTGCACAGGATGGTGACTCTGAGAGACTTTTGTATCTTCAAGTTTTGGTTTTGAGCCGACCAGCTGCGTGTTTGGGAATCCTGGGCTACAAAGGGCTCTTTTCCTGGAGGAGACTCAGGGCCCAGATGGCCGGCTCAAAAAGCCTTCCGTTCCCATGGGAGCCAGGAAGAGGGTCGCTGGTTCATTCTCAGGAGTCACCACCAGGACGCGGGTCCCTGCTGTGTGGGTTTTCTCTTCTTCCTCATCTTGATCCTCCTCTTGCTCTTCTTTTCCTTCCTCCTCTTCCTCCTTCTTCTCTCCCTTTTCCACACCGTTTTTTTCTCCTCTTCCTTCCCCCTTTCTTTCTTTTGAACTGTTCAGAAAGCTATGCATGTTTTATCTTTATTTTTTGTTTTGAGACAGGGTCTATGAGACCAGATTGGTCCCAAACGCTCTGTGTACTCAACGTAGGCATTTCTAAAACACCTACAAATGCTCTGTGCTAGCCCTGTGGAATCGATACGTCAATAAATACAGGGATACTATACTGTTGCTGGGCTGATTTCCTTTTGGATTCCAAACAATGCCCTTTGTTCTGAACTGTCAGTCAGAGTGGGATGTAGGAAGGTACAGAGCTAGACAAACAGTGTGAATGACACTCCACCCCCCCTCCCACACACTACCCCCATCTGCTCGGCCTCAGGGGCTGGTCAGGAACCTAGCTCTCAATGTCTGTGTTAGCAAAGGTGAGAATAATAGAGGACTCGAAGCTTCTAGAGCTGATGACGTTCTTTAATGTCCTGAGGAGGATTATCAAACCCAGTTATCCTTCATGGATATTTGCATCTGTGGTTTATGCTTCCAGCCTTACAGTTGCGGCCCCTGACTTGCTTGTAGCAGTGAGTGAGAGAGACGTTGAAGGGCGTAGAGATGTTGCTGGGGGTGCATGGGCTCTGGCCTGAGGATCCTATCTAGTCAGCTGGGGGCCGACTCTGCAGATGAGCCGCAGAGAGAGAGGCCAGGCGGGCTCCGTTATGGCCCCTCCAGGGTCTGCGGATCTGACTTCTATGGGCTGGTTGTCATGAGGCTGACCACAGCTTCTTCACCGTGAAATGTTGTTTTCATTTCCCCAGCTTTAATCCACTAGCACTGGTGTTGTTTTCACCTGCATTTTGGTTCTGATTCGTGGTTGGATTCTGGTATTTGATCTTCAGCCTGTGTGAGGCTCCTCATGGTCATCAAATGCCCGGATGATGCCTCCATTATGATTTGCGCAAGTGACCTTTGCTGCACACGTCCTGCGATCTGTTTTGAGTTTCACCCTCTAGAAAAGGTTCTTGATTTAAGTTATATCAGGTCAGGCATGCCGGCCCCTGTTAAAGCAGAAACTCTGTGTGTGTGTGTGTGTGTGTGTGAGAGAGAGAGAGAGAGAGGGAGAGGGAGAGGGAGAGGGAGAGAGAGAGAGACCATTAGCTTGTGAGAGTCTTTGTGTCTCGGTTAGTCTTCTGTTGCTACAGTAAAATACTTGGACCAAGCATCTTTGGGCTTATGGCTCCAAGAGGGCGGGGGTGGGGTGTGGGGGGGATACAGGGCTGTCATGGCAGGAAATGCATCGTGGCTCACTCCTGTGGAATCTACACTCAGAAAGCAAAGGAAGCAGAGAAAGTGGGGATGCTGAGCTGTTGGAACTCAAGGCCCACCCCTTGCGATGCAGCTCCTCCAGCAAAGCTTCACCCCCTAAAGATTCTACACAAGGCGCTACCACATGGGGCCAAGGGTTGAAGCCCGCGAACCGCTGGGAGCTTTGTATACTCGAACCGCAGCATTAGTAGCGTCACAGCCCTAGGAGGGTCTAAGTGGGAAGGCGGATCCTGTGGTACAAGTCACATCATTAATTGTCCCAGGGGAGCCAGACTGTCTTCCTAACCCGTGCTTTAATTTGGTCAGAATATAGCAGGTAATTCTCTATTTGTTCGTGTCTTTTTTTTTTTTTTTTTTTAACTAAAAAGCTACAGAAAAGGAGAAAACTCATTGCAGAACTCATTGTGTTTCTGGAGTTCTTATGGAGGGGACAGAGCAGCCTCAGGAAGGACTGTGTGACCCACAGTGACCGGAAGACGCACGTCATGGGAAGCTACAGCTCTGCACATTTCTCCTGCCCAGTCTTGCACGTCGACGCTTGCTCATTTTTTTCAGGGTCAACGTTCAAAGCGACATTTGGGACCCATGCCTAACTTCTGCTTTGCTTTCCTACAAAGTTGGAATCTGTTGTTCACAGGTCCATGGCAAATGCTGGCATACAAATGGTTGCAAACAAGGGCCAAATTTTCATCTCATAAAATATAAAGTCAGAGTTGGCTTTGAGTCATGCACCCGCATTGCATGCAGAACTAATCGGTGGCTCTGCCAGATGGGTTCTGAGTCGACGGCAGGCTGTCTGCCGCTCTCCAAGGCATGTGGCCGAGAAGATAGCAGTGGGGGAGAGGCTGGGGTGTGCTCCCCGAGGGCTCCCCACCTGGGGAAAAGCAAAGGCTCTAGGACTCAGTGTGAGGAGCACTAGATTTTTAAAAATGGTGACAGTACTGTGACCTGAAGAGTTCAGCAGGATGAAGGACAAATGAAGAGACCCAGGGCTGTGCTGACTGATCAATGCCTTAGCGTTGTGCTTGACATATGTTCTCTGAGTTGGTCGATCATTACAGTGCTCCAAGGAGCTGCATCCTCGTTTCCTTTCTAATTAGGGAAATGACTCATTTACCTTGGACTCTAGGAATCACATCTTTGTTAGAAATGAGTTTGTGGTGTGTGTGTGTGTGTTTGTGTGTGCATTAATCAAAGGCCACTTGATTGGCAAGGACTCAAAATCATCCTCCAAAGACCCAGGAGCTAGGTCAGTCAAGTGTGAGAACCCACATTGAAGTAAATGAACAAAAACACAAAATAAAACACAGTATGGTAGCATTAGCTTATATTTGCAGGGCTGGGGAGGCAAAGACAGGAGGTCGTCTGGGGCTCACTGTGTAGCTGGCCTGTTACTTGATGAGTTCCAGGGCAGTGAGGGGGGGTCAGCAATGACAAATCAACAAGGGTGCTTCCAGCTTGGAGAGATGACCCGGAGGCTAAAGTCTTTGTCTCTAAAACAAAAGCACCTGAGTTCAGGTCCCCAGATCCCATGTAACAATGCTGGGTAGATATTGCATCAACTTGCAATTCCTGCCCTGGGAGGCATAGCCTGGGAAAGCCCAGAGCAAAGCAATAAGGAGGTACAGCAAAATCCAAGATGATTTCTGATGTCACTGTTGGGCCTTCAGAGCATACACTCAAGTGTCCTCTTACACACACACACACACACACACACACACACACACGCGCGCGCGCGCACACATACACACACGTACAAAGAAGGGAAGGGTGTTGTCTAAGGAATGCTACTTGAAGTTTTCCTCTACATGCACGTGCACACAAGCAGACTGCACACACATATCACACATACAACACTACAGTTTTAGGCAGACCCGATTTGATTACATTCTCAGTTCACATATAGGAATGTGTCCTCTAGTTGCTTCAGGAGTAGCTGGAGGCAGCCTAAGTCACTGCAGACATCATGGAGGCCGAGAGCTGCTGCTGCAAGCTCAAGAGCAGACTCACTCAAGCAGGGCGGGGCTGACCAAGCTCAAGGCCCACCCCCTACGACTGCCTTCCTCCAGCAAGGCTCCACCGCCTAAAGGTGCCGTGACCTTCCAAACAACTAAGATTCACGCACATGAGTCTGTGGGGGACAAGTCACATTTCAAACCATGACAGTGGTGTGCCCTGACCCCTGGTCGAATGTCATCCTGCACAGACTGTGTAGGTGAACAGTCAGGCTCACTGGTAACCTGCCTCATCAAATTGCATGCACCACCATGAAAACCTGTGTGCTTTTTTCATCATCATAGTTTCAAACTTAAGGCTTAAAGAAAATTTGAAGTTAACGTCCTTCCTACATTTGACTGCTTAGATAAATAAGTTTTAAAGACCATGACAAAGAGAAAATTGTTGTAAGTTAACAAACTTGTATTGATCATCTGCTTGATGTTATAATTTGCACTTTAGTGTTTTATATGTGAATATGGCAAATTTATGATATTCATACACCTAAGTCCTCACCCGAATTCCCTTTCTCTTCCCATTACAACCTCCTTCTTCCCTGCCAGGCTCCTTCGTATTTCCTTGTACTTGATTCATTTTTATTAAACTTTTTTAGTTAATACACAGAATAACCAGCCCATCAATGACATTTTCTTTCTGTTTTCTTTGTTCTTTTGATGTACTGTTTCTCAGACTGACCTCAGCTCGCGTTGCAATAACAGATGACTGGACTCTCATCCTCCTCATCTTCCTCATTCTCCTGCCTCCACTTGCTGGGGTGACAGATGTGTGTCACCATGTCAGGCTTAATTACAATACATTCACAAGATGTGCAGTTAATGTATTGCACGAAGACCTAGAACATAACAAATTAAAATGTGATGATTCAGTTTAAACTAGCATAAATAACATGGTGTCTTTCACTGCAAACACAAAATCCTGACACCTATGTGAAGTCACTATTATATAAACTCAAACTATAAATGATTTGCTCCTCCAAATTTTTTTAAAATTTTGTAAACTGGACATAGATGCTTTTTAAAGTGCGTCCTCTGTCAAGAATGAGCAAGTCTCAAGTGAGATATTCCAGCAGAAGACCTTATGTGCAAAGTTGACACATGCGGCTATTGGAATGTGGTTGATTAGCAGAATGAGCGCCCCCGTAGCTGGTGGCCTGCTCATGACGGGGTGCAACTCCGATTTTAAATACACAGAGATTTCTCCAGGCTTTGGGTGTGTGAAGTTTTCGGGGGTGGTGGAGATCCTACAAGCTTATCTATCTATCTACTTATTTCTTTATTTTTGCACACCAAGACACAGCCCACCCGCTTTCTGTTTTGTTCTTGGTTTTGAAAGAGGGCCTCAGACTTGCCGTGCAGCCAAGGATGACCTTGGATCTGCAGTCCTGTTCCGCCTCCTGAGGGCTGGGGTTACAGGGGAGTGCTCTCTACCACCTCTTACTAATTGGATGGCGAAGGTGGAATCCAGGCTTTGTGCATGTTGGGCAGGCATCTGATCCACTTGGCTATTTTGCAAAAATAGCTACTTTCACAATGTATTGTTGGCTGGGGGAGGATCCTAAAGCCCAGATAGGATGCAGCCGCCCCGTGCAGTGCAAGAAGAGCAAAATGGACGACAAACAAACTGAATATAGAGCAGCAGCGACCCTACAATGTTCACCTGGTACCAGGCCAGCCAAATCTCTCCCTATCCAGAGGCTCAGGGAACTTAGCAGAAGAGGGGGTGGTAAGGCTATAGGAGCCTAAAGATGGAGAGTTCCGTTGCCGGACAAGTCACTCCGCTCAAGATAGGGCCGCCGCAGCCAGGAACTCATGACAGTGGAACTTGACCTCATCAGACCTGCACAGTGGTGAACATGTCAGTGGACCCTGTGGACTGGTGTGGCGAGGGGTCAGATAGACGCAGGGGAGTACCCGTATCAGTGGGCTGCCCAAGGAAGAGCTTCTCTGTCTGCCACAGGGGACTGAACCCCTCCCCCCTAGAGCAGATGATACAGAGGGAACCCCAGAACCCATAAACCTAAGGACAGGAGAATAGGAGGGAGCAGACTGGGCCCACGTAGGGGTGGGAGGGAGGGTGGATCAGGATGAGATAGGGAGGAAGGGTGGTTTGGGATGGGATGATAATGGGAAGGAAGGGAGAGACAAAGGGAGGGGGGGACCAAGGGAAGCAAGGAGCAAGTATATAAAAATGTAAATTTAATAAATTTATTTTTTTAAAAAGAGTGCTTTTCTTAACTCAAGGCACACTGGGAACTTAAAATCCTATATGCTTAAAGAAACAACACTCAAAAATCTCTCTAATTTCCCATAGGCGCCAAGAAACCCATGCTTGGGGCCTGTGCAGCATTTCAGCCCCTCTGCTTGCTCCTGTTGCTTGGCCGCCACCCCAACAGGCTCATGGTTGCATAAGTTTGTCTTTTAGGCCACAGGATGTTGGCATTCTTAATCACGACCAAAGGAAACATGGCAAAACCATTCTTTTTGGGCAACGCATTTTTCTTCCCCTAAACAGGTTCTGTTCCGAAGTAAGACACATGAAAGGGAGACCCCCATCTTCTACAGACAGCTCCTTGTTCCTCTGGTCTGCCCTCCCCTCCTCCACTCCCAGCTTCTGTTTCCCTTCATGCTAGTTCCACAGACGAAAGCTATAATCCCCAGGGCTGCTCCGAGGGTGTGAGAGGCTAAGACGAATCTGTGTCTTTGCTCTATTAATGGCGAGTTGCATAACGCAGGACGCGCGGTTGGCAAGCTTTGCCGCATCTGTTAAATATTAACAGTGCTTGTACTGGCAGAGGGAGCCTTGAAGTGCTTGGATACGGCTCAGCCAATCACAGAGAAGCTGGTTTCCATGGAAGCAGGAGCTCGGATTCATTCCATTCACAATGAAATCCTCACGACAAGACAGATCTGTAAAAATAACTCGTGTAAAATCAAAGCAAAATATTTCTGGGTGTTTGTTCTATGCCTTTTGGCATGCGTCTATTTTGCATTTGGAAAATAATCTAAAAATATCTGGGCATGCAGGAGGGCTCACAACCCAGCTGCAGCTCTCTGAGGACCTGGCCACTCGTGGGAGGTCTTCCGGGAACGTATCTCTGAGTGTTTGAGCTGTGGAACCGCCCTTGTTTACTTCCACATCGAAACACTTTAGACCTCATTTTAGGATGAAAAGCAGACTATCCTGGAGCCTGCTGAGCAAAGACCACTTCAAAGCGTGCTGATATGCTGATGATAAGCAAAGAGATAAAAGTGGCTAGTCATTTTCAATTTTTCTCTCTGAGGGCTTTAATAAGTCTCTAAAACAAGTAGGCAAGATTATTCTTCATGCTATCCATGAAAACCAGCATTCAGAGAGGTTAGAAATCTCAAGATCACATAACCCATGAAAAGTCCAATCTGTTTCTCATCTAAATTTGCTTAGTAGTAGACGCTGCAATCCCAAATGACTGGATCTTTTTATTTTATAATGGAGAGGGTCAGCACTGGTTGTCACTAGAGTTGAATGTATCTTTGCATCTGCTTACAGTGTCTACACGCCCATACCTCATGCACACACGCTCCCCCCACACTTGCTCTAACAGGACACTTCTTTCATTGTGACTGTTCACGGGCCTCTGCCTCACAGCTGGGTCATGAGCGCAGGTTACCAAGATCAGTTCTGTTTGATCTGGATTCTGGATATTCCTTCAGGTTATAATTGTTCAGCACAATCGCTACTTTATACAAACATCGCTAATCTAGAATCACCCAGTTGAAGGGGACAGAGGCAAGAGGATTATTACCTTGAGTTCAGGGCCAGACTGAACTATGCAGTGAGTTATGGCCAGGCTGGCTTTCAGAGTAAGAATCTGTCTACAAAACTAGCTAGACAGCCAACCAGCCATCCATCCAACCAACCAGACATCCAATCAGCCAACCTTAGCTAACCAGTCAAATAGCTAACCAGCCAACCAGCCAACCGATCAACCAGCCTACCAGCTAACCAGTCAAACAGCCAACCAGCCAACCAGTCAACCAGTCAACCAACCAATCAACCAGCCAATCAGCTAACCAGCCAACCAGCCAACCAGTCAACCAGTCAACCAGCTATCCATCCAACCAGCCAACCAGTCAACCAGCCAACCAGCCAACCAGCCAGCCAACCAGTCAACCAGCCAACCAGCCACACAACCAGCCAACCAGTCAACCAGTCAACCAATCAACTAGCCATCCATCCAACCATCCAACCAGTCAACCAGCCATCCAACCAGTCAACCAGGCAACCAGCCACACAACCAGCCAACCAGTCAACCAATCAACTAGCCATCCATCCAACCATCCAACCAGTCAACCAGCCAGCCATCCAACCAATCAACCAGCCAACCAGCCAACCAGTCAACCAACCAGCCAGCCAGCCAACCAGTCAACCAGCCAACCAGCCATCCATCCAATCAGTCAACCAGTCAACCAGCCAACCAGCCAACCAGCCATCCATCCAATCAGTCAACAAGTCAACCAGTCAACCAGCCAACCAGCCATCCAACCAGTCAACCAGCCAACCAGCCAACCAGTCAACCAGTCAATCAGTCAACCAGTCAACCAGCCAACCAGCCAGCCAGTTAACCAGCCAACCAGTCAACCAGATAAGCAGCCAACCAACCAATCAACCAACCAAATAATCAAGCAAACTGTAACTGTAATTGATCTACAATCTACCAGATGTGAGTGACAGGCAACGGGTTTCATGCAGGCTCTGAGCAAAGCTATGTTGTGTCTGAGGACAGGCAAAGCTTCTCACCCCAGTCTTATGTAACAGAGAAGTGAGCCAGGCATCTCTGAATCAAGGTCTGAAAGAAGCTTCTTTTGACTTCTAGAAGCTGGCTATTTCCAATGTTTAATATGTGAATCTGATGTCAAGCTTCTCTGTTTATTGCTTAAAAAATACTCCAAAAGTAAGGAGTACCTACTTGAAAGTGACAAAATTAGATTTTAAAAACTAAAAAAGTGCAAGACCAGCCTTCGCGCTTCTCCCTTTCAGTTCGTGGTACTTGAGTTTGGCCGACTGATGCACTAATGATCAACATCAAGAAATCAAGATGTTCGACGCTTACATTATTTATTTATTGTACATGAGTGTATAGGTGTATGTTCATGCGTGACCATGTGTTCATGTGTGCACTTGAATATGGAGAGCAGACTTTGACCTTAGATGTTGTTTCTCAGGAACCATGTATACACAGGGTCTCTCACAGATTTGGAGCTCGCCGATTGGGCCAAGTTGGCCAGTCAGCTTCAAGCCTCAGGGGTCCATTTGTCTCTGACTCACCAGCGTGGACATTATAGGCACATGTCACCATGTCCAGTTTTTTATGTGGGTGCTGGGGAGCAAACTGAGGTCATCGTGCTTGCATGACAAGCACCCCGAAGGCACGTACTGCACCGAAGTGTTCTGAAAACTGTAGTAAGCAGCTAATTACCAGCATGTGCTGTTCACCTCCCTGTCTGTCAGACGTGTCCTAACCATGTCTTTGTGTTTCAACACTGCCAGCCTGACCATTATTTGTAAGCTGGGGGTCTGAGGACGAATCGTCCCAGAGGTCAGAGCTCAGAGGACTACAGCCATCTGCCGGTTGGGTGTCTCAGAATTCCCCTCTGACAGCGCCTATGTCCTGACTCTGGGTTAGCTTCATAAGGCTAGCGATTTTGTCTGGGTTCACATCCTTTGTGGCTGGTTTACGGGTTTTGTGGGGTTCCAGATAAATAAGCAAGTTCAATCAGTTACGTCTGTTCTCGTCCCCTACCATGTGCCATTCAGGGATCGAACTCAGCTTGCCAGGTTTGTGAGCAGGTGCCTTTACCCGCTGAGCCATCTCGCCGTCCCAAGCAATCTTGCAGTCTGTGCCTTCTGGCAGCACTGAGAATTGACCTGGGGACCCCATGCTATGCGAGGTCAGCGCCCCACCACTTAGCCACTGTCCAGGCCTGTTTTGTCTTTCACTTGTTGGTTGGTTCATTTGAGACCATCGTATGTGTATCGTATGTGTCACAATAACCTCTGAGTTGTTCTGTGGATGAGTCTGGCCTTGAATTCCTGCCTCTCCTGCCTCTACCTCCCAAGTGCTAGGATTGCAGACCTGTATCCCTGTGCCCTGCCTACATCTATGTTTGCTGTAAATGCTGCTGTTCAGTTTGGGAGAGGGAGAGGGGGAGTATTTGGCCAAGTTTCTAGAGAGCAGACTGCAGACTATGTGAGACTACGATCATTCACAGCCAAGACTGTAACCTATTCCATTGTTTCAGAAGAAATGCTATTTTAAGAAGCAATGTCTTTGAGGTATATTTCTAGGAATCATGACTTAACATATCTATGAAATGTATGAATATGCGTAGATATGTATCTACGGATAAATGTATAACTAAGAATTCACTCACATGCTATGTTGTTTTTGAAAAGAATGCAGGCAGAAGTGACAAGACAGGAAAATGGGTGAAAGTCGTGGGCATGTGATGTGGCCAACACTGCCTGGTGTTAATTAGCAGCCCTTCGTGACACTTTGGTCTCTCTGTTGGTGGCAGATGACCTCTCTCTGGCCCTGAGGGACAGGCCAGGCAAAGTGCTTTCGGCCAAGTTGTAGTTTTAGCTCTTTTCTTTAGATCATGGAAGGTTTTGCTTTTGTTTTCAAAGGCACGTATAAAGACAGGAGAGACCACGGCATGTGTTTGATTATGAATCTGCAAGGAAGGTAGAGGTGTCCAGAGAAGGGAGCTGGTATGGCATGGGGGGGTGATCCTTCTGCAAAGATCTCAATTAAGGAAATTTGTCATGCTGCCGGACTAAGGTTTGCCCTGGGAAGAATCCCTTCAGGGTTAATTTAAACAGAGCTATTTTAAAAGGGGTTGAGAACTGGGCTGCTGGGCTCTGATTGAAGAGAAACTGTCTCCCTGGTGTGACTTAAAGGGCAGCAGAAGTTCAGGCACCCTGGTCTCCCCCCAACTCTCCTTTGCAGGGTTGGTGACTGAAGGCACTGTGCTGGGGAAAGGTCTGGCTTCCAGAAGTTCCCAGTAGACACGCCCCCACTTTCCCTGAGCTCCCCAATGACGCCCTTGTTGAACAGACAGGGAGGGGTCCCATCAGGCAGTGCCCCTCCGCTGAGGTCAAGCCTCAGGCCTGCCTTGTGAATGCCCCCTTTTGCCATCAGAAGCTGAGGCCAGTGGAATTGTCTCAGGGAGACCTGGCGGTAGGGTGAGGCACCTGTAGCTCCCACACCGCCATGGCCCAGCAACCTGTGCAGACCACTTAAGGGAGGAAGGACTTCAGTGGGCTTGGGACTGCAGAGCGCTTCAGCCCGCCGCAGGCAGCGGGGCATGATACAGCAACATGTCTTTCGTGTCACAGCAGACCAGGTTGCAGAGAGAGAGTACTGGAACCTTCTCTAGTGACCTGCCTCCACCCGTTGGTCCCCACCTCCTGAGGGTTCCGCAGCAGGCCCACATGGCATCAGCAGCTGGGGAGGGCAGCCACAGAAAACATGAGCTTGCAGGGGGGGGGCTGTTTCTAATTCAAACCACAGCAGAGTGTTGAGGGAGAGAGACAGGAGTTGAACATGTGACCTGTGCTTGGAGAGGGAAAGGAAGGAGAAGAGAGGGAGGGAGGAAAAGGGGAGGAGGGGAGGGAGGAAAAGGGGTGGAAGGAAGGGGGAGAAGGGGAGAAGGCGGAGGGGGGAAAAGAGGAGAAGAGGGAGAGGGAGAGAGGCGGGGGAGGGAAGAGAAGGGAGATCTACTTTGCACTTGGGCCCAAGGCTTGTTCCACCTTTTACTCTCGCAAGATAATAAGTGTATGAAGAAGGAAACCAGGTGTTCTGCCACGATTGACCTTTTCCAACGGGATCGTACAGTAATTTCTAAGTGAGGACATCTCTGGCTTCCCGATTCCGCATCCCACAGCACTAGCTCAGCGCTTTGGCTTCCGTCCCGTGGCTCCTGTTTGTTCTCACCCCGAGATGGTGGGGGTTTCCCGTGGAAAACAGCCACGGTTGCTCAGCACCAGGGTCCCTTGCTTCATGCCAATCTCGTGCTCTTATTTCGGGGGAAGACAGGATCTCACTGCAGTGTGAACCTGCATTTCCTGATGGCTAAAGATGGACTTTTTTTCATGTATTTATTGGTCATTTTATGTCTATGGAGTTCAGTTGCTAATTTATTAATACATTATTTGCTATTTTGGTGTTTGACGTGCCTGTGCGCTGGGACTTGAACCAGTGACTCACACATATTCTACTACTGAGCTAACCCCTCCTACATTTTAAATTTTATTTTGAGATCAGTCATGAGGATGAGGATGTTTCCAGTGTGGCCTTTTACTTCTGATACTCCTGCCTCATCCTCTAAGTAGCTGAGATAGATGCGAGCTGCTGTGGCCAGGTAGAGCTTCTTATGTTCATGGACATTAATCCCACGGGCAGCTGATGGGTCATAAACCTGCGACGTCACCACGGAAACCAGTGTGCAAAGTCCTTGGAAAACCAAGGACCCAGGGGTGGGTCAGTCAGTGAAGGGCTCGCAAAAGTGCCAGGACCTGAGCTCGAAGCCTGTGCTTCAAGCTACCTGTGGCAGTGCACACCTGTGACTGTAGCACTGGTAGGGGACAGTCCCGGGAGCTGGCTGGCAAGGGCTCATCTGGATCAGTGAGCTCCAGGTGTAGTAAGAGACTGTGTCTCTCAAAATAAGGTGGCAAGCAGGTGAGGAAGAAACCCTAAACCTCTGGCCTTATGTGCATGTGTGCGTACATACACTTACACACAAATATGCATGCATGCACACAACAGCACACACACACAAATATGCATACATGTACACAGTAGCACACACACACAAATATGTATACATGCACACAATAGCACACACACACAAATATGCATGCATGCACACAGTAGCACACACACACAAATATGCATACATGTACACAGTAGCACACACACACAAATATGTATACATGCACACAACAGCACACACACACAAATATGCATGCATGCACACAGTAGCACACACACACAAATATGCATACATGTACACAGTAGCACACACACACAAATATGCATACATGCACACAACAGCACACACACACAAATATGTATACATGCACACAACAGCACACACACACAAATATGTATACATGCACACAACATACCACGCACGCACGTGCTCATGCATACACTGCACACAAATGTATAAACACATTCATGTGAACATGTACACATGCATAAAGCACACCCATATGTACACATACACATGTATACACCATGCACACACCTTCATGAACATGTACACATGTATGTAGCACGGTACACATGTATACAGCACACATACACATGTATACTCCATGCCCATACCTTCATGAACATATGCATATAGCACACCCATATATACATGTACACATGTGTACACCATGCACATACCTTCATGGGCATGTACACATACATAGAGCATGCACATATGTACATGCACATCTGTATATAGCACAGTAATGCATGAACATGTATAATGAGCATACATTCACCAGATGCCCGTACTCCCCACATGAACATGTACATTTTCACACATATGAATGTGCACACATGTTCACACATACCACTCATAAACATGCATGAATGTCTACCACACGTGTACACATAGTACATTCAGGGAGATATACACGTATGCACACATGAACATGTGAACACACACCACCCTCACATATAACTCTACAGACAAAGAACTACCATGTGACCCAGCTACAAGTACACACCTGCAGTGTGCACACCACTGGTCATGCTTATTACTGTGGTATTCACAATAGCCAAGAAGCAGAGCCCCCCTACAAGCCCATCCAGAGATGAACGGATGAGGGGAACCTGGTCCAGATACACAATGGAATTTTATTCTACTGTGAAAGAAACACAATCGTGATTTTGCAGGAAAGTGGGTGGATCTGGATATCATGTTGTTAAGTGAAATAAGTCAGGCTCAGAAAGACAAACGCCCCATGTTTTCTCTCATCTGTGGAAAGTAGACCAAAGGCTATGTGTGTGTTAGGGGTGTGGGTGTTATGTATGAGCAGCCTTGAAAGGAGAGAACGAGGTCCTAATGAAGGTGTGAAATGAATGGTAATGAAACACATGCGATAGGAAACTGACTGGGAAGGAACAGGGGTCAGGGGAGTGGGGGGTGGTGAGGGGTGGGAGGGTTGGGGGTGGAGAAGGAGGGGCAGGGCTGGCCCGGAGAGGACAAAGAATAAGGACCAAGTACTGCAACTTAATGAATGACGGCGCCTTGGTAAAACCCATGACCTGCAAAGCTAAAATAGAGAAAACCAGTCAGAGCAAATGACAACTGGCTTGCCTTGGACTTTTAAGTTTAAGAGAGTTGGCAAATGGTCAAGCGGAATGTGATAGACTTCCCCCACCCCCCAAAGGATACAGGGGTGCAGACAATCAGGCTGGCATATAGAGATATGAAGTTCCTACGAATGCAGTGGAATGACGTCACTTTCATCCCACACTACCCCATCACACCCCTCACCTTTTCCCATTGAAAACCTTCTTCCAGGTCAGTCTCCCCCCATTTTCATGTCTTTTGTGTGCGCGGCCCACTGCGTTTCCTCTGGGATACCTGATGCACGTGCTGGGGCATGGATGAGAGACCAGTGTGTGAACCACTGAAGAGAGCGGCCCCCTTCCCACAGCCAGCACGAACCCACAAGGGTCCCTCAGGGACAGATGTGGTCTCATGAGTGTTCTGCTTTCCACGGTGAAACGGCGTCCGACTCCATCTTGTGCAGGTCTTGCAAATAGCTGAAGAATTCTTCCCTGCCTGCGGTCAGTTGCGATTCCCTGTACTAAACGTCTCCCCTGACACCAGGAAGCTTGAGAGACAGATGTTTCAAAAGAAGTCAGTGGAGCTCGTGCTCAATGAGATAGAAGCCCGGAGGGGATTGGTTCAGCTCCCTTCCCCCCAACTTGGTATGCTCACCCCACCCCTGCACACACAAAAAGATGTGAAAAGAGAGACTAGTCGGGAAAAAGAAGGTTTTCAATGGAAAAAGGAGGGGGTGTGATCGGATAATATGTGGCGAAATGACATAAATACACTGTGTTCAGGTATGAGGCCGTCAAAGAACTTTTAATAAAATTGTTTTGTGGCTGAGCACATCTTGGCCTTGGGGTGGTAGAAGCAGCAGTTTCAAGAGTTCCAGGCCAGCCTCAGCCATGCAGGGAGTTTGAAGCCAGCTCCAGCTACGTGAGAGTCTTGCCGTACAAGTCTGAAGACCTGAGTGCAGCCCTCAGAACTTATGTGAAAGGTGGAAGCGAGGAGCGACCCAGCAAAGCTGTCCTGTGACCTCCACATGAGTTTCGTGACCTGCATACATGTGCACATACGCGCGCACATGCAAACACACACACACACAATGATAAAAATAAAATGTCCTTGGAAAATGCATGCATACCACAGTGTGTGTATGGACATCACATGACGACCCTTGAGAGTTGACTCTTTCCTCCTCCTTGAGGATGTCCGCAGCCAACCCCAGGGTATAGGGACCACAGGACAAGTGCCTTTACCTGCTCAACCATCTTTCCCAAGGACAGTGGAAGTAGAGTGGGGGGTCTTTCCTTAGTGATTCCACCCACGTGCGAGGATGCTCTGCTGATCACCATGGAGATCCAAAGGGCAGCTGGACTTTCTCTTTGCTATGCAGATCAAGATCTGGACAAGAGTAAAGCGCTCATGAATGCTACCAGTGACTGTCCATTGAAAATAAGTCTCCTGTCTGTGCCTTATGCCCTCCCCCTGGCAATTGAGCAGACAAGGAGAGATCCTGAATTTTTCAGATTAGCAAATTACTTTGCTTTCTCTTATAAACCCCAAAGGCCCATTGCTGAGCATTCGAGTTATCACCTCATAGGTGGGCTAAGTCCTAGAAGGCATGTGAAATCCCCCGTGGTTCAGTAGCTTTGATTTTCCCATGTGGGAATTCTCTGCTTAGGGCAGACGGTTCTCTCCAGCTGAAAACTATAAACTGTGCAGGCACATTTCATTCCAGCTTCCCACCCTCACACACAGGCCGCTCAGTCTCGGGGGATGATGACATCCCACAATCAGTTCACACACCCGCCATGTCTGTCCCCACCCCCAGGATGGGTGCTATACGTGCCAGTGAGAAGAATGTAGAATAGGGACTAGTGATGCGACTCAGTGCATAGAGGGCTTGCCTAGCACACCCAAGGCTGGGGGTTCAAATCTCAGCATTGCATAAGCTGGTGTGACACATGCCTATGATCTCAGCACGCCTCGTAGCTGAAACAGGAGGGTCAGAAGGTCAAGATTGTGAGCTCAAGGCCTGCCTCGGTGCATGAGACCCTGTCTAGCAAAGCAAAGCACGGAAATCCACCAATGAAGTCTCAAGGGTCCTGGCTTGTCTCTTGCGGTGCTAATAACAAGTAAAGCCTGGCTTTGAGTTTGAATCTCATGTTCTGAGCCTAAGATTCCCCAGCCTGGCAAGTAAACCTGGTTCATATTCAGAGGCAGAGCTGTCTGAACACTCATAATTAGGTCGCTTCCAGGTAATGAGGACATCGTGACACTTTGCTGATTCCTCTGGTCACAAGGTGCACACAGGCATTTGAAGGTGGGTAGTCTGAAGATCATGCTATTGGGTCCAGGCTAGATGCAGCTTCGCCCAAGGGTGTGCATAGTAGTCTGAGTTCTTCCTTTCAAAGCCCAGGCAGAGGTTGAGGAAATCAGGTGGGGTACGTGGCCTACTCTGGCATCTATGGTTTCTAGACATTATTTTTCTTTAGCCTTTCAAAAGCAGCTCCATTCAGTCTTCATAATCACCCTTGGAGGTGGAGACCATTGCTGTCTAATTTATAGGCTCAGAAACAGGAGTCCAGAGAGGTTTAGTGCCTTGCCCCCAGGTCACAGAGTAGAGACTTGGTCCTAGCTGTCTGAGAGATGAAAGGCCAGGAGCTCCCGGGTTCCTTGTCCCTGGGAACCATGTGGCCCCACCCACCTGGCTCTGCTACACAGCCTTTCCCTAGGAACCCTTACCTACGCCAGGAGACAAGTGGCTTGGGTGTCCCCTTCCCATCACTGAGTGCCACGACTTTAGAGATGTCTCCATTCTCAGCCACCACGGCTGCAGAGGCCCCTTTTCTCTGGCCATGCCCACCGGGCCCTCAGCTCTCTCTGTTAGTAGAGGATGTGGGCAGAAGTGGCTGGTTCTCTGCCTGTGCCAAACAGGCAAGTCAGCCTGTCCTAGATGATCTCTGTCCACTTTTCCTTCTTCCCTGATGTGCAGTCGGAGGGATGATGCCTTTAGACAATTCTCCATGACCTTTGAACCTAGGGAAAGGTAGGAGACAGAACAGCAACAGAGGTTATGTTTCTAATGAACTCCGAAAGGTCAGCTTGCCCTTGTCAAGGTAAAAGCCTTGCCCTTTGCCATATGCTTGGTCCTCGCAGACTGTGTGGGCGTGCCTGTGTGTGCATTGAATGACAAGCAGCGGCAGCAGTAGCAGGAGAAGGAAGGGATAAGGAGAATAGGAGGAGGAGGGGAGGGTAGAAGGAGGAGGAAGAGGAGGAGGAAGAGGAGGAGGAAGAGGAGGAGGAAGAGGAGGAGGAAGAGGAGGAGGAAGAGGAGGAGGAAGAGGAGGAGGAAGAGGAGGAGGAGGAGGTTCTTCCCTGAAAGTATTTTCGGTACTATTTAAAGCTGCATATGCTCAGCAGAAAGAATGCTTGCTAGAGAATGCAGGAGCTGAGGCCTAGCATGCTTGAAGCCCGTGTCCAGAAAGCAAACTGGGGACAGCGCGTTCCTTGTCTGTAATCCCCGCATGCAAGGAGCAGAGGCAGGAGGGTCAGAAGATCAGAGCTATCCTCAGCCGGTTCAATGACAAAAGACCCCTGACCCCAGAAAGCAGAGCCGGCCTGCTCACAACCGGAGAGCTGGTCTTGTTCTGAGCTCGAGGTTGTCTTTCCTTCCTCCCAGGGCTTCTGTACACACACAGCGAGGCCATTTCTCCCGGGGACCAGGACTTGTCCCGAACCTGGGTAGAACCTCCTTGGCCATGGTTTGCTCTCTTGCCTCAAGAGGGACCGAGGGCTGCCCAGCTGTGGTGAGTGATCTGATGGGCCATAGGTGCTTTGCTCCCTTGGCTTTGGATACACGAAGGGGTAGAACCGCTCTCCTCTACCACCAGCATTGCTTTGTCTCTAATTGCTCCACCCGGAGGACTAAGACCCTGAAGTCCTGTTAGCGGATATATGTGCACACCTCTATTTCTATATATGCTGTGGCTGCACGCAGGCAACTCCCCACACACGTCCATAACAGATACCTGTGAGAGACAGTTTCCACGTTTATGCACATAGTACCGAGATGGGTGAAGGGCGTTTTCATTTATAGGAAGAAAGGCTATACTAATGAAGAACAGAGAATAATGTTTTCAGTTTCCTTGGTGGAAAAGTCATTTTCCCAGATTAAATTGTCTCTTACTCTCTTTCCTGGCGGTCTCTCTTGGCTTGAAATTCTTGGCGCGCTTCTGCATGCAGTTCTGTGTGGGTTGCTCTACCAGGGCCTACGGCTGACACGTCACTGTATTGCTAGAATTTGGTAAGTATTAGCAGGCAAATGCCTTTGTCCCGTTCCCTCTCCGTGGCCCTCCGCTCTCAGGACTCCCCTTTCTTCTCCCCACCTTGGTCCCAGGGATGTGAACACTTATTGCTTTGTTTTCTGGCTGCCTTGCAAATAGGCTTGGGCTCCTGTCGGGTACAGTACACTGAATTTTAACGAGCACAAAGCAAGCTGGTAGGAAAGGGTGACGTCAGCCTAGCCAGAAAGACTGCATTGATTTGAAAGTGGCTCTGAGGGCCAGATTCAGGCGATCCTCCCCTCCCTCCTGCCTCCCGGTCAGTCAGCTCCAGGCCAGGATAAGTAGAAACCTGATTCCCCAGAGGGGATGAAACCCTTTGAAATGCAAGTTGAGAAAGGCTGGTGTCTGCATGTAACTCTGGGTGGATCTTGCAAATCTGCCATGTCCCAGAGGTTAAAGGATACATACAATCCATGTGGTATTGACTCTGGAGTTTTCTTTTTCAGGTTAGGACAGGACTCATTCATTGAGTTGAAGCGTCTCTTCTGGCCTGTCTTCCCATCTGCCGCCTACACCATTCCTTGGAGCACACTGGGGGGCATGGGGTGGAGGACACTAGGATGCTGCATGCAGTGAGAAAGCCCAGCCCACTGAGTGTGGGAAGCCAGCGCAAGAGCCATCTGCAAGGACTGAGGGTTTATACAGAGCCAGAGTCGCCAGGCCAAGTGGATAAAAGAAGATGAAAACACAAAGTCCAGTGTGTAGCCACATGGCCAGTGTCCTCTTCACAACTCTTTAGACTCTCTCTATACACACATGCATATGTACACACACACACACACACACACACACACACACACACACATACACACACAGATTGCTGCCATTCCAACCATTTGCTTCCTTTTTTTAAAGCTTCCTTATAGCTTGCAGGTTTAGCTAGTGATTAATGAGTTCATTAATGAGCAAAGATGCTTAAGCGCTTTGAAGAATAAATATACCACTTACTGCAAGGTTGTACTATAGAATATTCAGACCTTGTGGCTGTTCGTGGGATGTTTCTGGGGCTTAGTGAGTAAGGTACCTGCTCACAACCTGCAGACTATATTTGGTTCCTGAAAACCCACATGGTCAAAGGAGAGAACCAACCACCTGAAGTTGTCTTTTGACCTCCACTTTGAACCACCGCATTCTCTCTCTCTCTCTCTCTCTCTCCTCTCTCTCTCTGTTGCTCACTTGCTCTCAAATAAATAATTTTTTAAAAGGTCATTTACGGGTTGGAGAGAGGGCTCAGGGGCTAAAGCTCCGTCTTGCAAGCAGAAGGTCCTAAGTTCAGATCTCAGGTGGAAACAGTAGCAGCCCACACTTGTGGTCCTAGTGGGTAAAGCCTAAGAAATCCCAGAACAAAGCAAAGAGGTAGAAGCAATCCAGGTTGATTCCCAACACACACACACACACACACACACAAGGTCATTTATCTCTTCACACTTCTCATAAAAAACAAAGCAAAGCAAAACAAAGGACACTTCAATGTGATAATTTCAGACATTCATTAACCTTTTTAGTAACTAACCTTAATAACTTAGGTTTCAATGTACTTTTAAATTTTGAAAATGGATTTTACTGCGGAGTTCTCTCTCTCTCTCAATGACAGCGCATGGGTGTCTTGTTACAAGTGTAGTGGTTACAGCACACTCTCAGTGTTGGTCCTCACTGTCCATCTCGTTGAAGCTGTGTCTTTGTTGCCTTGGCGTCTGCTGTGCACATGAGGCCCTTGGGCTTCTGGGAACTCTGTCTCTCTTCCCATCCCTTCATAGGAGACCTGGCAGTGCAGATGCCCACATGACTCGGCTATATTCTAGGGATTTCAACACATCTCACACTCATGTGCAAGAGCTTTACCTAACAACTCATCTCCCCGCCGCCCTCGCTGGTTTCAAATTTGAGATTCTCATCTCTCCGTCTCTGGAGTGCTGGGATTACAGGCATGTGTCACCCCCCCCCCCAGTTTTTTCTCTTGCTTCTTATTTGACCCAATGACTACTTTCTCCTTTACCAAGTTCTCCATTACCAAGCTCTGCCACCGTCAATGTTCTGAGACCTCTCTCCCACTCAAGCCAGCCCACCATGGAACCGTTTGTTGCGTTTCCTGTGCTTACAAGGACACGTATTCCTGGTACTTGATCCTCAGTGACCTCCCAGTACACAGGAACCAATTATTCCTAAACAGAATCTGAGCATAAATCCAGTGAATGTTATAGAATAAGCAGTGTCCCAGGAACAAAGAGACAGATCTCAGTGTGGGACGTGGGAATCCCAAATGCTAACAAGGGAGGGTGAGCTTCAAGTTGATGCGCAAAGGATTCACAAACTTCCTGGAGGTAGGGGTCGTCCTGCGCCGAAGGAAGGCAGCTGCGTAGGGGCGGGCAGGTCCGCTGCGTGCTTCAGCCTGATACTGCTACAGACCAGAATGGAATCCCAGGACCATGCAAGCTTAGGGTCAATGTACTAAACTTGCAAAGAAATAGAGCATTTCTTATTTCCCAGAGTGGCCAACAGCAGAGGACATGGACTCTTCGCGGTCACCTCTCTGAAATGCTTAGAAGACTAACCTCGTTTGGTGTGATGGATGGTTAGCCAACCCAGAACTCAGGAATCGCACCACAATGGAAGAGAAGGTCAAACTGGACTCAAGTCCTATCTGCCCGGGGGCAATGTGAGCCTGCTCCTTCCTCTGCCAAGTAATTACAAGAAGGGAAAGAAAAAAACCTCGGGTCTGTCCACATGGCAGTGTCCCATCAAAACTGGGTGGAGATATGAATAAGTAACCATTTGGTTGATGAACCCTGTGAAATGAACAAGTGCCATCAAGTAAAACCTGGGGAGAAATTGCCTTTGATTGAGCACATGTTCTGCCTCATTAAAGATTAACTCATTTTTACCTACTGGTGTCACGAGGCAAGCAAGGAACTAGACCCAGGCTGTGTTTGAAAGACGAATGGACGCAGAGACCAAAACAAAAGAAAAGCCTGGCCCACTCCACGGGGAACAAGTTAGAAATAATGTACTAGCATCCGCCGTCTCTTGGAGTATGTGTGTGTATGTGGGGGGTGGGTAATCCCAACAACTACTTAAAAAGAACATTTAGATGTCTTCTAGATGGCTTTTACACGGTCTGAGTCCATTGTTGGTAAATGGGAATAGAGGCTTACAGGCTGCTCATCCCCAACTGATACAATATCATGCTTGAAGCATTTCTAAGTGTGCTGGGAGCTCAGAGGGAGCTGTAGTTCTGACATCACTCGCCATCCATTGTCACTGTTAACGGAGGTGACGTTCGCCCTGAGTCAGAAAAAAAAGACGGGAACCCAAACCTCGCTTCTCTGATGTCTGACAAAGCAGCAGGAAGCTGAAGAAGATTTGGCCAATGTCGGTCACATGATGCCTTTTAAGTTCACAAGGCAACCTGGTTTTGGACCCACAGTGCAAGAGCCAAAATTCATTTCTATTCTTGACTAGTTTCTCAAGGCTGTTTCTGTAGAAGCGAGTGTCCTTCAACAAGGATTTGGATGCTAGCCATTTGAAGATGCTGGTTCACATATTGTTGCAATGTGTAAGACACTCAGCAAACTCAGGAAACTCTGCTTATTTTGCAATATTAGCCATCATCCATCTTCGTTATGTAGGCTCCTTCCGTAGGATGGAAGCCAGGGTTGGCGTTAGGAACTGGATGCAGGTAAAGCATTAACTGCTAGTTTTTAGGCCTCCCAGCTAATGTGTAGCATGAGATCATCTCTGGGGCTGGTTCTATTGTGACTTCCTTACATCGTGCATGGCTCTCGTCCTAACTGGCACAGAGCCCAGCAAGTTCAAACCTGCTTGCTAGCAGTATGTGTGGGGTGCAAAGTCATTGAACTGGGGATGCTTCAGCGCAATGAGACCGGCTGGTAGGTACAGAGTGACCCTGCTTTTGCAGCCATTCTTTCTCCATCATGAACATCTCTTGGGGACTTGCCACACATGTAAATCTCAGGGTAGGTCCCAGGCCCAGGATGCCAGAAACGCTGCTCTGAGTTATCGGCCAACTCTGCAGAAACCATTAAGGTGGAGCTTAGCAACCACGGGCGTGTTGGCACAGCCTATAATCCCAGCATGTGGAGGCCAAGGAAGGAGGATGGAAAGTCTAAGGCAGGCTGTGTAACCGAGACCATGTTCTTACTGGTTACTCTCTGTGCCACCGTGAGATGCCACACAAAGTCAAACAACAGAAGGGAGAAAGGCAGATGTGCTCAGCTTGGGGTGCCATGGGGAGACTCAGTCTGTCATGGCGGAAAAGACATGGCTGCGGCAGAACCTGGAGGCGGCCTGAGTCACTGCAGACATCATGGAGGCCGAGAGCTGCTGCTGCAAGCTCAACAGCAGACTCACTAGTTCATGCAGGGCGGGGCTGACCCACCTCAAGGCCGCCCCCTGTGACTGCCTTCCTCCAGCAAGGCTCCATCTCTTTAAGGTGTCATGACCTTCGCAAATACTGGTAACAGCTAAGGATTCAAACACATGAAATGTGGAGGGACAACTCACTTTTCAAACCATGACCATGTTTAAAACAAAAACAAACAAAAAACCCCACAAATGCATGAGAAGTTAAAGTGGCCAATGATTTCATTCTGTGTCCTGACTTAACCCACTGCATCACAGGTACCAGATGCACTTGGGTGGTCTATGAGGCCAGATGGAATCTGCTGCAACCTGCAGATGTTCAGCCATTAATTTGGATTGAAAGCATTTTTTTCAATAATCCCTCAGGATATCTACTGTTTCGATGCACAGCCCTAGACACACGCAGTCTTCCCTTCTCATCTGCGGCTCAGCTCCCCTCCTCTGTGTTCCTTCGTTCCTTGTACGCTCATTCTGTTGCTTGGAATCAAGTCTGAATTTTATCATCCGCAGCTCAATGCAATGAGATTTGGAGATGACTGTCTCTTCAAGGATGTTTTTCCTAAGTGCCTGTCCTCGGCACTGCCTTGGCCATAATCTTTGTCCCCATCTCTTGCGACTACTTTTCTCAAGTGGAGTTGCCAACCGATCGCCTGGAAAAGGTTTTAAAAAAAAAAACACATTTTGCCATCTTCTACTCTAAGCAAGCACTGAGTCGGATTGCAGGGCAGAGTTTGTGTCTCTGGCCAGGTTTGTGGGAGTTTCTTTCGCTGCCACTGAGTCCTTCAAAGCTGACACAGGGTAGAGGGTGGGGAATTTCATACTTCATGAAGGGGCCCTCGGGAAATATTTCCGGCAGATAGGCTGAAAGGGCTAAATGTTCCCTCTCCCAATGGCTCCGTAGGGCTTGAATTCAGCTTCTCTTGTAAGAGTATGAAGCAACCCATAGACGACAGATGATACATGCATGAGGTGTGCACAAGGAGCTGTGTGCTGGTAAAACTTTGTAGGGGCCGGGAAATGGCTCCCTGGCTTAAGTGTCCAAACTAAAGCATGAAGACCTGAGTTCAGATCCTCCAGGACTCACTAAAAAAGCCAAGGGTGGCAGCATACATAGCAGAAAGGGAAGCAGAGACAGGCAAAGACAGGCCAAGTCAGTGAGTTCCACATCAGGGAGAGACCGTGTCTCCCAAAACAAGGTGGTAACAGGGCATCCAGCTCCCTCTGTCCCTTGGCAGAGGGAGAGCTGAGGTCACAGAGGCCGAAGGTCAGGGGTGAAGGCAGACTTTACCCTCTGACCGTGACAGGGCTGTGTCTTCCACGAATCCACCACAGCTATGCATATTTCCACAGGACCGACATGGCATTTGTCTTGTGAACATTTCTCCATGGAAGGATCCCTAGCTCACGAGCTCCCGCACCCACCTGGGACTAGAGGATGGAGGTGGAGGGAACTTGCTTTCCTCTGTGGTATACCCAGTGATGTGTGTGCCCAGACACCTGCCATCAAAAGCAACCCAGATGAAAGTCAGCGGGTCACACATGAGAAAAGACAAGAACACGGGAGGGAGACAGGCAGGGAAGAAGAAGGATTGTAATGGGAACAGGAAGGGGCATGAGACTGGAGACTGAGGCGGAGCAAATCATAAAGTCACTGTATCCATGTAGGTATGTACCAAATGAGGTAGAGAGTGATAACAAAGGGGGCCAGCATCTGCTCATGGCTTTCACAAACGTAGGCGTGGGTGAGTGTACGTACCTGCAAGCACGCACACACACACACACACACACACACACACACAAGATTTACAAATAATAAAATTTTATCATCAACAACAGGCAACAAGGACTGTAGTTAGCTGGCCTCTAAAGTAGGTGATAATTTAATGTGATAAACACGCACCACAGTGTTTGAAATGCTACCCTGAACTCAGTGAAAGGCTTTCAGCATGCGCTGGGCAATAAAGGAAGCCATTGTAACAGACCCGTAATAGACCCAGCGCACAGTCGATAATCACAGGCGATATTGCTGGGTGACCTTGAATGAAGTCTTGCTGACATGTGGGAACTCTTGTGGTTCAGGCTGAGGGATCATGGGAGTCTCCATCTGAATTCTAATTTAGCCTGTTCATTTCTCTCTTTTTTCTCTTCCGTGTATAAATGCTCCTCCACCTAACTGACTTTCCAGCAAAGAGCTGGGTGAGCGATAATTTGTTTAATGTTGTAAAAACACTGGATAAAGTGCTCAGTTTACGCGAAGAGAAGAACCAGGCGTTAGCACGTGGGGGTCTGGGCAGAGCCTACAGTGCATTGTCTCCCACCAGTGGCACTTTGCCCTCCTCTGAAATGCCCCTGTAGAACCCGGGTCTGCTCAGGAAGCCTCAAGTAGCCTCTGTGAGTGAGATCGCAGGCCTTAGCCTCGAAGCGTTTTTTAAAGTTGCTAAGGGGAAGCAGATGCGCCTCTGAGCGCCGGGCCAGAACCTTGGCGTTCCCAAGGAAATAGAAGATTTCTCGTGACCTGGACTCCGGCAAACAAAGCCAAGAGATGTGTGGTTTCAAGAGATGCAGCAGTATCCTGGAAAGAGAGAAGGAGGGGAGAGAAAAAGAAGTCCCCTAATTAGAATTGTCATTTGTCTCCATTTTGTGAGATCTGTCGTTAAAGGTCTGGCTCCCAGATTATAGTTTTCTTTGAGGCTTTCTGCACTTTCATTTTCCCAAGTAAAAGGTTGGTCTTAACTTAAGCTCTCCAGGTTGTGACTCTTTCTTTCTCTCTGTTATCCAGGAAATAATTCTTTTTTTTTTTTTAAATCACTTCCTTTTCAACTTAAGCTGAAATCAAAGAAGCTATTGCTTTGGACCAAATGTTAGTATGTCCTTAATCAGAAAAAAAATGTCCAGAGACTTATGTTACCCCTGACTAAGATGGCACCATGTCCTGGATCCTGTGGAGAAACACCAGAGCAGGGTTATGCTTTATTTTCTTAAGGTGGGGGAGGATGCAAATGCAGAGAGACAAGGACTGAATTAGGTTTATAATGAGCCCAAAGATGAAAATGGAAGCTGGGAACCCCTGGATCTCTTTGATTCTTGAACCGTGGTGGGGTAACCCTAGAGTTAGTGGGTTAGTTAGTCTGTTTGCTGTTCTGGATAAGTGAAAGGAGGGGACGCGCTGGTCAAGGTGAAGCTCAGCCCTAACAACGGTGATTTGATTTTACAATCAATGAACTTAGTTTCTTAAGTACTTTTTAACTGACTTATAATCTAGAAAACTCCTAAAAGCCCCGGCAAGAGCGAAGGCCGATGTCAATAGGGTCAGAGAGAGGACAGACTTTCTCTGGAAGGTCAGGTCGGAACGTTTGTCTGGGGCCTTTCGGGGACCCCTGCCGCTTGTGAGGATGGGCACTGCCTACATTTTTACAGACAGAGGCACAAGCGTTGGCTTCGTCTGAGCAGTAGGAAGACGTCTTGCCCCAGCCTCTCACTTCGGGACCAGTCCTTCCTTGCATCCCCACTTCTAGGTGTGGGACAGAGAGAAAGAGGATCATGTTCCACAGGTGGCACGTGCCGGCACGTGACTGGGCATAGGGCAGAAGTAATGGCTCAGTTCTGAAGTCGTCCTGACTGCTGACGGGCGCTTTTGTGTCCATTCAAGGAGTTGGGCAGATCGTTCCATCTGGTCAACCATCGAGCGTCAGACAGGAAAACTCGCTTCCATGTTCACAGAAGGAATTGAGATCCAAAGAAAAGATCATTTCAGGTGTCGGGCAGGTGACTCAATGGGTAAATGAGCCGTGCATCACAAACATAAGGACATGAGTTCAAATCTTTGAACCCACTTCAAAGCTGGCCACTGGGCTAGCCTGGGCTAGCCTGACCTACACATCATGTAGAAAAGAGTCTGTCTCAAGCAAAGTGAAAGGTAAAGACTGACATCCAACATTGTTCCCTCATCTCCATATCTGTAACAGGCATGTGCTTATAATCACGCATCCAGATACACACACACCATACACTGTACACACACACACACACACACACACATGCATGCACACACACATGCACACACACATGCACACACATACCCATGCACATACACACAAGCACATACACACATACACACAAGCACATGCATACACATACACACATACAATACACATACATACATGCACACGTACATACACAGATACACACAAGCACATACATACACATACACACATACAATACACATACATACATGCACATATACATACACATATACACACAAGCACATACACACATACACATGCACACACACACAAGCATATACACACACAAGCAGATACATACACATACACACATACAATATGCATATACACTTGCACACATACATACACATATACACACAAGCACATACACACACATACACACAAACACATATACACAAGCACATACACACATACAATACACATATATACATGCACACACACATAAAATACACATATACACATACACATGTACACATATACACATAAATGCACACATTCATACATACACACATACTCAAATACATACACACATCCACATATGTATATACACACAAACACATACATACATACATACATACACACATACATACACATACATACAGACACATACACACTGTATAATTTTTTTCCCCTCATATCTTCATTGTCTTAGCAAACATTCGTAAAAGGATTTTCAGTTTATAAAACTGTTCTGCTTTCTTGACTGGACATTTCGGCCCAGGAAGATGACATGGAACAGAAGTGGGCGTCGGCCATGAAGATGAGGGTGGGAAACATCATCCCGCTCCTTCCTGGCTCCCTTCCACCACCAGCCCCTCTCCTACCCAACTCTTACCATTGCTACATTATTTTGGGGTTCACTGCTTGAACGCTCTGAATGAAGTCAGACCACAGCTTCCTTGGGGTCCCTGCAAGAGTCCGTGATTCCCACCCATGCTCCCCTGTCCAAATATTCTGAAACAGAGCTGCGGCCTCATTGCTGGCAAGCCAGAGGCTGATGGTTTTCCCAGGGTGTAGCCCTGGGAAAGCCTCGGTGGGTTCGTCAGCCCCGTGCACTGAACTCAGTGCTCCACGATCCCCCTTGCCCTCCAAACCCATGGGCCACTTTCGGGTGCATTGCCCTCTGTGGGGTCGGACACTCCAGCCCCTGATTGGTCCTAACCTCTCTCCCACTTTATGGCTTAATACTCACCATGATTTCTAACCACTTGTATCTCAATTCCACATGCAAATATAAACCCTACCAGTGAGTTTGCTGTGTCCATTGGCTTGTCGGTGATTGGATGGTTGGTCTTGTCTTGGACTCTGGGCTGTTCTGAAAAGCTTTGCTCTGAGCATGTCGTGAAGGAATCTTGATGGCATTTGCTGATGGGAGAGAGTGTGGGTGGGCTCAAGCCCCTAAGCACGTGGTGGGGATGGAGAGGATGAGCAAGCAGGCGTGCACGCGCTGATTTACACCTTGCTGCTGTAGCTGTGCACGCAACGTGACCCTCTGTGACATCCCCACAGTGACAAACCATAACCTGAAGTGGGGAGCCAATTGAGCTCTTCGTCTCCTAAGTTGCTGAGATTGGAGGTATTTATCACAGCAAGCGGAAAAGAACCCAATATGGCAGCTAATGGGCCAAACAGATTTGTTTCTAGAAGGTAAGAAACCACATGGCACTAGAAGCGAGAAAATTCAGGGAGTTTGGAGAAGGAGTCAGGGGTTGGTAGTTTCTAATGTCTCTGTCAGCGTGTGAGGCTCCTTGTCCCCAACCCCCAGTATTGGCATCACATGTCTGAGCTTTGGACACCCAAGGTTACCGTCGGGGATGGCCTCCCAGTCCAGGCTCATAGATTAAGCCTGGGTCCTTCAGCTGTGAGAAGCAGATGGACACAGATGTCTTAGGAGTCTGAGAACCTTCCATCTGGGTGGGCACAGAGGTCCCAACGAACAGGGGCCACTGCCTGGGCAGAACAGGCTCTGATAATGGCAGCAGGGCTGTGGCCTCGTTCTGAGCAGGCTGGCCAACAAGCCGAAGGCGCTTACGGATACAGCAGGAAAGAGCATGACGAAGCACCGGGAGAAAGCTGGAGACCAGAAGGCCCTTTAACATGGCTCCTGTTTATCCAGAAGTTTAATAGCGGCGATCCCTGCACTGCTTTTGGTGTTACAGACACATCCTTTTGGCGTATGAGCAGCAGCATTCCGGCACGTGGGTTACTCCTTATTCAGATCTTCTGGCCAGTGAATGCTTGTTCTGCCAACAGTCATATTTTAAAGTGATTTTGGATGTGGGGAGATATTCTGACTCTGAGTAAATTTCTGAGCTTCAGGAGTTAGAGAAATGGAGAGAAGACATGGGCAGGCAGAGACATGATTCGCTGAGTGCCTTGAGTTTCCAACAGCTTCAGGAAGCTTCCAGAAACCGTGGAGAAAGCAGAGGGGGTCGTTACCCTGTGCAGTCCTGTTGACCAACTTTGTCTGTGATGCAGCTCAAAGCAACTTTTCTACAGCTCAGTTTCTAGCAGCCCTTCAGGGTTGCATGAGCGTCACCTGCTTCTCCCCAAATTCGTCATTTATGAACTTCGTTCAGATTCATCCAAAGTAGAGAAGAGCTGCAAAGCTGGGATCCGGCCCTTGTCAGAGCTATGGACGCATCTGTGATGGAAAGGACTGGAAGCCCATAGTGCAGAGGAGCGATCGTTCACATGCGTGGACCTTAGTGACCCAGGACAATTTCAATGCATCGACATGAAGGAATATGTAAAAATTCAGTCTACTGGGTCACACCCGCTCCTCCTCAAGAGCATGGCAGCAGCAGCGCCCCTGCTGCTGGACAGAGTAGACGCAGCATGTTCCCAAGTCTGCGGAAGGTCCCACTGGTCACTAATGACTCTGCAAGATCATTCATCTTCTGAAGACACTGTCCAGCGCAGGGTCCAGAGCGAAGGGAGGTCCTTTGTGATCTTTGGAGTATGGAGAGGGCTGGGCCAGATTTTGGGGGTACGGACGGGGCTGTTTTCAATTGGGTCGCGTGGTGACATCACCTGGGCCGATGTCCGGATCAGCTGCTCAGACTCTCCTGAATTCCCCAGAGTCTCTCTCCTTGTTTGAGAGACCCTAGGGGAGAGTCTCGATCTGAGACCTACCAGGAGGCGCCCATCAGCGTCACTGGGGTTTGTCCCGCAAGCTGCACTTTCTAGGTCTTTCTGCAGTTCTGTGTGAATGTGACTTCTGCCAGGGAAGTCAGGCTGGGAGGAAGGCTCGTTTCGCCCAAATAGTTCAAGAACAGAGCCCAAGTTCTGCAGCTCCGTGGTGGGCTGAAAGAGCCAAACCCACTGGTCCAGAGGAATAAAGCCTGTCTGGCAACCGAGCCGGCCAGGAGTCCCCTAGCCGTGGCGAGCGTGTGCAGAGATCAGTGGGAGACACAAGCAAGCTGGCAGATGTTTTCAGAGAAAGCAGCTCTCTTTGTTTGTGTTCTGAGCCTCCCTTTCTCCCGGGCCTCGGATATGAGGTATGTGAGAGTGGTCGCTGGGCCGCGGGGGCATAGCATCAAAGCCAGCCTTTCCCCCAGATAATGAGGTCTTTTCTTCTCAGGCCAAGCTTGTCTGACGGTTCTCATTCTGTAACAGTTTTTCCCCAGGAGCCTCTCTTGGTTCTGCAGTACACAGTCTCCTGGCAGATCCACCCAACCAGGCAGCCAAACTCGGCAGCACATCAGTCACAGACAACCCTGCCGGAGCTCTGGCTCACATGGGCGTCTCTATGGTCTACTACGTGCCAAGAACTTCCAGGGGCTTGTTTAGCGGATCCCTGCTAATAAGCCAACAGAGAAGAGCTGTCACTCACTGGATGGAGAACTGGATAGAGATTCCCAGAAGATAGATGGCCTGCTCAAGGGCTGGAGAGATGGCTCAGGGGTTAAGACTCTGTCTCCCAAGCAGAAGGTCCTGAGCCCGGATCCTGGCTCCCACATAAAAATGCCAGGGTGGAAACAGTGGTGGCCCACGCACCTGGTGGGTGGAGCCTGGGAAATCCCAGAGTGAAGCAAAAGGGAGCTAGAAGCAATCCAGGATGATTCCCAAAGTCACCCTTGATCCTCCACAGGGACACACAGTGCCCTCTGATACACACACAAACAAATAAATAAACAAATGAATAAACAAATGAATGAATGTATGAATGAATGAATGAATGAATGAATAAATGGCCTGCTCAAGGCCTGCAGAGACAGCTCAGTCAGAAAAGCGCCTGCTATGAAAACATGAGGAGCTGTGTTTGATCCCTGAATCCATGTGGAAACAAGTAAATGGAACCAGCCAGGCATGATGGCGGACTGCAGAGGGAGACACCTGAGAACCTCTAGGGTTCGCTGGCCAGGCAGCCTAACATAACGAGCCTCGGGCCAGTAACGGATCTGGTCCCCAAAGACCAAGTGGAAGAAGGCATCTGAGGATCAACACCAAGGTTGTCCCCTGGCCTCCTCGTGCCCCCACACACGTGTGTATGTGCACCCCCATGCACAGTGCACCTACATACACATACAAAACTGCTTAAAGTCCTTGAGCCACACTTGCAGACGGAGGATCTCCACTCAGGAAGTAGGACAGTGACCCTCCCTGGCATTTCTGACCAATGCGTTGTCCATGGGTTTAACAGTCATCAAAGCAAAAGGTCTGTTTCCATGTGCGTTGGAGTATCAGGGATGGCAAGGGATGAGGGAGAGTTTGTCTCCTCCATGGCAAAGAAGATCTGACAGTAGGGTCTACTTTGTCTGTTTCCAGTATAACAAATTCTCTTCCAAGTGCTTAGAATTAAAAACGGAGAGATCAGATGTGAAAGACATGAGCAGAGATCATGCCAAACGGGAGCCCCGGAATGTCTCTGGGCCTCTGTGTTTGCCCACTTGGGATATTAAGAATTTCATGAGGCTGACCTAGATAGATATATGCAGATGAAAATCACCATGATCCTAGCAAGTCCAAGACCGAGTGTACTCGACATAAAGGTTCAGTTCGCCATTCACCAGATGCAAGAGCGATCTGAGATCAAGCGCTACTTGGAGCTGCTTTAGAAGTTGATCTATTTTACACGGAGGTCAACACGGCCCTAGATGAGATGCAGGCTGGCTGCAAAGGACGGCGTGTCCTGCTCTGGCTTTGTGCCAGGGAGTCTGCATGAAAGGCATTGTATGGGGTCCCCATCCTGCCTCCTGGTCAGGTACCTTGGGCAAGGGATCTGGTCTTCCACACGCTCAGCCGGTGGGAAGAGTTAGGAGGAACCTGCCATCTACACTGCTGTGTTATCAGACAGGCTACGGAGACCAAGGAAACTACGGCAGAGGCGAGAGTCTGATACAATGTGCAGTGGAAATGGATAGGTTTACATGCGCGCTTTTTTTCCTTCTCATGGCTTGTGTATTATTTTGGAAACCCAAATTCTGAGCATCACTCATGAGCGCTGGAAATCCAGTGCAATCACAGCGGTCTCGCCACCCCCACCCACTTCCCCAAAAAAGAAAGACAATTAGCTTAACAACTCGGGGCATTCCAAGTGGATTTTGGGTTGGCATTTTCCTTCTGCTCTTTCTGTTTTTAGTAAGAAATTCGGTCTCTGGTCCAACAGAATACGCACTTAGTCCTTGTTCTTTGTTTCCTTGACGTTGTAAAAATGGTCTTCCAGTTTCACGACTCGCCTGCCCACCTGTGTCTAGTGTACCTTGACCCAGCACTCAGACTCAAGGATGGGACCCAATCAAATGCCACACACGTCACTTGGCACATCCCGCAATCGTTCTCTGTAGCCAGCAAGGATTCAAGTCAGCTTTCTCCTTGTATTTCTAAAATAATTTCCAGTTCTAAAACAGCAACAATAGGAAGCAAGCCTTAGAAGGTATGACGAGAAACGAAAAGGAAATGACGCTCGCTCTAAGTATATTATGAAAGGAGAGAGAATTCCATAACTATTGGCCTTGCACATTCACTTTTCCACAGAAGCACAGGCATAAATGGAATCAGGGATTCATGTGGGAGAAGTTTAAGGTTTCTGTGGAAACAGAATGTGTTTTCATGTGCGAGAAACTGACAAATGCTGTGAGGATGCATCCTGTCACACTGGGAAGAATGTCATTAAAACTTGGAACCTGGGGCTCGAGAGGTGGCTCAGGGGTTAAACCTCTGCCTTGCAGGCGGAAGGTCCTGAGTTCGGATCCTAGACCCCACGTGTAGACACCAGGCGGAAGCGGGGGCAGCCTGCGTTTATGGTCCTGGTAGGGCGGAGCCTGTGAATCCCCGGGCAGAGTAAACAAGGAGGAGGTGGAGGCGGAGGCAGTCCATGGGGTTCCCGAATTCGTCCGTGGTTCTACACACCCATACATACACACACGTGCATACACGCATACATGAACAGTTGAGTAAATAATAAATAATAAAATTTAAAAAAACCTGGAACACACACATGTACACACACATGCATGCATACATGTGCACTCACACACTTGTTCACACGCACACATATGCAAACATGCACATACATGTGCACACATATGGACACATGTGCCCATATGTGTACACACACAAGCACACACATCATCATCAAGAAGTCCCATGGCTTCCGACCTCAAGGGCTTCGACCCCTTTCATTTCTCCCGTGACTAGCATGTCTGCTTGCTGTGTGCTTCCAGTTGCATAACTGTCCTACTGTTAGCCTGAGCGGCGGCATTGGCAAAGCCTCCTCCACCCTGGCTTGAATGTGGCTACTCCTGCCTCCCTGACCTGCCCTTTTATTATGGACTTCCACGTGGGCCACATGGGTCATGCACATGGTCTAAAGTCAATCCATTGTTTTCCTCCATCCATCTAACACCTACTAGTGGTCCAACATCCGTGCAAACTGTCTTCCATCTGCTTTCTGAAGGCAGCAAGGGTGATTATTTGACGTCATGCACTGTATCACATGAGACCTCCTGTCGCAGCCCAGCTCACCTGGTTCTGTCTTCAGCTCTGTCTGTCCTTTTTCTCCCCCAGCCCCATAAGCTGTTTCCCCCGCCACTGTTTCGCCCACGAAACACACACATCCTTACTGGCTACCCGTGTGTGAGCTCCTTCTGGCTGTCACAGCTTGATTTACTATGGGGACCAGATTTCTTTTGGAGTTCCTGCGTCCCAGAGTCGAACGAAGAGAGGCTAAAGCAGGATTTACTGAGACTGAGAGAACAGGGAAGAAACCCTCAGTTAGAGAGGGGCAAGGAGGGAGCTATCGTTCAGCCTTAGGGTGGGAGAGCATGCCAGGGCAGAGGAGACAGCTTGAGGCCAGAGAGGAGGAGGAGAGAGCCGCCATGACCACGACCACATGATGGGAGATGGGGAAGGGAAAGAGGACGGGCAGGCTACAGTCTTTTATAGTCTGGACTTGCTAAAGAGTAGAACAGGAGCTACTAGGGAAGCGAGGAAGTGAATAAAGCCTGGAGTGCTTTGGGGGCGGTTCCCACAGGACTGGACATGCCTAGCTGCTTAGCTGTCCAATAGAAATTATTCTAGTCATATAACATCCATGGTCTCTCCTGTGAAACTGATTCAGTCATGGCTTGGTGCCCATTATGGTTACATCTCTAGTCCTCGGTGTACCTGACACATGCTGATTCCCCCTCTTCCTCTCCGTTCCCTCATGGCTGAAGTCTGCAGCCTTGATTCAGGACCCAGCACTAGGCACATGGTCGTCATGAAACAGAGAATATACAATGCACCCAAATGGCTCGTCAGTTTTCAAAATAAGTAAGCCACTAGAGCTTTTCTTTAAACGGTCACCCTTAGGTCATTACTCACCTAATTTGTATAAGTATGATGTATGTGGAAAAACGAAGTTGATTTGTGATATAAAGTTAAGTGCTGTTGAAATGATTTGGTGCTAGGTTGAATTCTGGCTTTTCTTTGAAATGAAGTCTTGCTATACTTTTCCTAATCTGGAACAACAACAACAAAACCCAATATGCATCTATCACCTATGTGGCTATGTAATTAGCATCTACTTACCTACTAATCTGTTACTTATCTATCTTTTTAAATAGGTTATTTATTTATTTAATGTGTGTGTGTGTGTGTGTGTGTGTGTATCAGAGGGCTTTGTGTGGCCCTGTGGAGGATCAAGGGTGACTACAGATATCAATCCTGAATTGCTTCTACCTCCTTCTTGCTTTGCTCTTGGATTTCTCAGGCTCCCGCAGCCATTTCTGCCTGGCATTTTTTAATGTGGATCTGGGATTTGAACTCAGGAACTTCTGCTTTCAAGACAGAGTCTAAACCCTTGAGCCACCTGTTCAGCCCTCATTTATCTATCTTTTATTGACTATCTCTATCCTGTCTCTGGGCCCATTTCTATCTACCTATCAGAATTCTAATTATCTATAATCTACCATCCATCCATCATGTATCTATCTACCATCTGACTTTATCATTTATTGCCGATCAGTCATCTATTTCTTTCTATCTATTGGTTATCTAATTATCATCTATCTTTCTATCTATAATATGTCATCAGCCTGCCTTCTTTGAATCTGTCATCTGTCCCCATTCTCTCCCTATCCTTTATTTATCCCCTCCCTCTTTTTTATCTGTCATATATATATCTCTCTTCTATATAACTGTCCATCTGTCTCTCTTCTACATGTCTATCTGCCTATCTATGTATATAACTTACTCCCTACATCTTATATAGTTACCCTCGTTCACGCTATATACATGTTTATGAATGTTCTAGAGTACTGAATTTTTTTAAAGTTTTCTAAATAAAATTATAATGTCTATTTTTAAGTTTTTTTAACTTCCTTCCTTCCTCTCTCCCTCCCTTCCTTTCTTCCTCCCTCCCTTCTTTTCTTCCTTCCTTCCTTTCTTTTTCTTTCCATTTTTCTTTTAATTTTTTTGGACAAGTTCTCTAATTTCTGTGTAGCCGAAGTGACCTTGAACCTTTGATTTTTCCCGTCTCTACCTACAAGTGCCAGCATCACAGGTGTGTCAGTACCTCTGGGAACAATTACTTCTTCCCATCCATCATTTTCTCTATCCCTTGTTTCCATTTTGGATTGACTTCTTACTAGATGGGGCTTCTGAATACTATCAGAAATCCATTGAATCTGCACTATGTTCAAATGGAGTAAAGGACAGACTATTTGTAACTCAGGATTATTTTGCATGTAAAGGTTCTGTCATAGTTAGGCACAGGTGTGAATTTGACTGTTGAGGGTTTGAGCTCTGGGCACATTTGTAGAGAATTAATGGTTGAGTTAGGCCCAGAGCAAACCTGCAAGAGATTGTCTAGCTGATGGGGAAGGTCCAGCCCATGGTGGGTGGGACTGGTTCCTGGAATAAAGCATGGAGAGCTGGTTGAGAGAGTCGGCATCTTTCTGTTCACTTGGCCAGACATGCTGGTCTGTCAAGTAAGGCTTATCCATCTCTCAGCTGTTATGTGGTGACAGTGTGGCCAGTTCCCTCGGCCCTGGTATTGGTGTGAGCTCTCCTATCAAGCTGGACTAAGAACTATAACCAGACTGTTGTTGTAAGGAAATAAACCCCTTGTTCCCTTAAGCTGTTTGATGGTCATTTATCAGCAGTGTTGCAGGCTGACTGCAACAGGTTCTCACGGAGGAAAGGAAAGGGGGGTGAGAATGGTCAACATGCGTTATGTACATACGTGCAATTGCCAAAGAGCATTTTCTTGACTTGCGGCCTCTCAGTTTCATGAGGCACCTAAGTCCCGTTCCTTCGTGGGCTTTTCCAGCTCAGCTGAAGGGTGCAGGCTGAGATGAAACGTGAAGGGCATGTTGATCCTGGTGCTGTGCTCGCTGGCACTCGGAGCCACAGAGAGAAAGCCAAGTCCAGCACACGCTCCCAGCCGCAGCGTGGGGCTTCCAGGGAACGCCAGCTCCTGCTGTCGCCCCCCATGATCTGGCTCCGTGGTGGGTTTGGACTGACACAGCTTCTGTGCCTTGCTTTGCCTTCCTTGGGGTCTGACGGGAGCTTTGTGGATTTAGAGATGGATTAGTGCTGGCATTCGGGGGATTACAGATGGAGCACGTAGGAGCTCTATTTCAGACAAGCACAATGCACGCATTCACGGGTCTTTTTATTTTTTTTTAAGGCCCACGAAGGTATAAAAGAAAAATAGTCAGCTACTTCAGTTGAAATTGAATTAAAGAAATTATGCAATCATGATTTTGAGAGGCCGGATCCACATCTCTCCTTGAATAGATTTCTCACAAGCAACTGAGTTAATTTTAATTTATTTGGCTAAAATATTTTAGTGTATCTGTTGCCCAAATCTGTTCCTGAGAGGGTAGAAGGATATGGGCTAATTTCCTTTCTTTGTAGTTCTGCTTGACGATTCCAATGAGCCGGGCCCACTGATTAGATAAGCGTTCAAATATGATTATTTCAATGAGTCGGGCTGCTGATTAGGTAAGCATTCAAATCTAATTAGGGGTTGGGTGATACTGGGGTCCCAAGGAGAAAGGACTTTTGGAAAATTAGTCCCACCATCTATCAGGTCTTGCGTTACAAATGCAAAGAGGAGAACCGCCTGTCTCTTCACAAATGGAGAGACAGCTACATTTAAAATATGCCACAGTCAACTACGAAAGAACTGCTGAGTCTCTGACAGGGCAGGAAGTCCGGACCAGCAGGAAGTGGTAGGCGGTGCCACCCATAGTGCTCTCTGGACGGGCACGGCTCCTGCCCATGTACCTACACAGCTGTGTTTATCTGCCCAAGACCTGTGCAGGACTGGCCTGTGGACATTTCATCATGGAAGGGGCATGGTCTCAAGAGGGACCAGCCCCCCTGAAGGACCGTGGTGGGTTACTGATGGATGGGGACAAACCCACCGGTGTATCGTTCAGACTCCTGCAAGTGGTCGGACACATGCCAGTTACAGGCAATCCAGATGAAATGTGGGACCACATGCGCAAAACAACATGAAATCAGGAGGGAGACCCGAGGACCACATGTGCAGAAAGACAAGAAAGTGGGAGGGGGACTGGTGGGAACAAGGTGGTTTTCAGTGGGAGAAGAAGGAGCCATGTGAATAAAGACATGGAATTAACTTGAATAATGTATTCTGTTTAATTCGGTGTGTCTGAAATGCTGTTGTTTCATCAGTGGATACCAAAGTCTGTTAGAAAGAGCGTGTGCTCGCCATTGCTGTCCTCGCTGCTCTATATCACTTTGGCCAGGCCACGCCCACATGCTACACCTCCGCGTGAGTTCAGCCCCTACTGAGCTGCACTGAGCCAATGAAATTTAGATAATCTCTCTCTCTCTCTCTCTCTCTTTCTCTTTCCCCCTTTCTGTGTGTCTTCCCTCTGTCGACATTATAGAAGAGTCCAAATCATCTTTTTCAAAGTTTTCCAATCAGGAAAGCTAGACGCAGGAATACAGGGTAGACTGTCCAATCCACATCCTTTACTGTTTGTGATTAGCCAACCCCTCCCCCCACTCGCTGGCTTCCTGGAGGCTCTGAAGTCCAGTCCCGTCTAGCTCTCTGGGGGTGCTGAGGAATGTCTCAAGGGTAAAGTAGAATTCCTGTCAGGTCCTACGGGCTCCAATAAAACAGAAAATCTAGTTTTCTGAATTTCATGGCTACAGAAACCTGATGTCTTCCCAGTGGAGAAGCCCTTCAGTGTTCCAGCCTTCTGTGGACGCAGGGGCTCTCTTGCGGGGCTCTTAAAGGACTCTGGTGGGACCCTTGCAGGGCATAGCACTATGCCCGGCCCACAGAGTCAACAGACCTTTGCTAAGTCAGTCTGAGCTCTCAGCAGATAGGAGCAAGAACAAAGGCTGAAGGAAATCCTGGAGACCCTCCCTGTAGAGGTGGTTTTGGTGAAGGGCACAGCAGCTTGTGAGCTCTGCCTGCTCAGAGGAGAGAGGTTGCCGATTAGAGAACTCAGGTCTTGTATACCACTAAATTGTTTTCTTAAAAACTCAATCTTAATTCTTCTAATGCAAAGGAGCTGGATCTAAGGGTCTGGAGGGATGACTTAGGCAGCAAAGAGCTTGTTGCATATGCGTGAAGACCTGAGGTCAGTTCCAACACCTGCGCTAGAAGCTGACCTCACACAGTAATATAAGCTAAATGGAGGTGAGACTATTTCTACAGTCAGTGTCTGACCAGCGGACAGCTGAATGATCAGTAGCCTGACATGCCAGACTGCTGCCAGAACCCTGAATTCCATGTGTGCACTCACGATGTGGATGTCTTCCTGCGGGCTGGGGCTCCCTGTGCTCACAATGTGGATGGCCTCCCGCGGGCTGGGGCTCCCAGTGCTCACACCATCACAGAAGATGGACAAAGCTGCTCTTCCTCAGCTTTATCATGTGTTCTTAACCATGCGGAACTAGGAGCTCAATCATAACTACTTACATCCTTAATGTATTTTCTTTTATTGCTTACATATTATTTTATATTGTTCAATTTAAAAAATTAGGACATAAAGGCAGGAGGTGGACATGGTAGGGAAATGTCCAGGGGAAGCGGGAGGGAGACAGGGGTAGCTATGATCAAATGCATTGTCTGCATGTATGAAATTGTAAAAGAGTGAAAATAAAAAAAAAAAAGAACTCCAAAAAAAAAAATATAAGCTAAACAGCAGCTGCAGAAAATACCAGCCATGGATTGCTGGCCTCCACAGGCTTTGGTACATGGGTGCATCGCCACACATGAACATGCATGCACACACACATGTAATGTATAACTAGCTACATATGGAGATGAGACACCTAATCTGGAAATGCGGGTGTTTTCCGAGACCAAAAGCACTGTGTACTTCGGAAACATGTTGCTGAACCATGACAGATACACCATGGTTTGGGGTACATCATAGTACTGTGGTGTGTTCAGAACCCCCACAAGTTCTTTCCCAAGGGAGCATTCAGCACCAAAACGACTCGGGCTATGCAAAGTAGATGCAACCAGCCCCTTGGGGTCGGGGTGGAGAGACCGGAAACAAGTGCTGATGTGAGATATTCCTGCAGCCGAGTCCTCAGTTGGACACATTATCCCTCCTCTCCTCTTCCTGGAGACTGAGTACCTTCCCTCCGATCACCCTGGACACTTCTCAGGACCGAGTGATTTCTCCCAGAAGTGACAGAAGCTCATCAGTCATGCAAGGCTGAGGCTTGGCTGGTGGACATGTGCGTGGAGCTGGCCAAAGCCTCAGAGCGGCATCCACACCACAGGGGATGACGTCAGGACATCACGTGACTTGGTCCCCCGCGGTGATGGGATGCTGAGAAGTGAGGAGGAAGAAGATAAAAGAGAAGGCGATTGAAGAGGCTAGGAAAAGAAAATATCTGAATTGCACCTTTCAGACCTGGTCAGCAGCTTTTCTTGCTGTGTGAGGGGTCTCCTGGAATCACCCTGGCTTTCTGTGATGCACGCTAACAACGGGGTGCTCTCGTGTACTTAGGACAGGGTGGAGAACGCCTCCCTTCAGGGTTTAGTCTATGGGTCCGCAGAAGGTGCAGGGGAGACCAGAGATGTTCCTCTGCTCCTCCACAGGGCACCAGCATTTGCAGTTAATCAATCACAGCTCCCAGTGCTAATTTCTCAGAAATACGAAGGGTCAAGGAAGAAATCAGTGCCCCTCCTCCACTTCCTGGTTCTTTTCTGTCACCTGCTTATCCCCGTTGGCACAGAGCAGATGGAGACTGTTGCGTCACAGATCCGCTCCGCCCCAGCCGGGCTCCTGCTCTTTGGCTTCTTGAGATTCAGCCACGTGGATGCCAGCTCCCAAGCAAGACGCCAGAGACTGTGGCCAGGCAGCTCCAGCCCAGGGAGCCCTGGAGATGCTGCGCACCTTGGGGAAGGTGTGATCTGGATGGATCCCTTGGTGGCTATGTGAGTCTCCACCAGCAAACGCTGTTCTGCAAGATTCATGGAAGCAACTCAGAAACTCCTCATGAGAGTGAAGTACTCAGAGCAGACGTGGGGCTGCTTTCATTTTGTGCACACTAATGTCAGCCATGGCACAGTGAGGGTCTGGACACCGGCTGGACACTGGCTGTGGGTCAGGAACTCGCTCCTCCATTGACTTCAGCCGACCGTACAAGCCACGGGCCTCTTCCAGCCCCTCTCTTTTTATTATTATTATTATTTATTCAATTGTGCGTTGTGTGCATGTGCATGTGTATAGAACCAGGGGCGAATTCAGGAACCACCATGGACGCCTCCACCTCCTCCTTGTTTACTCTGCCCCGGGATTCACAGGCTCCGCCCTACCAGGACCAGAAACACAGGCCGCCCCTGCTTCTGCCCGGCGTCTATACGTGGGGTCTAGGATCCAAACTCAAGACCTTCCGCCTGCAAGGCAGAGGCTTAACCCCTAAGCCACCTCTCCAGCCCCCAACCCTTCTGTTTTTGAGTAAAGTGGGATGTAGTGGATGCCACCCCTGCCCTTTTGAGCTATTTATTGGCAGCTGATGGAAACTGGGGAAGAGAGGAGGTGGGCTTTCTTCTTGGTTGTGTGGATGCTGACAAGCCTACCAGCCCCCCCCATGCTTCCAAACCCCTGGTCACATAGGAGACCCTGGTTCAGCTAAGTGGTTTTATACCAAAACAAGACTCGGTTGCAGCTGTGTATATTGGTATGAATACAGAACCAGAACAGCTTAGGAGGTCAGCGCGTTTCATTCTGCTTATGATGCTTGGTTACACTTGAGCACAGCGAGAGAGCCCACGCCAACACCAGGAGACAGAGGAACTGGCCGCACCATCTCCGCAGAAAGCTGACAGAGGAACATGCTTCCTCAACCGCCAGTGTGCCGACAACACCAAACCAGCTCTCTCCATCTTGCCCACCTGCCCAGGGCAGTGCTGCCCACTAAGGGCTGAGTCTTCACACTCACTTAGACAATCTCTCACGGACCTGCTCAGGGCTGTGCCCTGACTGCTGATTCCTCACAGGCGTGTCTAAAGGCTCAGGTCTCAGGTGTTAAGACAGATAGTATGTCTGAGAGGTGTAGGCATGGAAAGAGGAAAGGGAGGAATAAAGAAAGGGGAGGAAGTGGGGGTGGGTGGGAAATTGGAGACGGTGGCGTGTTACAGATATCGGAATGCACTGTTTGCATGTGTGGACCTGACAAAGAACAAATTCATTAAATCATTACAATGGGAATAATTGTATCTTAATCATAAATCTTCCTCCCTCCCTCCTTCCTTCTTTCCTTCCTTTCTTCCTTGTCTTTCTCTTTTGTCCTTTCTTCCTGACAGGATCTTCCATGTTAGCTTCACTCACTGTGATCCTCCTGCCTCAACCTCCCAGGTATTATACGATCATAGACACAAGCCACCAGGCCTCAAAGGAGTGAGCCTGATTCAGGAGTCTCCCAAAGATTAGATGATGTAGTGTATAGTTAATAGTCACCATAGTAAAATGGAGGTGAACGAAACACCCAGGTTCCATCTTCCGGAGCTGCCGCAACCTTGTCTGCTACTGCACCCCGGAGCAGGGTCGTCGGAAGCCCACACCTAAGTGGGCAGTGCCAGACCTGAGAAAGTACCTCTTCAGCCCTGTTTGCCTCCAGCTAGGCTATAAAAGCAAACCTCGCATTCTTCTCCTCGAGAACAGCCAAGCCTATTCACTGTAAGTGGCTGTTAGGGGCCGGCCTCCGGAGCCCATTCACTGTAATAGGTGCTCCAAACCCATCTACAGCTTTATTTGCCACAGAGGGACGGCTGCTGGGGGAGGCACCAGACAGAACATCATGTTGGCCCCGGGACCGGCTGACATTTCCAAGCAGATGTTTTGCTAACACCTTGTAAATGCTCCAATCATCTCCAACTGCTGGGCTTTCGTCTCTGGACAGCCTCCCGCCCGGGGCTGTTGAGTCACAGGCCCAGCTCATGCATGTGACATTTATTAGCACTCTGAGGGGCAAGGTCGGGAGATGGAGCGGATCATGCTCTAAATAAATCAACGGCCGAAGGCAAGCTAAATCACAGGGGGGGATCAGAGGGTCGGAGCCATTTATACACTGGTGATTACTACTTCACCTGGACCCACGGATGTCACAGGGTGGTCTCTAGAGCTGTAGGGGTCATTCATCAACCCAAGGAGGCCTGCCCACCCTCAGCTCCATGCGCAGAGATGACTGAAGGGATGGACCGTGGGTGGTGTGCGGCAGGAGCAGAGAAAGGGAGGCGTGGCCGGGGGAGGACTTCTAGGACCGATTCTGCTGCTGGTCAGTTGTGTGATTCCTACAATGTCTCTGTTTCACAGCTGAATCATTTCCTTAATGGGAAAATATCTTCACATCTGTGTGTGTGTGTGTGTGTGTGTGTGTGTAAGAGAGAGATTGTGAGTTGCAGTTTTCATAGCTGCAAAAGAAACAGATCTCTATCTCACATTGTACCAGTTACTCTTTCTCTGCTGCTCTGAGACGACACCCAAAGTCAAGCAACTTAATTGGGTAAAAAGGAGGCGTATTGACTTCACAGTTATAGAGGGGCATACAGTCCATTATGGCAGAAGAGGTATGGCTGGCTGGTGGAAGCCAGAGGTGGCTTGAGTCATGTCTATCAAGGAGGCTGAGAGCTATAAGAACAGACGTATCCTGGGAATAGAGGAGGCTAATCAACTTCAAGGCCCACCCCCTGTGACTGCCTTCCTCCAGCAAGGCTCCACCTTCTAAAGATGCCATGACCTTCTCAAACAAAGATTCGAATATAGAAGTCTGGGGGACAACTCACACTTCTAACTATGACATATATCCTATCTAATTCAGATACACACACACACACACACCAAATAGAAAACCTACGACAATGGAATTGATGCTGGTGAAGGAGCCCAGCATAGACTAGACCTTCATTCATCTCTGGCAGCTCCCCATAGACCTATAGACATGCACAGCTCTCTGAACCTCCTGCGGAATCCCCTGGAAGAATTCAGCTCCAACTCTGAATAATGGCAAACTCCTCCTACATCAAACATGTTGGATTTATGCAAGCAATTCATCATTCTTCAAGTAATGCAAAGAATTTATCAGCTAGCTTATAGTGGTTTGGTTTCAAGTCTAGCAAATCAGTGACCTGTGTTTTTCTTCACGGTGTATATACATACACACACACACACACACACACACACACACATACATACATATGTGCGTGCATTTTGGTGATTTCATATTGCTTCTGGTGTGCATTCACCATTACACACATCTGTTGTGCAGCTGTATTAGTCAGGTTCTCTAAAGTTACAGAATTAACCAAATGAATATATAAATAAAGAATGTATTGGCTTATAGATATGGCTGAGGTAGTCCGATGATGGCTGCCAGTAGCTGCTCAGTCAGGTAGTCCAGTGGGTGATGGCTGAAGACTAGAGAATTCCTAGAGAGTCTTTAGTCTAGTTGAAGACATGGAGGGTTGAAGGACTAGAGGGTAGAAGTGAAGAAACTGGGTGGCCGGAAGGAAGAGCGATTCCTAGCACAGCTACAAAAGCATCTCTTCTCTTAAGTGGTTCCCTTTCATATGGTCCACTATTGGGAGGTTCCTATGGGATCTAGGGCTGGTCTTGTATTATCCAGATCATCTCTTCAGGTAGTCTCAGCTGATCTTACCAGGTGTGGTCTCAGCTGATCTTAGTTAAGGTGTATCAAGTTGACATGGACAATTAATTAGCACAGCAGCTATTTTGTCTAGGTGGGATCACTCCGTCCTGGAGGGAGGAAGGAGACTCAGGTCTGGGGAGCTCAGAAAGTTATGCGATTCCCAAGGCTCTTCCCAGGTTATATAAGTGGTAAATGGCTGCTGGAGAGAAGAAGCTGTGTCCTGAAGCAGCTTGAGAGTCGGGCAGGAGCTCCAGGGAGGTGGGATTTGTAAGTGATCACTTATATTGGGGGAGGTTTTCTGGTGGACGCTGTCTTGCTCCATAACCCCAGCAGAGCACTGAGCGAGTCTTGGTGGAACGTTACCCTATTTGGGGTAAACAAACGTGTGTTCGTATCTCTCCAAGAAACACCCCCCCTTCACATCTGTGTGTGTGTGTGTGTGTGTGTGTGTGTGTGTGTGTGTGTGTGAGAGAGAGAGAGAGAGAGAGATTGTGAATTGTAATTTTCACAGCTGCAAAAGAACCAGACCTCTCTCTATCTCACATTGTACCGGTTACTCTTTCTCTGCTGCTCTGAGACGACACCCAAAGTCAAGCAACTTAATTGGGTAAAAAGGAGGTTTAGCTACTTCACAGTTACAGAGGGGCATACAATCCATTATGGCAGAGGAGGCATGACTGGCTGGTAGATCACATATTACCCCATGTTATTGTATATGGTTTTTAATTTTTTGGCAGGGCCAGGGATTGAACCCACAGCCTCACACTTCTGCCTCCGCCCTGCATTCCTCCCAGTCTATTATATCACTGAACATATTTGAGGTTTGAGCACACAAGGGAATTTCCCCTCTCTTTCTTTGTTTATTTTTGTCACAAATGGCCATGATGTGGGGCTCGTTTAAAGACACAAACTCCTTAGCATGTCTGCTTCCAGTTGGGGTGAAGAAAGCGCCCCCAGAGACTGCTGCTGCCATGCTAACAATGAATGGAAAGAGGACGCCGACCAAACACAGCCCGGCTTTGAATTCGCCAGGGCTTTGTGGGAACTGAGAAACGGCTGAGTCAAATTCCAGGAAAGACTAGTTCTTCCCAAGAGAGTGAAGTGCCCACTCGTGTCTACTCTCCTGGTGGAAGAGCGGGGTGTGTGCGACCCCACTCTCCTGGTGGAAGAGAGGTGTGTGTGTGACCCCACTGTCCTGGTAGAGTAGGGGGTATGTGACTCTGATTTGGCTGGACTAAGGAAAAGCCAAATGGAAGGCCCAATGCTGAGAGTAAGACTAAGGCAAAGCAAGTTCTCAGCCACCTACAGTTGAGCGGGAGGACAAGACGTCACTTCCACAGTCCCCAGGCCTCGTCTATTGGTTGATTATGTTTTATGTCAGGTCGGTTTTCATGAGGGTTCTTTCCACCAGGCTGTGGTTCTCTTCCCCTCCTTTCTACCACTCTGTGATTTCTTTCTCTGCCTCCCTAACACTCCGATTCCCTGCCCCCCCCCAGGCTGCGGGCTCTCTCCCTCCCCCTTCTTGGGATTGAGGATAACTTTCGATTTGATGCCAGACACGGCAGATTTCTCATGGTCCAGTGCTGGCTGATTTTTGTGTTTGTGTATATAAATATTCTTTAGTTCTACTCTAATGACATTTGGTCTTTTGGGGTCTTGCTTTGAAGCGGCTTTTCTTAGATGAGATAAGGGAAGGGGCTGGAGAGATGGCTCAGGGGTTAAGACCCTGCCTCGAAAGCAGAAGGTCCTCAATTCTGATCCCAGGTCCCACATAAAAACATCAGCTGAAAACGGCAGGGACCTGCACTTCTGGCCCTGGTGGGCGGAGCCTGGGAAATCCCAGAGCGACACAAAAAAGGAGATGGGGCAATCCAGGATGACTCCTGGAGTCACCCTTGGTCTTCCACAGGCACACAGTGCCTCTGACACACACACACACACACACACACACACAGAGAAAAATAAAGGGCAAGTGAAGCATGTCATCTAGGGTTAATTTCCTCCCAGTACTAAAAGAGACATTTCTTAGCACTGCAGCCAAGAGCTTGGCCAGTTTTCTTTTCTTCCTGAAGAGCTTGGTGGTGACGTTCTAAGCTCAGTGGGCCATGTGGTCTCATACAGCACAATGGTGACGTCAGAAAAAGAGGCAGGTGCGGCCTTGTTCCGATAGAACTGTATTTATGGGGTAGACTGGACTCAGCCAAGGTCTGTAGCCTCTTGTGCTAATGCACAAACCAGGAGTTGTGTTTCACCTGGGGGTGGGGAGCATCGCTGGCTCTGGGAGGGTTCTGGACCCCATTTCTGCAGGTCCTTTCAGTACTTTCCTCACTAACGACCGATTAGTACTGAGCTGAGTCCTTGTGAGAGTCCTGCACAAATCTCAGATGGTCTTTCCCCTCCCTGAATTTCCTCCTGTATTAGGTATTTCTCCCACTGTGGTAACAAAATGCCTGACAAAAGCAAATGAAAGAAGGAAAAGGAAGGATGAAGGGAGGGAGGGAGGGAAGGAAGGAAAGGGAAAAGAGAGGGATGGAAGGAAATAAGGGAGGAGGAAAGAAAGAAAGGAAGGAGGGAAGAAAGAAAGAAGGAATAAAAGAAGAAGGAAGGAAGGAAGGAGGGAAGGAAGGAAGGTAGGAACGAAGGAATGAAGGAAGAAGGGAGGGGATGGAAAGAGGAAAGAAAGAAAGGGGAAGAGAGGGAGGGAAGGAAAGAAGGAAGGAGGAGAGAAAGAAAGGAGGGAGGGAGGGAAAGAAGAAAGAAGGAATAAAAATAAAGAAAAAATAAAAAAGAAGGAATAAAAGAAGGAAGGAAAAGAGAAGAGAGGAATGGAAGGAAAGAAGGGAAGAAGGGAGAAAAGAGAAGAATGAAGAAGGGAGGAAGAAAGGAAGGGAGGGAAGAAAGAAGGAAAGAAGGGAGAAGGGAGAGATGGAGGAGGAAAGAAGAAAGGGAGAAGGGAGGGAAAGAGGGCAGAAAGGAGGGAAGGAAGAAGAAAGGAAGCAAAGAAAAAAAGGCAGGCCCATCTGACTTTATCCCACACTTCAAGGGGATACGATCCACCATGGCCAGAGAATGGGGCGCGCAGGGCTGGGGGGAGAGTTAGAGGCAGCTGGTCATGGCGTGTCTGAGGTCAGGTCCTTGGCTTGCTGTCTTCTCCCTTCCCTGTCTGCTGATTCTGGGACCCCTTCCATGGTGCCCTCAGTAAGAGAGGATTTTCCTTCTTTCATTAAACCTCTCTGCAAACATCCTCCGGGACGCACCTAAGATGCCTCTGCTAGGTGATGGTGCGGAAAACTAACCATGTCACACCTCTGTTTCCTCTGCCTTCCTCCGACATTCCCAAGCGTAGGAGGAACGGACCAGGCAGGCCTGTATTTTCTGTGTGGGCCCAATGCCCAAATGCAACTTCCCCAAGCTAGAATCTGCCACTGTGCCTGGGCTGTGCCTGGTGCTGACGTCAAACCGCCTGGCTGAGAGGACCAGACAGGACAACACAGCAAAAACCTCACCCTGGGACTTATGGGATGTTGGGTGGGATATATAGGCTGCCCTATATTTATAATAAATGAGCCAGCCTGCAAGCCTGCGAGCCTGCTTTTGCCACTCGCCTGACTCCCGGAGTCTGTGTCGTTGACTTCGCGCCAGCTTATTCCCGCCCCCAAGGGTCTCCTTGGGACCCCGAGACTGCAACACCCGAGGGACTGGGCAGCGAAGGCCGACTCTCCTGCTCTTTCTCTGTTTTAATGTGTCATCTAACATGAGGTGTAGGAATGGTTGAAATCTCCCGCAGTAAATCCAGGGTGGGAACTGCAAATTGACTCTAACAACCAAAGTAGGGTCTCAAAATAGAGATGCTCCATTCTCTGTCTCCATTCACCTACAATTGCTGAAGCCTTCCTACACACCCACCTCAAGCAAGTTCTCCAAGCACAGAACAAATATAATCTATGGCCCCTGTCAGAAAGCTAGCTAGTTGGGGAAACAAACTCATATCAGGCAATTGAGAAAAACATATGCTCTATATAATTAACTTTGAAATGGAGTGGATGAATTATATATGAGCTGAAAAATTCTGTAAACCAGAAAATCAGTTCAGACTTGAGCGAGCAAGACACGCTTTCTCTGAAGAATGATTGCTTATCTTGGGTCAAATAAAACATTCTGAATATTTAAGAAAATGCTTGCTAGCCCAGACCAGCACTCTCACCTCAACTCTTATTTTAAGATGAGTCAGTGGCACATATGAGAACTGGTGTTTATGCAGCAGTCGTAATGATCCCTCAAGAGATCTGATAGTCAGTTTGCCAGTTTTCTCAATGTCTGCAAATTCACTTTGTTAACAATGAGATTTTTCTCTACCTGAAAAAGAGCAATTGATGCCATCATTCTTAATGTTATTATTTTATTAAAGAAAAAAAGTAGGCAGATGCCTCATCAAATATGATGTTTGAATGTTTACATTCTTTGACAGTCAGACAGAGCTTGGCCCCAGTCTCTCTCTTCAGGTTTCAAAGTGTTCGTAGGTCGAGAGAACTGTTTGCTCCTCTTGATCAATCTATGCCCCAGAGCAGAAACAGCTTTTTGCCTGAGAAATCTTGACTTACACTTGGACATATGGACCTATATAAAATGGGTACATAGATCAGTTGTAAGTCACAAGAAATATATAGCAGAACAGTTTTTTGCTATATATATCATTTTTGCCATTTATTAATGAAAAAAGCAAGTTTGTGTGCTCATGAGATAGGGTCTTACTTATTTTTATATAGTGAATTAGGTCTTGTGTGTGTGTGTGTGTGTGAGAGAGAGAGAGAGAGAGAGCACACACCGTGTGCTCCTGTGGAGGATCAAGAAGGACTTTGGGAATCATCTTCGCTTTTACTTCTCTCTGGGGTTTCCCAGGCTCTGCCCACCAGGGCCAGAAGTGCAGGTCTACACCATTTCCTCCTGGCATTTTTATGTGGGACCCGGGATCCGAACTCAGAACCTTCTGCTTTTGAGACAGAGTCTTAACTCATGAGCCATCTCTGCAGCCATCAAGGATCTTGATAGAACCTTGCAGGGTTCAAAACATCTTCAATGGTTTCTGGAGCTACTGCATATTTTGAGTTTATAATTATTGATGCTTATTACACTACTTCACATAGATATTGGTGCAGAATGGTAGCAATGTGCTCAGAGCTGTCAGACATTGTTAGACATTCTGTCTTAACTGCAAAGCAAAATTTACAAAGTGATTTCTTTATGCTGAATTACACATCAACAACTCTAATGGCAATTTTTAGAATTCTAATAACCTAATATAGTTCAATACAAAGACACTCCTATTTCACATTTATGCGCTCAAGAATGACCATAGGGAAACGCTCAGACCACTGGGTTTCTTTTGTTGTTGTTTTTGTTGTTTTTCCACTCACACAAACTTAATAGGTACCCCGGTCCCCTCCCTCCCTCTACCCCTCCCTGGATCCCCTTGCTCCCTCCCCCCTTTTCTCCTGCCTTTCCCCCCTCCCTTTCTCCCAGTGTCCCCTCCCCCCTCCATCCCTGGAGCATCCTTTAGGGTGCATGTCAAACTTCCCTCTGGGTCCTCCTCTCTGATGAGGTGTAAAGACTCAGTAGCATTGCCTAGAGCTCTTTCTTGTGTTCCCCTTTAGTATAGGAACACTGTTGTGACTGTTAATCCCTTGTCTCTAAGGATCCTAGTGCCTATGATCCATGCTAGACTTTGGGGGGTCAATGATATGTTGGTCATTGCACAAGTCATACAAAGTCCTATTATGATTACTTCGTCCCTAACTTGTGTGGAGTATCTTGCATATTGTGGTCCTCCCCATCTTCAGTCGCTTACAATCTTGCCTCCCCTTCTTTTACCTCCCTGAGCTTTAGGATGGGGAGAGATTAGGCTGGCCTGGTTTCAGGTGATTAATGTAGGGTCTCTGATATTCTGGATTATGGTTTGTTGTTTTTTTTTTTTCCAGTTTTGCTGCTCCTGCACCGCCCTTGGCTCCGTCCTGATGGGTATTGGATGTCACCTCCTAGCCAGAGATAAAAGGCTGTTAAAATAGAGTCTTACTATAAGAATAGATTCAGAGGTAGATGGAATAAGAGTAGGAGACCACGGTGAGGGGGGTGGGGGTCAGTCTCCCATTTGCAGGATGGTTACCATTTATCTGCCAGACTCTATGCCCTCCCTGACTGGTGAGATCAAACCCCTCAGTTGCAAGTGACCAGGAAGGAAAGTCTGTGAGCTTAAACAGATGTCTCACTACTTACTTGCAGTACTTGATGGTGGCCTGTATTCTCTGCTGTAGCATGATCCCCTCTCTCCTTGTTTTTGGGGGGTCCTCCTTCCCAGAATATGTCACTAAGTGGTTTGGTACTAGGATCCACCTATTAGGAAGTACATATGGCACTTAATTTTCTGTGTCTGGGATATTCTGGGAATATAATTTTTTTCTAATTCCATCCATTTCCTGGCAAATTTCATTAATTCATTTTTTTGATGGCTGAGTAGTATCTCATTGTATAAATATACCACATTTTCCTTATCCACTTGTCAACTGTTGGGCATTTGAGTTGATTCCATGACTTTGCTATTGTAAATAGTGCTGCTATGAGCTATGGTTGAATTTTTGCTTTATGGGGGATTATTCCTGAAAGTGGAATACCAGGGTCATATGGCATTTTAATCTTTAACTTTTTAAAAAATCTCCACACTGATCGCCAGAGCAGTTGTATAAGCCTGCATTCCCACCAGCAATGTAGAAGAGTTCCCCTCTCTCCACATCCTCTCCAGCATTTGGTGTTGTTTGTATTGTGGATTTTTGCCATCCTGACCGGGTTAGATAATATCTCAGGGAGGTTTTGATTTGCATGTCCCTAATGGCTAAGGATGTGGAGCATTTTTTAAGATATTTGTTAGACATTTTAATTTCGTCCTTGGTAAAGTTTCTTTAAAGTTCCAAGGTCCATTTTTTTTAATTGGGCCATTTATTTACTTGGTGTTTAGTTTTCTAAATTCTTTGTGCAGTCTGGATAATAGAGCTCTATCAGATATGTGATTAGTTAAGATTTTCTCCCATTCTGTGGGTTGCTTTTTTGCTCGGGTTACAATCTTTTATCTGAACAGAAGCTCTTTAATGTCATAAGATTCCATTTGTTGAGTGTTGGTTTTAGTGATTATGCTATTGGATTACTGTTTAGGAACATTTGGCCTAGTCCAATCAGATCGAGGGAGTTCCCTACCCTTTTACTTATGGTTTTTATAGTCTCTGACCTTATATCCAGGTCCTTGATCAATTTGGAATTAAGCCTTGTACATGGTGACGAGTACGGGTCCAGTTTTAATCTTCTTCATGTGGAGATCCAGTTTTGCTAGCACCATTTGTTGAAGATGCTGTTCTTTTTCCATTGGATTTTTTGGGCCCCTTTGTCAAAGATCAAATGGCTATAACTGTGTGGGCTTATATCTGGGTCTTCAACCCTTATCCATTGATCTATGTGTCTATTTTGGAGCCAGTACCAGGCTGTTTTTATTGCAATGTATTTGTAGTATAGATTAAAGTTTTATATGGCAATACCTCCAGCAGTGTTTTTGTTACTCAGGATTGTCTTTGCTATCCTGGGTCTTTTGTGCCGCCATATGAATTTTGAGATTGTTTGGTCAATTTCTTTAAAGAATTGCTTTGGGATTTTGATTGGTATAGCATTGAATCTATATATTGTTTTTAGTAGGATGGTCATTTTTATGATATTGATTCTGCTGATCCAGGAACATGGGAGGTCTTTCTACCTTCTGGTGTCTTCTGTAACTTCTTTCCTTAGGATTTTAAAGTTTTCACTGTAAAGGTCTCTTACTTCCTTGGTTAGATTTATATCAAAGCATTTCATTTTTTTAGGGGCTATAGTAAATGGGATTGTTTCTCTTAGGTCTTTTTTACTTATTTCATCATATAGGAAGGTCAATGATTTTCGTATGTTTATTTTGTATCCTGCCACCTTGATGAACTTCTGTATTAGTTCCAGGAGTTTCCTGGTGGAGTTTTTGGGATCACTCAAGTATACGATCATGTCATCTGCAAACAGAGATAACTTGACTTCTTTCTTGCTGATTTGAATCCCTTTTATCTCCCTGTCTTGTCTTATGGGTCCAGCTAAGACTTCAAGTACAATATTGAATAGAAGTGGTGAGAGCGGACAGCCTTGTCTAGTTCCTGATCGAAGTGGGAATGCTTCAAGTTTTTCCCTATCGAGTATAATCCTTGCTGTTGGCTTGTTGTATACAGCTTTTATTATGTTGATAAAGGTTCCTTCCATTACAACTGTCTCTAGGGTTTTGACCATTAAAAGCTGTTGGATCTTGTCAAAAGCTTTCTCTGCATCTATGGAGAGTATCATGTGGTCTTGGATTTAGGACTGGTTTATATGGCAAATTACATTTATTGATTTGTGTATGTTGAATCAGCCTTGTGTGCCTAGGATAAAGCCTACTTGATCACAGTAAATGATCTTTTAGATAGGTTTTTTTTCCTTTTTTTAATTAAAAATGTAATTATACATTTAAAAATTTTTTTACCAGTTCCCTCCCTCCCCCCTCCTCCCCCCGAACCCCCTCCTTCCCCTCCTCTCCCCCCATCCCCCAGTGCCTCCCCCCCAATTCCCAGAGAGTCCTTTATTGTATACGCCTGACTCTCCACTGGGTCCTCCTCTCCGATGACATATAAGGACCCAGTGGCATTTCCATAAGCCCTTTCTCTTGTTCCCCTTAAGCATAGGAGCACTACTATGGCTGTCAATCCCTTGCCTCCAGGGATCTCGGTGCCCTTAACAGATGCTAGACTTTATGAGGGCAACAGTGCGCTGGACATTGCACAGGGCATGCAAAGTCCCATTATGATTGCTTTGGCCCCAACTATTGTTGAGAATCTTGCAAATCATTGTTCCTCCCATCCTTTTGCTCTTACAATCTTACCGCCCCCTCTTCCGCAAATGTCCCTGAGCTCCAGGATGGGGAGAGATTAGGCTGTCCTAGTTCTATGTGATTGATATAGAGTCTCTGAAGTTCTGGATTGTGGTTTGTTGATTTTCTTTTGCAGTTTTGCTGCTCCTGCAATGCCCTTCATTCCATCCTGCTGGGCACTGTATGTCACCCTCTGGCCAGAGACAAAAAGCTGTTAAACCGGAGTCTTGTTATAATAGTACATTCAAGGGTAGATGTAATAAAAGTAGGAAACCTCAGTGAGGGAGGGGTCCATCACCCATTTGCAAAATGATTACTTTTTATCTGCTAGACTATATGCCCTCCCCTTCTGGTGAGATCAGGAAAGAACGTCTGTGAACTTAACCAGGTTTCTCATTACTTACTTGCGGACCTTGATGGAGGCTTATTTTCTCTGCTGTAACATGGTCCCCTCTCTCCTTGTTTCTGGTGTGGCCCTCCTACCCCATCTCTCTTGTTCATAATTCTTGCAATTACTGTTACATAGGTTTACTTTTGAGTGTCTCAATGTGGGCTGGGTGAGTTTGGTACTAGGAGCCACCTATTAGGGAGTACATACGGCGCTTAATTTTCTGGGTTTGGGATACTTCACTTAATATAATTGTTTCTAATGACATCCATTTCCCAGCAAATTCCAGTAATTCATCATTTTTGATGGCTGAGTAGTACTCCATTGTATAGATGTACCACAGTTTCCTTATCCACTCGTCAACTGTTGGACATTTAGGTTGATTCTATGACTTTGCTATTGTAAACAGTGCTGCTATGAACATGGTCGAGCTTGTGCTATCAAGGCGAACCTCTGCTGCATGGGGGGTTATTCCCAAAAGTGGGATAGCAGGGTCATATGGCATTTCAATCTTTAATTTCTTTAAGAATCTCCAGATGGCTCGCCAGAGTGGCTGTATGAGCCTGCATTCCCACCAGCAATGTAGGAGAGTTCCCCTCTCTCCACATCCTCTCCAGCATTTGTCGTTGTTTGTATTGTGGATTTTTGCAAATAGGGATAGCTTGACTTCTTCTTTGCCGATTTGAATCCCTCTTATGTCCCTTTCTTGTCTTATGGCTTCAGCTAAGACTTCAAGTACAATATTGAATAGAAGTGGTGAGAGCGGACAGCCTTGTCTAGTTCCTGATCGAAGTGGGAATGCTTCCAATTGTTCCCCATTGAGCATAATCCTTGCTGTGGGCTTGTTGTATACAGCTTTTATTATGTTGATAAAGGTTCCTTCCATTCCTACTGTCTCCAGCGTTTTGATCATAAAAGGCTGTTGGATCTGTCAAAGACTTTTTCTGCATCTATCGAGAGTATCATGTGGTCTTGGACTTTGGACTGGTTTACATGATGAATTACATTTATTGATTTGCGTATGTTGAACCGTGTGTGCCGGGGATGAAGCCTACTTGGTCCCCGTGAATGATCTTTTTGATATGTTTTTGAATCTGATTTGCTAAGACTTTGTTGAGAATCTTTGCATCTGTGTTCATCAGAGAGATTGGCCTATAGTTTTCTTTTTTAAGTGAATCTTTATTAGGTTTTGGGGTTAAGACGATATTAGCTTCATAGAAGGAATTTGGTAGTGTTCCTTCCTTTGCTATTTGATGGAACAGTTTAAGGAGTATTGGTGTTATTAACTCCTTAAATGTCTGGTAGAATTCTTTGCTGAATCCATCTGGCCCAGGACATTTTTTGGTGGGAAGATTCGAGATTTACTTCTTCAATTTCCTTGTATGTTATAGGACTATTTAAATAATTCACAACTTCCTGATTCAATTTAGGTAAGTTTTGTTTACTTAGAAATTCATCCATCTCTTTTGTGTTGTCAAACTTCACAGAGTACAAGTTTTTGAAATATGATGTTATAATTCTCTGGATTTCTTGGGTATCCATAGTGATAACTCCATGTTCATTTCTAATTTTGTTAATTTGGGTTTTCTCTCTCTTGCTTTTGGTTAATTTAGCTAGGGGTGTATCAATCTTATTGATTTGGTTCGCTTTTTGACTGGTTGATTTTTTCTATTGTTTTCTTAATCTCGATTTCAGATATTTCTCCCCTTATTTTGCTAATCTCCTTTCTTCTACTACTTTTGGGATCAGATTGTTCTAGTTTCTCTAAAGCTTTAAGCTGCATTGTTAAGTTGTTTATTTCTGATGTTTCCATTTTTTTGATGTAGGCATTAAGAGCTATGATTACCTCTTAGAACAGCTTTCATTGTGTCCCAGAGATTTTGGTAAGTTGTATTTTCGTTATCATTCACTTTCAGGAAATCTTGAATTTCCTTTTTAATTTCTTCCTGAATCCAGTTCTCATTCAGCATCATATTGTTAAGTTTCCAGGAGTTAGTGTATTTTCTCTTGTTTGATGTGTTGTGGATGTCTAGCTTTAGGCCGTGGTGGTCTGATAGGGCACAGGTTAGAATTTCAACTCTTTTGTATATGTGTAGATTCGTTTTGTGGCCCAATATGTGATCTATTTTGGAGAAAGTTCCGTGTGCTGCTGAGAAAAATGTGTATTCTTTGGTATGTGGGTGAAAAGTTCGATAGAGATCTGTAAGGTCCATTTCTTTCAGGGTTTGATTAAGTTCCAAAGTGTCTCTGTTAAGCTTTTGACCTGTAGATCTATCCCATGTTGAGAGGGCGGTGTTGAAGTCCCCAAGAATTATCGTTTGGGGGTTGATTTCTTGCTTTAGACGCTGTAGGGTTTTCTTAATGAATGTGGAGGGGCCCGTATTGGGTGCATATATGTTCAGTATTGTGAAGTCTTCCTGGTGAATTGTACCTATGACTAAAATGTAGTATCCATCCGTGTCTCTTATAATTTTCTTTGGTTTGAAGTCCACTTTGTCTGATAACATAATGGCTACCCCTGCCTGTTTTCTGCTTCCATTAGCTTGTAGAATTGTTGACCAGCTTTTTATTTTTAGAGCGTGCCTATCTTTTGTGCTGAGATGGGTTTCCTGCAGGCAGCAGATTGATGGATTGTGATTTTTTTAATCCAAGTTTGTAATCTGTGTCTCTTGATCGGTGAATTAATTCCATTAACATTTAGTGTTATAATGGAGAAACTATTTTTAATTGTAGACATTTATTATGTTTAGTAGTTTTTATAAGTATATTGCTTCGCTTTTAATGGTGTTATATTTGCCTTCTGTTCTCCTGGATATGCCTGTTTTTTTCTTCATGCTTGAGTATCATTTCTAGCATTTTTTGAAGGCCTGGTTTGGTGGACATGTATCCCTTAAAGTTGTCTTTGTGCTGGAAAGTTTTTCTTTCTCCCTCGATCATGACTGATAGTTTTGCAGAGTAAATCAGCCTGGGTTGACATTTTTGCTCATTCAATACTTGAAGTATGTCTCTCCAAGCTCTTCTTGCTTTTACTGTTTCCACTGAGAAGTCTTTGTTATTTTAATAGGTTTACCTTTAAAAGTAACTTGTTTTTTCTCCCTTGAAGCTTTCAGCACCAGTTCTTTATCTTGAATGTGGAGTGTTTTAACTATTATTTGCCATGGGGTGCTTCTGTTTTGGTCGTATCTGTTTGGGGTGCGGAATGCCTCTTGTATATGGATGGGCCTCTCTGTTTTTATATGATGAAAGTTTTCCTTGATGATCGTTTGAAAAATTTCCTCAGGGGTGGTATTTTGAGATTCTTGCTCTGGTATTCCATGAATACGCGTGTTAGGCTTCTTCAGGGTGTCCCATATCTCTTGGATATTTCTCTCAAGTATCTTTTTGGCTTTAACAACCTCTTCCATTGAGCTGGTTAGTACTCCCACTTTATCTTCAAGGTCTGAAATTCTATTTTCTGCTTCGTTAGTTCTGTTGATAAGACTGTAGAGTTCTGGGTTGAAGATAACTTGTCTTGTAGCTCAGTTTTAAACTCTGCTTGAGTCTGTTTTAGCTGCTCTATGCCAGTTTTTGTTTCTTGCACTGTTTTTCTCAACTCCTCCAAATGTCTGTTGTGTTCCTCTTCAAAGCGATTGATTCGATTATGTAATTCCTCCCTGATTTCCTCTTTCATAGTATTGAACATGGTAATGATCATATTTTGAAAGTCGTTATCCTGGGGTCAGGCTTTCTTGGCCTTTTTCCACGGGTTTGTTCTGGTTGGAGTCTAACATTATGGGATTAATTTCTTCAGTGGGAAATTTGTTTACTTGAGTGTTGCTTCTCATGGATTTACACTTTGACTTTGGTATTGTCGTTTTAACTCTTAAGATCTTTCAATTTCACTAAACTGAATTATTTGGCCTGGGGTTCTGGGGGTGGGCAGGGCAGAGCTTACCTAGGTCACCGGTGAGGCCCGGCTGGACCGCGGTGCATCCTGACCAGCGGAGCGGGTTGGGGTGAAAGGGAGGATGGGGGCGTCGGCGTGGAGCTATTTAACCCGAGGGCAGCTGGGGCGGCCCGGGCGCAGGGGGAGGTCCTCCTCGTCCCTCGGCCCTGATCCCGCGGCTCCGGCTGGATGGCGGGAGTCGGAGCCGGGTCCCTTTGGGCTGACCTGGGGTTCTGGTGGGTGGGTGAGGCTGGGGCTTACCTAGAGTCGTGGGGTGAGATTGATATGTTTTTGAATCTGATTTGCTAAGACTTTGTTTAGAATCTTTGCATCTGTGTTCATCAAAGAGATTGACCTATAGTTTTCTTTTTTTAAGTGTATCTTTATTAAGTTTTGGGATTAAGATGACATTAGCTTCATAGAAGGAATTTGGTAGTGTTCCTTCCTTTGCTATTTGATGGAACAGTTTAAGGAGTATTGGTGTTATTTGTTCCTTAAATGTCTGGTAGAACTCTGTGCTGAATCTGTCTGGTCCAGGACATTTTTTTGGTAGGAAGATTCGAGATTACTTCATTGATTTCCTCATATGTTATAGGATTATTTAAATAATTCAAAATTTCCTGATTCAATTTAGGTAAGTTGTGCTTACTTAGAAATTCATCCATTTCTTTTATGTTATCAAATTTCACAGAGTATATTTTTGAAATATGACCTTATAATTCTCTGAATTTCTTGGGTATCAGTAGTGATAACTCTATTTTCATTTCTAATTCGTTAATTTGTGTTTTCTCTCTCTTGTTTTTGGTTAATTTAGCTAGGGAGTATATCAATCTTATTGATTTTTTTTCAAAGAACCAGCTTTTTGACTGGTTGATTCTCTGTATCATTTTCCTTATCTCAGTTTCTGGTATTTCTCTCCTGATTTTGCTAATCTCTCTTCTACTGCTTTTGGGATCTGATTGCTCTTGTGTCTCTAAAGCTTTAAGCTACATTGTTAAGTTATTTATTTGTGATATTTCTATTTTTTTTGACATAGGCATTAAGAGCTATGAACTTACCTCTTAGGACAGGTTTCATTGTGTCCCAACAATTTTGATAAGTTGTATTTTCATTATCATTCACTTCCAGGAAATCTTGAATTTCCTTTACGATTTCTTCCTGAACCCAATTCTCATTCAGAATCATAGTATTTAGTTTCCAGAAGTTAGTGTATTTTCTGCTGTTTGTTGTTTTGCGGATGTCAAGCTTTAGACCGTGGTGGTCTGATAAGGTACAAGCTCGAATTTCAACTTTCCTGTATATGTGGAGATTCATTTTGTGGCCCAGTATGTGGTCTATTTTGGAGAAAGTTTCATGTGCTGCTGAGAAAAATGTGTACTCTTTGGTGCGTGGATGAAAAGTTCGATAGAGATCTGAAAGGTCCATTTCAGTAAGAGTTTGCTTAAGTTCCAAAGTGTCTCTGCTAAGTTTTTTACCTGTTGATCTATCCCATGTCGAGAGGACAGTATTGAAATCCCCAAGAATTATTGTTTTGGGGTTGATTTTTTGCATTAGATGCTGTAGCATTTGCTTAATGCATGCGGAGGAGCCCATATTAAGTGCATATATGTTCAGTATTTCAAAGTCTTCCTGGTGAATTGTACCTGTGACTAAAATGTAGCATCCATCTGTGTCTCTTATGATTTTTTTTTTGTTTGAAGTTCACTTTGTCCCATAGCATAATAGCTACCTCTGCCTGTTTCCTGGTTGTATTAGCTTGCAGAATTTTTGGCCAGCTTTTTATTTTTAGGATGTGCCTATCTTTTGTGGTAAGATGAGTTTCCTGAAGGCAGCAGATTGATGGGTTGTGATTTCTAATCCAAGTTTGTAGTCTATGTCTTTTGGTTGGTTAGAAATTACTTTTAAATCTGGATATTTTTTATGTTTAGTGGATTTCATAAGTGTTTTATTTGGCTTTTGGGTTTTGGTGGTATTTTACTTCCTTTCTGTCCTCCTGGATATGCTTGTTCTTTTCTTCAAGTTTGAATATCTTTTCTAGCATTTTTTGAAGGCCTGGTTTGGTAGACATGTAAGTCTTCAAGTTGTCTTTGTGCTGACAAACTTTTCTTTCCCCCTCGATCATAATCAATAGTTTTGCTGGATATATCAGCCTGGGTTGACATTTTTGCTCATTTAATACTTGAAGTATGTCTCTCCAAGCTCTTCTTGTTTTTACTGTTTGCTTTGAAAAGTCATTTGTTATTTTAATAGGTTTACCTTTAAAAGTGACTTTTTTTTTTCCTTGAAGCTCTCAGCACCTTTTCTTTGTCTTGAATGTGGAGTGTTTTGACTATTATTTGCCATGGTGAGTTTCTATTTTGGTCATATCTGTTTGGGGTGCTGAATGCCTCTTGCATTTGGATAGGCCTCTCTTTCTTTAGATGAGGAAGGTTTTCCTTTATGATAATTTGAAAAATTTCTTCAGGTGTGGTATTTTGGGATCTTGTTCTGGTACTCCCATAAATGCACATGTTAGTCTTCTTCAAGGTGTCCCATAACTGTTGAATATTCCTCTCAAGTATCTTTTTGGCTTTAACGACCTCTTCCATTGAGCTGGTTAGTTCTTCTACTTTGTCTTCAGGATCTGAAATTCTATTTTCTGCCTTGTTAGTTCTGCTGTTAAGACTCTCTTTTGAGTTCTGAGTTGAAGATAATTTGTCTTTTAGTTCAATTTTAAACTCCGCTTGAGATTGTTTTAAGTCCTATATGCCTATTTTTGTTTCTTGAACTGTTTTCCTCATCTCCTCCAAGTGTCTGTTATGTTCCTGTTCAAAGTGGTTGATGCAGTTATTTAACTCCTCCTGGATTTCCTTTCATAGTATTGATCATGGTAATGATCATGCTTTGAAAGTCATTATCTTGGATATGGCTTTCTTGGATATTTTCTGTGAATTTGTTCTGGTAGGAATCTATCATTATGGAGTTAATTCTTTCAGTAGGAGATTTGTTTTCTTGGGTTTTGTTTCTCATGGATTTGCGCTGTGACTGGGCATTGTTGTTTTATCTCATAAGACCTTTTTTCAGTTTCTGTGTGTTTTTGACTGAATTCAGTTAGTCGATACTATACTCTCAAGCAGTTATTACTAGTGTTTGCCTTGGAGTTAGATACACTTGTCTGTTGTTATTGTTATTTCCTAGATGAGGCTATTAGACTGTTACTACATCAATTAAGTCAGGTTTAGTGGACAGGGAATGAAGATTAGTATGGTAGTCCTCTTTTACAATTTAGTACCTTGGTAATATGTGAGGGTGAATGGTATAGTCCCTGAAGTTGTGTACATTTTGTGGGTAGCTATATGGAAAAGTTAAACTAAAGTGACTAAAATTTGAAAAGAACAGGATGGTAAAAAGGGGTTTATTTATTTTTGAGTGGGATGTGAAGAATCTCTCCTATTTGATAGGATGATTTTAGAGGACTTCAGATGTATGGCATTTGTCCCATTAGAGCTTTGCTTTGGTTTTCTTTGAACTCTGTTGAATTCTGAGGAGCAGTGTGTCCTCCCTGAATCCTGTGTGTCCCGGGTGGAAAGGGCAGAGCTTCTAGTTGTCTTGCAGTTCACCTGGGACCTGGGGTGTGGCCTAGGGTCCTTCCCTAACCCAGAGCAGCCTGGGTGCTGCTCTGGCTGCCTGGTGGGAGGAGCTGGGATGAGCAGGTTATCTGGGCCCTGGGAGTGGGCTAGGTGTCTTACCTGAGTAAGAGTGTGTCTGCACATTTCCTGGGAAGAAAGGGAACATTGGGTTTCTAGAACAAAAAACTTGGTATGTGCTGTAAAAATACTGAGGCTGGTAATTTATGTTAACCTTGTGAGATGGCAGTATTCCCGCCTGTGTTTACAGGCAGGTGGGTGGGCTGTGAGTTCAGAACAGAGACTTCACATGATGAAACACAGACAAGAACTATAGACTGGAAAGATCTCAGACTCTACATACTTGATTTTGAATTAATTTTTTGTTACTATGTGTTCAGAACTTTTATGTTTTGGGGGATATTTTGTGGTACCAATACTGAGGCACGTGACCCTACATGAGGTTGTGCCAGAAAGTCTAGACGCCAAGACTGCCCCTGGAGATGGTATTTGCAATCCAAACTGGGAGTATCCATGTCAGAAGCAAAGGGGACCATGTCTTCCCTCTCCCAAACAGCACTCATGAGAAATCATAGAGATGGACCATTCGAGTGCACTCCCACCAATGATCGCCTCTGCCCTGAAAGAGACACCCATGGCAGGCATATGGGGCGACAGTTTGGATCCCAGGTTTGGAGAATGCATGGTTCACAGATGGGTCATCTAACTGATGGCAATATACTTCTGGAATTCCTCAAAGGAAGACATAAGCAATCTTACTGTTGAAGGAATGGAAGGATGCTATCATAGGAGGTATTATTCTTTTAATAATTAGTGTTTCCTTCAGCACATATCTCAGTAGTGCTCCATCAACAGGACCACGCTATAGGTGCTTATGGCCCTTGAATATCCAAGCCATGGCCCCCCTAGAGACCTGGTTCAAGCTTGGATTGCAGAGACTGCATAAGCTGCATGCAACTTCCCAAGCTAGAACCTGCTGCCATGCCTGGTGCCCGTGTCAACCTGCCTGACTGAGAGGATCAACCTGGAAAGGAGAACAGCAAAAGCTTACGCTTGGACTTATGGGGTGCTGGGCACTCCTACAGTTAACTGTTGAAATCAAAAGGAGCTCATTCCTCTGTGTATTTTAAAAAAGCAGTCTCTGTTAAAAATGTCAACTATGTAGGCTCAGCCCCATGGCTATCTGGTGAAGCATTATAGATTAGATAGGTTTGGAAATACTGGGAGAATGTTTCTGTTAAGTGCCTTTACCCACAAGTAATGGGTTAGGTTCTTGAAAAAATATCCACCCTGAAGGTGATTTTGCTGATTAGAAAATTATATGTCTACTGTAGGTGCAACATTCTTTACCCCAAAATTTTCTGTATAAAAGCTGTCATAAAAGCTTCAGTAAATGGGTTCAGAATTCACTCGGCTTGGAGAGTTGTGTGTGTTCTGTGGTCCACTTGGTCCGGGGGAGCCCTGGTCTCGAGGCTGCGACTCTGGTCTGGGGCAATATGTCACCCACTTTCCTTGCCAAGGGAGCATCGTCCATCGTGGGTGTGTTACGCAGCTGTGTGTGTGTGTGCTGCTTTGACAGCGATGCTTCTCCCCATCTTTACCTGCTCTTCCTGACCAGCCGCAGCTGGACGGTCCCAGCCCAGCTCCCTCCTGCCAGTGCCCAGGACAAATGCTCCTGAGCGGCCCGTCCCCTCTCAGGAGCCCACGCTGGTGGAACTAGGATTGATCCTCTGCCTAGGAGGACACACTGACGCTTGGGGCCTGGAGCCAAGCTGGAAAGGCTGTGCCCAGCTGGTCCAGCCAGAGGTGGTGACCGTCCATGGCTTGTCATGACCGCCACCCGCTGTCCAGTGACTTGATCTTTTGTTTTGTTTTGTTTTGCTTTTGAAGGATGCCTCTGTTTGTAACACTGCTTTGAGCTGCCACCATGTCTACTGGCGCCCTGTGTGGCTGACCACAGCACCCCCATCTCTCACGCCTAGCTTCCCAACAGACAGTGCTGGCTGCTGTCTCAGAGCACATATGCCCCTCATGCCCCTCACACCCCTCATGCCCTCATTCCTTCTCCTTTCTGACTTTGCTGCCCACCCAGTTCTCCAGGCCTGCCCAGCTCCTTAAGCTACCTTTGCTGCCTGCCCAGTCCCCCATGGCTGCCCAGTTAGGGTGCCGGTTTCCATTGGTAACACTGAACTTTACCCTGCGACTATACATACACATTGAATTCTTAGTGTCCAAAAGGTGTCAAATAGCTTGAATCAAATATGTTAAAGTGATATAAGTTTCTTGAGATTCAGAAAGTATGTATGTTTGTGTAGGTAAATATTTCTCTATATGTATTTGTATGTGCCTATGTATGTGTCCTGTCTGTGTGTGTTTGTGTGCATATGTGTGTGTGTTAGTATACGTATCTGTGTATGTATGTCTTGTGTGTACATGTGCATATGTGTGTCTTGTCTTTGGGTACATGTGTGTATATGCATATTGGTGTGTTTCTGTTTCTGTGTGTATGTGTATATATGTGTTTGTGGATTTGTCTGTGTATACACATGTATATAGGGGTGTGTGTGTGTCTTGAGTGCAAGGTGATAGCTATTGGACCCTTTGTGAGGCCCAGGGGATGAGCTGAAGATAACCAGAGGAAGATAACTAGAGGAAGCTTAAATTTCTATGTGGCCAGACTTGAGGAAACATAGTGTGTATTGTGACTGTCTCTTTGGAGACTCTGTATCCCACCTAGTAAAGAGTTGTGACCCTCAGTCACACAAACACATCTCAGACACCATTTCTAAAGACCTATATAAAGTTCTCAGAAATATTTGGTAAAACAACATGAGGAAGACCATTACCGTGGATACAAGCCCATGACAATAAGTTTTTGCAAAGGGGAAGAATCTTGACTCAACTGAGATTGAGGCTGAAGCTACTTGCTCGAAGACAGGTTGCCAGGACAGATGTTATTTCAGGAATGATGGGGCACCTGCAACCTGTTCATGCATCAGGGGTGGTCAGAGAAGGAGGGGAGCTAATGCCAAGAGTTGTGAGTACTTGATAATCTGACCTTGGAGCATTCTTGCTAAAACTGAATTTTATAAGGAAAAATACAGACTGGCCGAGAGAAGGTTAAGGGTGTAACTAGGGATGTAGCTCAGTTGATGAGTGCTGACCTAGATTTGAGGAAGAAATGGAGGAGGAGGGGAGAAGAAAGGAAGAAAGGGGGCTCAGAGACATGCTGACCCTCGGATTTGAGACTGAAACGGTGCAGACAAGTTTCCTTTGATTCCGCCGCAAGCTGACAGCCGTCAGGGTTGCCCAGTGTCACACAGAAGGGCAAGGTGGCACCTGCATTTGATCAAGGCACTCAGGAGGTAAAGTAGAAGATCGAGAGTTCTCGGTGGGCAAGGACCTAGCAGTGAGTTGGAGGATCACCCAGGATACATGAAATTCTGTTAAAAGAGCAAAAGAAAAAGAAAGAAAGGAAGAAAGAAAGAGAGAGGAAAAGAAAAGGAAAGGGAAGGGAAGAGAAAGGAAGGAGAGAAGGAAGGAAGGAAGGAAGGAAGGAAGGAAGGAAGGAAGGAAGGAAGGAAGGAAGGAAGGAAGGAAGGAAGGAAGGAAGGAAGGAAGGAAGGTGTCCCATACTTGCCTGAAACTCGTCACATGGCTAACGGTGGCGACCTTGAACTTCTGACCCTCTGGCCTCTCCCTCCTGAGACCTATCACCACAGACAGGTTCCTCCATGTCCTGCTTATGCTTATGCAGTGTTGGGATCAAACCCCGTGCTTCACAGGCACGGACTCTACCCACTGAGCGACCTCCTAGCCCAAGCGACGTTCCTGTGGAAAGGCTTTAAAAAAATAACTTCTTTAATAAGTTCATATACACACTTAAATCTCTTGGTCTCTCTCTCTCTCTCTCTTTCTTCCTCTCCCTCTTCATATTTATTTTTCTCAGTAGTGAACAATTAGTAGACATCATCCCAGTTCAGGCCAGAATGTTCCAAAATTGAGCTTAGCCTTTTGAATCAGCGAAGGCTTGGGCTTTTAAATAAAATATTAGGTAATGGATGTACCAGGAATGCACCAAGAAAGATGCAAGCCTTTCTTTCTGATCTCAGTTTATTCCCCAGTGTCTCCTCCTGGAAGAAGGTCAGAACACCAAGGCATTGGCAAGAGCGGGCAGGCAGAATCCAGAACTGCTAAAGTAAGTCTCCCAGGATGCAGAATCCAGCTGAGCAGTGCTGGGGGACGGGGGTGGGGGGTAGGGGGGTGGGGGATCATATTCTCCCTCTAAGTAAATTAAAGCTCTCTCAAGCACACCTCCTCACCGAGGACTTTACAAAGCTTGCTTTGCTTTCTTGGCAAGCTCTGTTAGAAACGGAGCTTTCAGAAGTGCTTAAAAAGCCTGCCTCCTCCGGCAGATTGTGTGGGTCGACCCAGGCAGAGCAGGGCAGAAGTTGGGGATGTTGGGGAGCAGGGGGAGGGTGGTAAGAGGCAGAGTTGAGGCACAGGAAGCCAAACCCAGTCCAAATAATTCCCAGCAAGGTTTCTTCTCTTTGACCCAAGGACTTCCCGCAAACTGGCTGGAATGAGCCTGAGGTCCAGCTGGAATTTGCATAGGGAGTCACAACTCTCCCCACCCTCTCCCAGGTAGGGAACAGCTTTGAGCAGGAAGGTGAATGAATACAAATTGGAGCGGGTTGGGAAGAGGGGCAGGGAAGTCTTCCCGGGCGCCCTGCGCCTATACAAACACCAGCTTAATTAGAAAATCAATCTTGCCGTCCTGGTGATGGATGGCCATCCTGGGGTGCAGGTGGCCGAGAGGGCCGGGCCGCGACGAGATAATTTTTTCCTATTAGTAAAAGGAGGCCTAATGTACATCCCCAAGCAGTTCAGCGTGAAGAACTTGTTACGGACACACCACCTTTCCCTCCTGTTAATTGATTCTTGGGGGCGGGGACGAGGAAGAACTTAGCAGCTTGTGTTTTGTGAAAACTCCTCGTATATTTTTTTCTTCCTATAAGAAGCCCAGGGTCTGAGAGGCGATTGAATCACCACCAACCGTCTCTACAGCGACAACACTGTTTCGATAAGGAAGAAGATGGATGCAGGCCGTCTACACCTCAGAGCACAGACTGGGGAGGCTTGGCTTTGCTGGAGCAAAGGATTCTGGGTGCTGAAGAGTCTGTTCACGTGGTGACACCGTGAGTCTAAGACCTGGACTGTGTCGTCTGCTGGGGTGACCGAAGAAATGGAATCCAGAGGGGTGTATGCATGTGTGGGTGTGTGTGTGCATGCGTGCGTGCGTGCGTGTGTGTAAGCAACAGAGCACTTGAGTGTGTGTGTCTGTGGAGACCCAAGGGTGACATCAGAATCATCCTGGGTTGCTCTACCTTCTTGTTGCTTTGCTCTGGGGTTTCCCAGGTTCTGCCTTCCAGAGCTGGACTTGCAAGCCCTTGCTAATCCACCTGGCATTTTTACATAGGATCTGGGGATCTGAACTCAGGTCCTTTCGCTTGCAAGTGAAAGGCTTTAGCCCCTGAGCCTTCTCCTCAGCCCCACAGCTGTCTTTTGATGGTGGCTCTGAGCCTCTTAGGCCCTCATCCTTCAGGGCTGTGGGCTGAGCTGGGACTCCACAGTGCAACCTGGTCATAGCTCTCCTTCACCAAGGATGATTAAACTGAGATACTTTCTTGGCAAAAGACATCTAAGGGCTGCAGTTGTGGCTGAGAGCATCTAGACAGCATCCTGTGTTTTAAGAAAACAAGATGACAAGTCCAGGCAAAGAGGTTCTAAGAGCATTTCCCTGCTATTTAAAAGCCCTTTCCCCAGATTCTATCCTGTGCCCCAATATCTCTGTGTTCACAGCCCTTCCCTCACCCCACATCAGCCTGTGGTTTATATTCTAGCTAAACCACATTCTCTGGTTTGGGTAAAATGCTGATAGTCAGGATTTCGTGGGCACTGGAATGTGGTGGATTCCTTTCACACGCCCACAGCCCAGGGCCTACCAGGCCGACTATGAAACGCATGGAGCTTTTCCTAGGTAGCGCCCAGACCCAGCGGGGTTTGCTTGCTGGAGACGAGAGAGGTTGGTGCTGTCTCCATGGTCGGAGACAGAAGGGTAGCTACATTAGAAGCACAGTGTTGTCCTCATGGCCTCGTTCCACCTGTTCAAATCAGCCAAAGCCTATTGACTGTCTGATGGTACTGGATCATGGTACAAAGACTCCAGGCAAACCCAGAGAAGCCATTAACCACCATTCAATTAAGCCCAACTGAGGGAGGAGGGAAAGGGGAAGAGGGGGATGAGGAAGAGTGGGAGGAGGGGAAGAAAAAGGAGGAGGAGGAAGAAGAGAAGGAAGAGGAGGAGAAAGAGAAAGATGAAGAGGAAGAGGGTGGAAACGGAAGGAGAATCAGCAGCAGCTGAAGTCTAAACAGGACACGTGACTTTTCTAAGACTCATAAGGTAAGCTCTGGCTTATTCATAGAGAAATCTTGTTGTGTATGGGGTGCCCACCATGTTTTCTCCACTCTGTGTTCTGATAGATGTGGGCCTGAAAGTCAGTGAAATGGTTTCAAGAAAGAAACACTACGAGAATGGACAACGGCAGAGGTTTAACATTCTTGAGAAATATGTCTCTAAGTGCCTCAAGTAAATATGCAAGGAGAGCTGTAAGAATCTGGGTAACCACGCACATCCGCCATGCCCAGAGGTGCAGCACGCTCAGCTTCCAGAAGCATGTGATATTTCTCAGTCAAATGCCATGCTGTCGACAGAATTAAAAACGTGGAGACGATGGTCCAGACCACGTCAGGGTCACACGACTCACTCATGGTAGTTCCAGGAGAACATTCTGTTTTATTTGACTCTGTATCACTTTGTACCCTCTCCCCCCAAGTACAGGAAACCCAATAGACTTATGAACAGAGAAATGAACATGTGAGGCAAAACTAATGTGATGTGCGAATTCAACTTGGTTTTGGAAAATACCCTTCATGCGGAATACGCCTCAGCTCTGAACAGGAAGCAGACTAAAAACTGACGGATGGCTGCATTGCTCACAAGTCTGGGAGAGTTTGTGAAGAACTACTTAGAAGTATCTCTCCTTTAAGAAAATATGAAGTATGAAGTTTAAGAACATAGGAAGTAGGACAGGAGGGGGTAGTAAGGAGTGAAAATGTATAAATTCATTGTATTTATGTGTGAAAATGTCAAAGAATTGAAATTCTTATAGCTATATAAATTTTATATATGGATATATAATCAATATACATAATCAATATACTCATATATGTACTATATATAGTCATTATATAGGTATATATTTACCATCAATCCTTTAGCACTGAATTTAAGTTCTAAGACAACCTAGTGAGATGTTGCAGCATTTTGTGGAGTTTAAGTATCGTATAGATGGCGTCATGCTAGAGAACCCAGATCACACCAGAAAATAAAATAAAAAAAGAGCTAAGTGTTCTCATTATATCACCAGTCGCATAGACAATGGATCCTCCTCTCCATCGCCGACTCTGGTCATAATTCTTTGGTGTCTAACTTGGACAGTTGCAAGGCGAGTGAGGATGTTGTTTACCTGCTTGTGGATGACTAGCTATTTCTGTGTTGATTTCCCGCCCTTGATGAGGTGAGGAGATGCATGCCGCGTCTCCGCAAAGCGAACACCAAGACGTAACGCAACAGCAAAGCCAGCATCACATCGGAAATAGACACGAAGATTTCCCTGACTCTGAAGCCCCCTGCTTTTCAGTTTTCCCATACCCCTCCATGTTTCATACATCTTCTCCAAGAGAGTCTGCAACGGTCTTCTGTCCATCAAATGAGAGCAGGACTGTGAGCTTTGCTGTAGGAGAGGGAGCAGGCGAGGGGCGGTACAGCCAACTATGGGCTCAACTAGATTCCATTAGCAGCCACAACTGACAGATTTCACTGCGGACAGATGGCGCTTTTGGCTGGGATCAGCTCAATTCCTCGAGGTAGTTCTGAGCTGCGGCTGTCTAGTCTACGTGCATGTCGGGCTAGCTCAGCCTGTGGTGGGAACACAGGACTCATCTGACTTGATGCAAATATTAATATTCCATAGTGGCAGAACTGAAATGAAGGGCAAAGCAATATGATCTGTGTATTCTTCTTTTAAAAATATTGTCACACAGGGGCCCGGCGTGGAGGCAGGAGAGAAATAGACCTGCGATCTCTATCTTCTACCAGGCACGATTCGTGCTTGCGGCCAGCGCGGGCCTGGCTTATTTTGAGATCAGATATATGGCTGATGAATGAGTTATATTTTAAACTTGAGCTAAATTCATTTTTTTCCCCTTCCAAACAGACCCAGATCTGTTTGGCTAAGCACCTTTTCATTTTCTATTCTCGTTTATTTTGAGGAAATATGGTCCAGATGTTTCACATTTATTTACACTTAGCTCATCAAAATGCTGCTTGGCAATAGGTATTTGCTATCCCCTGGAAGATTCTTGAAGTGCCTTTGATAAGCCTGACTTCTATATCTGGGAAATAATGCTGCTTCCGGAGAGAAACACAGCCCCCCAAGGGTTTGGGGCCAGTTTATTTCAGGGACCAGGGTTCCATTTGGATGTTATGAATGGCTGAGTTCTGGAGAGAGCATTGTAATGATTCACTGCTTGCCAAACCTGCCTGGAGGAGGCTGTTGGGGAAGGATGGCTGGGCTCCCACAGCTGTGTGTACTGAAGTCCACGACACGGCCACAGATGCGCTGCTTGGTAGGTAATTATTCAGTGCATCAAAATGACTACGTGATATGTTTAAAACACTGTAAGTTCTAATTAGCTAATACTTAGATTTCACAGCATAAAAATTAAGGGCAAAAGTCAAATTAATAAATGTTGACAACATACATGTCAATGGCTATTTCTATGTAACAGTGAAAATTTGAATATGTTTAATATACTATGAGTTTCTCACTAGATAGGAGATATGAGACATAAATATAGGAAAACATCAAGCAGACACACATCTCTATATACACATGACTATGGGATTAAATGTACAAAAATACTGAGTTTTACAAATAGTCAAGTGCGTATGAAACGAGGCAAAAAAATGTGATATGAGTTTTAAGCTCGCAAGTTGGAAAAGCCCTGTTGGGATATGAAGTTCTATTGAGGGTTTTCAGGTAACCTCTTAGCAAAAGTATGAAGCAGGCTAGCCTTTCCCAGATAGGCATTTGATCATGCAAGCCAGCATTCTTTAAAAGTGCTCATGGCCTTTAATACAGCCATCTCACTTCTGAGTAATTCATCTAAAATTGTGGACAAAGACTTGTGTGTGTTGCTGTTTTTGGTGGTGAACGTAAGAAGTCAATATTTCTTATAAACGCTGATGTCATATTACTGAACTTAAAGTTATGAGGGGTGTTACTCTCATTCATAAAAAAAAGTAGAATCTCAAACTCTACTCTGGGGCCCCAAGTCTTGTAGAAACAAAACTAGACATGCAAATGCGCAAGGGGAAATAATGTAAGACAAACCATTTGCTACTTGTTTGCTGGTGAAAATGGAAGCGATTTGGATTTTCTTCTTTTAAACTTTCTGCATTTAAACTGCTAAACATGCACTAAGTTTATAATCGCAAAATATAATGAACACTGTTTCTAGTGACAAAATTCTTTGCATATGCAGTTGGTCAAAGTAATAGACACATGAAAGACTGAGCCTGGGATCTTGGGGTTTAAGTAACCCCTCTTTTCCTGATATTCTGGTGGTAACAGAACTAACTTTGAAAGTTTGCTAGTCTGTCTGCTCATGAATATGGTAACTCAGAAAAAAATTCCCTCTGCGTTATTAATTTTAAAATGGCCATAATTAATATCAGGAGTTTTCTGGCAGCTGAATCGAGTGTGGCTGGGAACCAGGTTAGCTATCCAGCTTTTCGTTTGAGGTTGAAATGGTTTTGTTGAACAGCCAGTTCTCTTCAGCAAAACATCTTTTCAGAAGGCATTTTTCCCCTGAGAGGCGAGACTTGATCGGCTTAATTTATCTACTTCATTAGGTAGCAGGAAGAGGATACGCAGCATCAGAAACAGTTGCTCTTGTGGAGTTGGGAGCCTGTTACAGAAATCAGTGAGTCTGCAGAGGCTGTGTGATGTGTAGCTGGAATAAAGACCCGGGATGGCGGCGCGGCTTCCATTCAGCAGTGTGCAAGCTCCCTACAGCTTTGTTTCCTTCAGAGGTTCTGGGAAGGAATATCAATTACAGCATATTGAAGTGCCGTTACATAACCCGTGGGTGACATATTATTGCATGACCCACGGGAGACAGCCTTGGGGAGGAATGGAATCTTCTCTTCTTACCTGACTTGAATTCGACTCGGGGTTTCATGGCCGTGACTCTGTATGGGCGGATTCAATCTAATGTGATAGAAATATTCTTAAGGAACTGGGCGCGTGGGTTGGGCAGACGAAACAGTGGGTAGAGTGCTTGTGGAAACGCAGGGGACCTGAGTTTGAATCCTCTATGTAAAACTGGGTGTGGTCATGCGTGTCTGTGATCCTCGAATTTCTAAGGCCAGATGAGAGGCAGGACAGAGCTGGCTAGCTTGGTATGTGTAGAGAAAAAGCACCGAAGAGATCCCATAGAAGGAGGGACATATCCCCATGGCTAGTCATCAACTGCTACCTGTGTGCTGGTGCCTTTACAGACCTGTAGTCAGGGATAGCTATCTCTATTTCCAGCTGTGGCCAGTGGGAAATTCCCACTGTAGTGATACTATAGTCACAGGGACAGATTTATTTCAATTTCTAAAGACATTTTTGTATTAAAACCCCTCCTAGGATGGTGTAGGCACACACAGCTACTAAACAAGTAAAAATAAATGAAAAATTTGTACCACAAATGTCTTTCTTTGCCATTATCCCCTCAACAATACAGTGTCATCATTGTTTATGATTATTTATGTAACATTTGCATCATATCAGGTATTGTAGTGAACCTACAGGTGATTTGAACTCAGGGAAGGGTGCATGTAGGTTATATACAAGCTCTGTGGCTTTTTGTACCAGGACCTTGAGCATCCTTTGAATCTCTTATCCATGGCAGTCTTAGGATCAACTGTCAGGGATAGCTATCTCTATTTCCAGCTGTGGCCAGTGGGAAATTCCCACTGTAGTGATACTATAGTCACAGGGACAGATTTATTTCAATTTCTAAAGACATTTTTGTATTAAAACCCCTCCTAGGATGGTGTGGGCACACGTAACTATGATCCCAGCACTTGACTGGCTAAAAGAGGAAGATCGTGAGCCAGCCTGGGCTACAGGACGGCACCCTGTCTCCAAAACACAAACCAGAACAAAATGAAGAGAAGCAGCCGTGATGAAGACCCGCCGTGGCTGCCTGGAGAAATGGCTGCTAGCAGGACCTGTGCAGGAAGAATAAGCTAGAAAATGTCAAAGTCTTAGGGGTAAGGAAGGACGCCAGCACGAAGGGACCCCAAGCCCAGCCTCTACAGTGTCTCCCAAGGGGCCCACACAAACTTGAGGTCCTCTAACCTTCAAAACAGATTCAGTGAGTAAAGAACTATGGCATCTTGGATAACATGGAATCAAGGCGTGCACAATCATTTAAAGAAGTGGCTATAAACAGTAACAAGTAGGTGTGAATAATAAATGTGCAAGGAATTGCTATGCTGGGAAATCACCAATAGCCACTCTAGTTATGATTAACCAGAAGCATGTATGGGTGAAACTTACGTGGTAGTATTCTGCGAGAAGACGCTGGCAGAGTGAAGGAACCGGAGCCTGTAAAATATTTCTGTGAGAAGGAGGAAACAGGTTCTGATTTTTGAGATGTCCAGAAGATGACCTTTAACCCCAGTCTCAAACTTCCCAAGCAAGAGACAGGAAAGGGTGAAGACTTGATTGGGAAGAAGAACTACCCGTGGTGTGAACCCAAACCTCACCATATCAAGACACTGGGCAGATCAGACTTGAGGGACCTGCTGTGAATAACTGGCCTTGAATTCTCAAAATGTCAAGGTCACGACCCCTGGGAAGCCTGTCAGGCGGCAGGAGGCCACACCTGCAGCAGAGCGTCTCTCCCAGAGGGAATTGGATGGAGCAGGTGGTAGTGGTGGGCCAGTGTGAATTTCCTTGCGTTGACAGTTCCGTTGTTCTTGTCTAGAAGAAATGTACACTCAATTGCTCAGCAGTTATAGGACAGCACATAAGGAAATTATACTGAATGTTTCAGGTTCAACCGTAACTGCATTTTTTTGTAATGTTGAAATTACAAAGATAAACGTTATTTTTAGCATGGGGAAATTTTTGGTATGGATAATTAGTGGTCTTTGCCTCCAAGAGTAGAAAAACCAAGCTTCTGAGAGACAAAGAGGAACAGAGGAGGAGGCGAAATGTCAGGGTCACAGAACGGTGGGTCCTGGAACCAAATGGCCCAACAGGTGCCAAAGGTGTTGTTGCCCTTCCTGGGGGGTGGGGGTAGACATCAGAGGGGTGACATACATGGTAGGCTGTGGCTCGCACATGCTCAAAGAAGGAGGTAGCAATAGTAAATTCCAGGGCAGCTGTGAGGGGCATAGAACACGCGGCCGGGCCGTTGCTATGAACAGTCATTGTGATTACTGGTCTCTGGTGCTTTATCCTGAGGCAGCTGCATCTCAGTGCTGGTTTTGCCCTTCACCACATGACTGAGCAAGGTTTTCATTTTTTTCCCCCTGAGGCTTGGGCTCTTTATTTCAACAGAGGGAAAAGTCATCTTAAAAGTCAATAGGACAACGGTTGTAAGGGGTGATCTGAGATGACTCAAAGGCTTGGCAGGGCGTGCCCACCTCAGAAGCGTGAGCCGTGGGCAGGGGCTGTGCTTCTGGCCACTTAGGAGGCTGAGGCAGGATGGATCCAAGTTTAAGAGGAACTTGTGTGATTTGGTGAGATTTTGTAGCAAAAGGGAAAGTACAAAGACGGTTGCAGTTTAAGCCCAGGATAAAGTCCTTGCCTGGGATGTGTGAGGCTCAGGGTTCAAGCCTAAGTATTGAAGAAAAAGTTAGTTACTAGTTTGTGTGCACGAGTCGAAGTGCTATGATGCTCTGTGTAAAATTAAAAGCCTGGGGAAAACTCTCAGGAGAAGACAAAACCATGTGCATGGGAGATAAGGGAATGTGCTAGGTTGTACAATTCTCTAGAAAGGCTGGGCGCATTTACTAGAGGAAGAGATGCTATAGCTCACAGGAGGTTGTGTAGGCGGGTGGGGAGGAGATGCTACGGCTCACAGGAAGGTCGTGTAGGAGGGTGTGGTGGGGTAGAGTAGAGTGGTCAGCAGAAAAGGTAGAGCCAGCCGGGACTGTTCACATTCAGGTACTGGGTGCAGAAAGTTGGTTTGGGAAGACATTGGGTTAGAGTGCTGGGGGGCAAGGCTAGGGGCCCTGAACTAACTCTGGAGAGGAGACTGGCATGCACAGGTGCCTAGAGGGCAGAGTGAAATGCAGGGGTCAGTGGGATTTCAAAGAATGTGTGCCCCCAAAGAGGTTTCCAGGACAAAAGGTGGGATGCTCTGTCCCTCAGGAAGTAAGAAAGGAAGAAGAGTAGGGAGGCGAGCGGATGAAAGCAGTTAGAGCCAGACAGTAAGGGAACAGGTTGCTGTAGACACAGGCAGACATTGGTAGGTAGCGAATGAGCTTGAAGCTAATAGGACGGGAGAGTAGAAACCAGATTCCAAGGGCTCAGGCAAAAGGGGGACGGGTAAGGCTCTAACCTCGAGGACGGAGCTCCCAGGAAGCCAGCCGGGGTTCACTCGGGCCCCAGACTGGCCCAGGACATTTCTAACAGGGCCTTTCCGGGTCACAACATGTCTGGGAGTGAATGCTCACAGTCAGGCAAAAGCCCCAGAGACCGTCTGCAGTGGAGGAGGCAGTGCCTGCTCCAGCTTAGGAAACTGCAGCCAGAGCTGAAGGGGTCATACGGTGCTCTTTGCATATAGTTAGCACATCATTACCAATCATTCCCTCCGCCCACTGGCCGACTCATCCAGCACCGCCACTGACCATGGACGTGGGTTTTGACACCCACCAAGCATTTGGAAAGCTATGGGGGCAGGAGGAAAAATGGTTTGAAGCTTACAGAACCAGAAACTAGAAAGGGGGGGCCCCTTCTGATCATGAGATGGGCAACATTATGGTTTGTGTGGACTTAGTCAGAATGTGAATTCTCTCTATCAGATAAGGCGATCTACAAAGTTCATAATATGCTCCGGGTTAAGACAACAGTGACGACCCTGCAGGGGGTGGAGAGGAAGCTACCAGTCCAAAGAAGATTTGAGACTAGTCATAACTCAAGAAAACTGGAAATATTCAGAAATCTTTTGGTTCGGATAGAAAAGAGAATAGATAGGTCATTTTCAAAAAAATGGAAAAAAAGTCCTTTCAACATGTTTCAATGATGAAGCATGTAGCTACGACTTTTTAAAACTACAAACATGCAAGTTTTTAAAAAATTTGAATAGTTCAAAAGGCATATTAGACGGCTTCTAAATAAACAGCAAGACAGCGTTGGAAGGCGTGGTGGCAGGAGTGGGAGACGGCTGGTCTCATCGTGTTGGGCCGCCAGGAAGCCAAGGGCATGGATGCTGGTGCTCAGCCGACTTCTTCCTGTTCGGTCCAGCCTTGAACTCCAACCCTTAAGGATGGTGCCCCCGAAATTCATCATCTTCAGGTTAAGGGTTCAATCTCTTTGGAGACATCCTCACAGATTCTCGCTGAGGCGATTCCAAATCCCACAAAGCTGACAGTAAAGATTAGCCATCTCACGTCCCACTTTTCAGCTTATAATTTTGAATTCTTTATTTTCATCATCTCCCTTCCCCCTCCCTGTTATCAAGTCTACCAGGCCTGGACCTGCCCTGATGTTGCTTCTCGCTTGGGGTCAACATGAGTTTGACCCAAAAAGATGCCAGCTTTATCAGGGGAGATAAGGGCATAGTGGTGTCTACTAAGTGCAGGGTAGGGTTAACCATGTCATTGCAGAAGAGGTGGCGAAGGAGAAGTAAATAAATGCTCTTGCGACTTGGACCAAGATGGATGCATTGCTATGGAGATAGCCATGGGGACAGGAAGGAGCTCTACGTCTGCATTATTCATGCTGCTATTTACATGGGAGGCCCGGGCTTTCACATGGGTCTCGGTCGGGTGCTGATGCTTCCATGACATACTCACAACCCCCTGAGTCTGCCTGTGGGTCCTAAGCTGCTGTATGCAGACACTGGGCTGCTGCTAGCTTGTTGGTAACTGTGAGGAGGATCAGTTAGTAGGTACCACCTACTGTGGCATCACGATGGTCAAAGGAAACTACCAAGGGTAACAAAAGCTGAAGAGAAGGATGAGGGGGAACTTGAGTTTATTTGTTTGTTTGTTTGTTTATTTATTTATTTATTTATTTATTTATTTATTTATTTATTTATGTTTCATGTGTGTCTGTGTCAATCAGAGGGCCCTGTAGAGGCCCAAGGGTGACTTCAGGAATCACCCTGGAATGTTCAACGTCCTCTTTGTTTTGCTCTGAAGTTTCCCAGGCTCCTCCTTCCAGGGCTGGGTGTACAAGCAGCCACCATTTCTGCTTGGCATTTTTCTGAACCCAGGACCTCCAGCCTTGGAAATGGACTTGATGCATAAATAAAATAGACCAAGCCTTGTTTGGATGTGGCTTTGTTCCACCAGAAATTAAGGTAGCTTATGGCAAGGTTCGCGGTTAAAAAAAGCAAGATGTGGTCCATACATAAAAATTCAAAGTGAGAAGCCACATTAAGACAGAAGAGAAGAATTCAGGCAGCCTGGTAGATAACTTAAGTTACTGATAGGTTCTCGGGCAGAAAATACTTAGAGCTATTTAGTTCCTGTGTTTAAGAACACAGGTATGTTTTTAACATACATAGGGAGCTGTAACAAAAACCCTCCAATCGTAAAGCAAATATCTGGGGCTTCATTGCCCGAGTCGAGTCTACTATGCTAAGAGCAAAACAGTCACTTGTCTTTGGGGGTCGGGCAGCCTGCTCAACTCCTTCCAACGCCATCCTCTCCAGTCCAGTTAAATTCATCCCAGGCAAGATGCTGTGGATGACGGCTCCCCCTTCCCCACTCTCTCCTCCAGCAGGTTATGTCTGGCAGGTGGAGCTCCACACTCCCCTCCGTGCTTCCAGCCAGGACAGACACCCTGACCGCATCTTTCCCATGACCCTGCGTGTCCCCCAAGCACTTCACCTGTCCTCCCACATGCACTCAGAGATCCAGTGTGAAGGTCGTCATCTAGACACACATGCTTGCAGGGAGAAACCAAGGGCTTTTATTGATTTCTAGACCCTCACAATCATAGTTCACTCCTACACACACCATTCCACTTTCAAAATGCATCGGGGCATTTCACTCAATGCTCACAGGCTCTTGTGAAGTGGGAATCGTTACACTGGATCTACCTGCCCAAAGTCAGAGATTGCTCAGGGGCTGGTCAGGGGCTCCGTGGTGCTGCTTCCCTCTAGCCCACCTGGAGTTCTCTTCTGGAAGCTGGCGGAGTCACGTTCAGAGGTCAAACAGAGAAGATTTGCCCGATAATCGTTGACGTCACCAGGCAGAAGCAGCTGTCAATTTCTCCCCACTCAGCACCAGTACACGGACAACAGGGTGGAGCAGAGGGTGAAAAGGGAGAGAGGAAGAAAGGAAGGGAGGGAAAGAGGAGGGAGAAAAAGGCAGGGAGGGAGGAAAAGAAGGAGGGAGGAAAGGAGGGAAGGGAAGAATGGGGGAGAGAGAGGGGGAAGACCCACGGCTAGAGTGGAGGATGTGGAGGGATGGAGAACCTGTATGTGAAGACAGGTTCTCTATCTTTTTTAAAAAAATTTTTATTATTATTTATTCAATTGTGCGTGTGTGCGTATGTATGTGCGTGCACGTGTGTGTGTGTGTGTGTGTGTGTGTCTGTGTGTGTGTCTGTGTGTGTGTGTCTGTGTGTGTGTCTTTGGGTGTGTAGAATCACGGACGAATTCAGGAACCACCATGGACCGCCTCCATCTCCTCCTTGTTTACTCTGCCCTGGGATTCACGGGCTCCACCCTACCAGGACCAGAAACACAGGCCGCCCCCGCTTCCGCCTGGAGTCTATACGTGGGATCTGGGATTCGAACTCAGGACCTTCTGCCTGCAAGGCAGAGGCTTAACCCCTGAGCCACCTCTCCAGCCCCAGGTTCTCTATCTTGCTGCTTGTGACTTTGAGTCAAGAAGTCGGGACAGGATTGACATCGAGTCACAGCTCTTGCAAGCGACACAATTTCTGAGGCAGGATCAACACCGCAGAGCGTCACTTTGGGGCTAGAGCCCTTATTATTTATACTGCTGCGTTCCACCACCCGGTGCCTTCCTGGAACAAGAAAGTAAATACCTTGCTGCTATCCTGCTGCTGGTTCATTGGGAAGGGCTGGCTAGAGCATTGCACTGTGGAGGGGGGGAACTCTGGTGGGTCATGGTCTAGGAATATCACCAGTGTTCCTCCACGCATGCTTTCCACAACCCCTTGTCTCTCAACGGCACGGCTGGCCAGGGACATTGGCCAGGTTCACACTAAATGCACTTTCCCCACACACAGGGGGTCTCAAGGGGTGATAACGAGGGACTTAGTGTCCAGGAGCTGCGTGAGGCTGGCTTCTAACACCAAGGCTGAGCGGCACTGAGACTGCAAGGGAGTCCACCCAGGATGCTTATGTCCTAAACAGCAAAAACCACTTCAAAAACCCGGGCTCAACTGTAACTTGAGATTCCCCAAATGCTTGGGAACAGTGGGGCCACGCGAGCCCTGCAGGCAGGACGGCCGGTCAGGGGTCAGCAGTCAGCGCTCAGAGCCTGAGAAGGGATCTGAGCAGTGGGCGAGGCTCAGCCTTCCAGGAGGCCAGAGTTCTTCAGCACAGGTCTGGTACTGGACCATTGGCAGGACGGTGTTTCTATGAGGCCTACCACTTAAACATCTGCGGAGCTGGGTGACAGAAATACCAAGCCCGTTATGAATGGTCACTTGGAGCTGTTCTTATCGAAGATTCCGCGTTGCCACCCGCCGAGAATTCTCGGGGCCTGCTGTTGTTTTTCCTGTGCTTCTTGGGAATCTGTCAATGTCTAGGGTCATTTGCCAGATCTCAACAACGCACACTCATGAATATGCATCAGCGCAAATTCCTGCCATTTCATGTGTTAATTTGCTCATGTCTTTAGGTGTTTACAGCAATTACAGAGACCTTGATCAATTTAGAGGAAATAAAAGCAGCTTGATGGCGTGAGGACTTCTGTGCTTGAATCTGGCTCTGAGATAAATGATGTTGGTACAACTATTAATTCTTGATTGGTGTGTGTTCGCATCTTTAGCTGGTGTGAATGTCGGGGAGGTTTGTGCATCTCGTAGAGGTGGAGCTGTGCTGGAAGAAGGAAGGTCACAGGGAGGCAGACCTTGGGACTGGGCGGCCAGGCCCTGCTTCCTCTGAGCGTGTTCTTGCTCTCTGCCTCCTGATGGCCGCAATGACCTGAACCAGCCTCCTGCTTCCGCCTCCAGCCATGTCTTCTGCTATGTGATTCCTGCCACAATGGAACTCTAAGCCAAATAAATACCCCCTTTTCCCCTAGTTGCTTGCATCTGAGTACTGCCTCACAGCAAAAGAAAAGTAGCCTTAACAGTTGGTTCATTAGATATTTTCCTGTCTCACTAAGCTTCTTTACATCTTTGCTACCTTTTGGAGGTGTCATTTGGCTTCCTCTTGTCGATTTTAGCTTATGAATGCAACCAGTTGTTATCTTGGCTGATGTGACACAGCTGTCATGTCTTGTTGCTTTAGCTTTATTTATTTCTTTATATATTTTTATTTGTGTGTGCTTGAGTGCATATTATGTATGTTTTCATGTGTGGCCCTGTGCATGTGTGGGTAGAAGCAAGAGGCTGAAGTTGGGTGTCTTCCTCAATATCTCTCTGCTTTATATTTGGAGATGGGGGTCTCTCACTCAAACTGGAGATCACCTGTTTAGCTGGGTGGGCTGGCCAGCACATCCCAAGGGTCCCCTATTTCTGCCTCCCCAACACTAGGATTACAGACATGAGCCCGCTGGCCTGGGCTTTACATGCACGCTGGGACCTGAACTCAGATCTCTGTGCTCATCTGGCATGCGTTACCAAACCTTGACCCCTGGAAGTGATTCAAGAGAGCCACAGGGAGGAGGTGGGCACTGCCACAGACCCAACAGCTAAAAGGGAGGATGCCAGAGACATCAGAAGTCACAACAAAGTGGGGACCGGGGTCTTCCCTCATCTAAGTGCCCGTGAAGGAAACACTGTCTTCCAATAGGTTGTTCGAGTGAGCGCTGTTTCAGCAGGGGCCTGGCAGAGCATGGCGGGGCACGGCAGGGTAGGGCTGATGCATGGCGTCCTGAGAGGTGGGCTAAAAGGGGCACAAGAAGGACTGTGGCCCAGGGCGGCAAGCAGCGTGGCCATGATTTCTCACCGCCCGTGACTGTAATCAGGGCTGTAGCTGAAGCTGTCAGATTAGCAGCTAAAATACCAGCTGTCCGGTGGGACTCAAGTTGCTGGAAAACAAAGAGAAATTGTGGCTCAGCGTGTGCGTGGAGCACTCGGGCGTTCTTATACTAAAAATACTTGTTGACTTCTAAAGTGAAATTCTGCTTTCGCTAGGCAGCTTGCATTTCATCTGCTCTTTCTCTCGCTCCCTCTCTCATGTGTGTGTGAGAGAGAGGCTGGGGGAGGCAGGGAGATATCATTCAGCATCTATACAAAAGAGGTAAGTTGCTGTCTGAGAATGACTGAAGAGGGTGCACTGAGGAGACAGACAGAATTACAGCGGAAGATGTGTGGCAGGAGAGCAAGGGCATACCAGTCACCCATGTTGGACCCTGTCCCTCTAAAACTGTGAGCCAAGATGAGCCTCCTTAGGTTGCTTTGGTCCGAATATTTTCTCACAGCCCCAGAAGAGAAGCTAAGGAACAGGGCTGCGCCATGCGCTGGTTGCCTCACTCACAGGACCTCTCCCTGGGGTCGGTGCACAGCCTGGATTGACGGGCAAAAAAGTCTTCCATATTTCAGGGCAACTCCTGTCTTTATGAGAATTTGAGGAAAGCCGGTGTCCACTCTACATTTTGGACAGAAAGCAGTAGTCCCAGTTTCATGAACAAGGTGAATTCATCATGGATCTAGAGAGTTCTTCACCTAGAATCAGGGCTGAAAGTCATCCAGAGCTCAGTCGCAGTCCCTCTGTGGAGAGGACAGAGGATGACAGGCCAGTGTCTACACCAGTTTTACGCTTGCTTTTCTCTCCAGATAACGTCACATAGTTCTGCACGTGGCTGTGTGCTGGCCGCATAGCCAGGACACTGTCTTTGTAATCCCTCCTGTCGGAGTTAGCTACAGGAGTTGTCATGGCTTGAAAGGGTCCCCCACAGTCTCATGTGTTTGGCAAGGTCATGGCACCTTGAGAGGTGGAGCCTTGCTGGAAGAAGGCAGTCACAAGGGGTGGGCCTTGAGGTGGATTAGTCCCACCCTGCCTCCAGGAGAAGTTTCCCTTTGCAGCAAGCAGTCTACAGCTCTCAGCTTCCAAGATGTCTGCAGTGACATCTTGTCCTCCAGCTTTGGCCAACTAGCCATGCTGCCTCCGCTATAAGAAATTATCTTCCTTCTGGAACCGTAAACTGAATAAATCTCCCTTTCCCCCTTAAGTTGCTTGACTTTGGGTGCTCTCTCACAGCAACAGTTAAGAGTGACCATTACAGGAGTCACCATTGAGTGTTTGAGCTCTGGGCACATCTGTAGAGAATAGTAGTTGAGTGAAGCCCCAAGCGAACCTACAGGGGTTTGTCAGGCTGATGGGGAAGGCCCAGCCCACGGATGGGCCAAGCCCCTGGGCAGGTGAATAAGATGGAGGAAGCTGGTTAGGGAAGTCGGAGTCCTTGTGTACACTTGGCCAGACATGCTGGTCTGGCAAGTAAGGATCATCTTTCTCCCAGCTGTCCTATGGATGTGTGTCCTGCCTGGCTCTGCCTTCCCAGCATTGAGGTTACGAGAACGTACCATCATGGCTGGCTTTTTATTCGTGGGTCCAAGTCTGCGTGTTAACAGTCAAGCAGCTCCTAGACCCATCCCAAACTTCAGTCTGAGGACAGAGTCACTGCTGAATGTGGTTTGTGATCAGACCTGCATCATTTTTTCTCCTGACACGTGGCTCTTGAGTTGGAGAGTGGAGCTTTTGCTTTGCTCTGCAATTTTCCCTCTGGACCCCCAGCCGGGAACACAGCTGCGGCTTGATAAACAAGCGGAATGCTCTTTGGTGCAGGGAGAGGAAATCGATTCTCCCAACAGAGCGCACGGTGGCACATGTGAGGACTGTGGATGGAGATCAGCCAGGGTGCCTGAGATGTGGATCAGAAGCGCAGGTGGTAGCCTGCAGCTGATGTACCCATGGGCACAGCGGCGTGGGCAGGAGAGTGAGCTCCCCTGGCGTCCTCCATCTTTTCTCTATCCCTGTCAACATCCAGCTGGAAGCCGCGAGGGGAGAGGGAGATGCTAAAAGACCCACGTGTGGTTGTCCTCTTTTGAAGAGGAGGAGAACAGAGATCATGACGCAGCCAGAGCAGAATCATGTGGGCCCTTTAGTGCCCCCCCCTCCCACCCCAGGGAAGAGGCATCTGTGCATGGGGGAGGAAAATGCAGACAGTCACAGACAAATGCGCAACCCCTCACTGTGAATCATGGAGCTGAGTCTCTGGCGGTGTCTCTGAGGGGGTTTCTAGACTGGATTCACCGAAGTGACACTCCATCCCATGGGTTGGGATCTTAGACTGACCAAGAAGCAGGTAGCTAGATGAGCGCCCAGATTGTCTGTCTGGTCTTCCTAACTGTGGGGATATCTGGCTGCTGCTTCACCTCCTGCGGCCCACGTCTCCCGCCCTCTGATCATAAGCCAGAGGTTACGCTTGCTTCTGAGAGTCTCCTTTGCCCCGTCACTTTGCCGCAGCCTTGAGAGAAGTAATGAATCACCCGAGGACTCTGCCCCTCACCTGCTCTGGATCTGCCTTCCTCAGAATGTCTGAGGCTGACCATCTGGGGCCGACCCCTGCTGTTCCCCCTCCACCTCAGCCTGGGAATAACAGATTTTCTTACTGTCAGGTAGAATCCTGATGTTGAGTTGGCCCTGTGGAATCTGTGTGTGTCGCTGTGTTATGTGGGATGTGACAGATGGGTGCCCACTGATTAGACACCCACAGCTGTCTGTAGATAGTGTGGGGCTTCCATTCTATTACGCTTCCACAGCGTCAGCACCATTGAGCTACGGGAGCCCAATCCCATGGACTGGAACATGGAAATGGTATGTATTAAGAGAAGAAACTATACCTTTGGGATAAGAAACGTTCGTGCTTGAAAAAAGATTTATCCATCACATTGTAAAGATTAGTCATAAATTAGACTAGCTCTTGATTTTTGATGATGGGAAAGAAAGAGTTGAGATATTTAGATATACAGTATCTACCCACCTCAAAATAACACTAAAGAACTACAGGGTTCTGTCGCTGCTGGTTGAAATCACTCAGAAAACTACTGCAGGTTCTAAATCTCCAGAGTGAACAGGGTTACAGCAATCAGGTTCTGGGAAAATCAACACTGAGGTCTTTAAATGTTCTCACCAACTTTTCACTTGCGAAGTTGTCTTGGTGGCGAAGGCGTTTGGCTGTGGGGTCCCATCAGATTGACAGGGGATGAGGGAGTCAAAGGAAGGCAGATGGAAGCAGGGGGGAGGCCTGGGACCCCCAGGGGCACCCTGTGGAAGGGAGGGGGCAGGGAAGAGAGGGCCGAGGCCGGCTGCTGTCAGCCCTGACCTCCTTCCTTAGCCCTGGGACTTGTCACTGTCTCTGCGCTCAGTCACACTGACAGTGCCTTCAGGCAGCTCCAGAGCTGAGCCATGGGAGCGATTGCTGTCCCTGCGGGTCCCCGAGTGTCACCGGTGAAAGAGAAGCACACTTCACTTGTGGATAAATGGACCCTTGGTGACATTTTCATGGCTTCCAAAAATGGGTCACAGATGCGTCCCACCAGCTTCTCCGTGCCGGGGCGCCGTAGATGGAGGCATATAGAAGCAATTTTTTTGGATGTGATTTCTTTCTGTGCAGTGGTACCGTGCCTTGCCTGGCACCGGAAGTGTGTGTGCTGAATTATTTTGAAAACCATAAAGGTGAAATCTGTAAACACAACGTGTATCTGACAGCTCCTTTACCCTTGGCTGCCTCGGAGTCAGCCGTTCTGAGTCATCACTGGGGAGAAGGCAGAGTAAACAATCGCCCGAGAGCATCGCATAGTCAGCGGCAATTAAAGCCCACTCTCCAGTGCCACTTATTTCAAGACCGTTTGACTCCTATTTGGAGCCTCTGTTTGGAACTTGTTCTTAGCCAATCCTGCAGGATGCAGACAGCCTCTGCTGGTACCTCACTCTAGCTCTGCCACCCGCTGTGGATGTTGCACTCAGATCCAGCAGGTGAGGTCTTGTCTCAAGGCCCCTCCTGCGTTCCTTTCCCGTCTACCCATCAACCCTCAATCCTGACCACTTCATCTCCCAGCTTCCTGGTCATACGCCCAGGATCCTCTCTCTGGACCCTCTCTGCTCAGACACACCACTTGGGTCCTGTGATGGGTGACCTTCACAGTCACGTGTCTGGGTTTGGTGCCTCTTAGGGAATGTGTGTCCGAGGGGTTCTAGAGAAGTTCACGTAAGGAGGGAAGACACCTGACTGAGGTCAGCACCCTCCCATGGGCCAACGTCCTGGACTGACTGAGGAGAAAGCAATCTGAATATCAAGAATCACCTCTCTCTGCTCCAGCCACCTTGCCCCCCTGCCATGGTGACGTCCCCACCACATGGGCAGTGCCTTCTAGCTGCCAGCACAATAGATTCTCCTCCAGCTACTTGTAACAGGGACTGCGCCCCAGCAGTTGGACCAGTAACACATACACGCCCTGACTTAGCTCGATGGCTCTGAGAGATATTGCTCTTCTGCTCAAAGACTGAATCTCGGCTCTGCGCTCCCTGACTTTACAGCCCCCGAGACCCCAGGACAGATGGTCCTGGGACTACGTGAGTCTCATTCCTCCCCCTGGCCAGGGATCAGTCACCACTCCACCCACCAAGACCATCAGCTTCATGTGGAGCAGGAGGCTCTTCAGGGTGGGTGTGTCTAATGTGCCTTCAGGGTGCATTGGAAAGAACTAATAGCTGGATGAATTAGACACAAGCCCAGAAACAGAAAAAAAATAGCTGAGGTTAGAATCTGTAGAGAAAAGGGAAATGATAGGAGATGGGAGGAGAGTGATGGGCTGGGGCGGAATGTGACTCCGAGTCAGGCTGGGGGGGTAGCATAACGGGCCAGGGTGGGTGGCTTGTGACTCGGGACCATGCTGGCAGCTGCATGGAGCTGGGGGGGGATGGATGGTCTGTAGGTGGCCATGGAGCAGATGCTGAAAGTGGGGGGCTGCAGTCTGCTGGAAGAACCCCAGTGGGTTTTGGGGTGCTCCTGCAGACACTCTGTGTCCCTTTTCTTCTGATCTACTCTGGGGATATTCATGCTTAAGATCGTGAGTCTCACCTTAGAGTTCAGACCAGCTCCCAAGAGCTGTTCTTCTCTGAGGCAGTTACCCCAATTTTCCCTAGGGAAAAAAAATCAGCATTAGTAGAAGGTAGACATCTAATAACTGACTCCAAATCAGAAATGTGATTATCAACTCACAGACCCTACCCAGGGTCTAAAAGAGTGCGTGTGAAACTGTTGTTTCTTGGCAATGCTCATATTTCAACTTGGTGATATTGCTCCATGATGCTTGTGTCACAATTGCAACTTGAAAAAGAAAACTCAATTTGAAAACACAAAGAGGCAGACTTCTTCGACTCATGTGCATTGTGGTGCTGGTCTGAGAATGGCATCTTCCAGAACTGTGCAGTACCCAACTTGAGGAATGTTGCAGAAAGACTCTGTAAGAAATGGAATAAGTTAGTGTTTCATTTAAGATAAATCGCCAATTCAATGGCCCGGTTTTCTTGAGAAAGTAAAGTTTCAAAGCTACTTGTTTACATGCCCAAAGATTGAAACTCAGGGGAACGGCAGTGGGGTCTGGGGTCTTTTCTGAGCTCTTTCTCATCCCCGTCGTGTATTGCCTGCAGGAATCCAAGTGCAGCATCTCTGCAAAGCAGCTCTGGGATTGCCAGGATAAAAATCTTATAAGCACCAGGATCCAAAGGCTCCTTTCATTTCAAACAGCTCTTAACATTCTGACGAGTTAAGCACAAATGAATCATGCATGCCCAGATTAAATTTCCCTGGGATACAAATGGCTTTAAATTGGAAGAAGAAAAAGTGGTTGGCCAAATCCATCTCTGGTTTTGCTGAGTCAAAAACTTTCAAAAACTAGCCTACTGTTTGAAAAATTCAAATGCACCCTAATAAAAACCACATATGTGACTACTCCCATATTCTGGTGTTCAGAGTTGAAATGGTTCCACAAGAATGTTTACAAAGGAATCCTCTCTCCTCATCAAATGAATGGTTTTTCTTTGCTAACATCCCTTAGAGTTTTCCTTGAATTTCTCTGCTTCATCTTTTGTAGCTAAATGGATACATGCACTTACCATATGTGACAAAGACCATGCCTGCTGCCTGGGGTATCTCTCCCTGTCAACCCAGAGACCAGGCCTGCTGCCTGGGGTATCTTCCTGTCAACCCGGGGTACCAGGCTTGCTGCCCTTGGGGCACAGGCTTGTCATGATCACTAACAGGCACAGTTGCCATTCAAGCCACTGAGTCGCGGAGTGAAAGCCACCAGAGAGGAAAATCTTGTGAAGGGTGAGAGAAAGCAAGCTTGCTCCCAGCGACACGTGACTCCTTGCATCACCAATTTTCCACCATCTGGATGTGCTGGGAAATCGAGGAAAGTAGAGCAGCTCACCTGAGTGACAGCGGCCCTTGGAGACCTGCACCGGATCCCAGCGTGGCGCCTGATAGGAGTTTGTGGCTGGGAAGGGAAGACAGCCACTGTTACGGGCAGCATGAAAACTGGCTTGGCGTAAAGATGAAGGCTTACAGTGATGCCACACATGACCAGTGCAGCCAGAGGCAGCCAAGGGAGAGCCATGGACAGGGTGGGCAGAGAACAGAAGTGCGAGATGAGAAGACCCGTAGAGGGGTTGCGATGAGACCCTCAGCTCTTGGCAGCCTCGATGCCTTTGGTGGCCAAGCCACTTGCATGTGGCTGAGCCCTTGCTGTCGGGAACCATGAGGTCTGACCTTGTCTCCGTCCAGCGGGGCGCGTAGAAATACTGAGTCAAAGCACCTACCTGTCCAACAGCAACTTCACAGCACTACCCTCATCTCTGCCTTGCTTGGAGGCCCACCGGGCACTCTCCTCCCCCCAGACTCAAAGACTGGATGGACTTTTCTTCATCTTTCCTGTGCAGCCGTCTGTGTGGCATCACAGGAGGCAGATCGTGTCGACGTGAGGTGACGTGGGTCAAAGAGGCATGAAGGTGAACTGTAAGTCAGCGTCTGCTCTGCAGAGCGATGGACAGAACCTGGAGGTGTTCTGGATTCGGGGTCCAGAAAGGCAGACTTCCATTCTTGTGTTCCTTTTTCTTTTTCTCTTCTTCCCTTCTTCCCCTCCTGCCTCTTCCTTTCCCTCCCTTTTCTTCCTTCCCCTCCCCTTTTCTCCCTTTCTCTCTCCTCTTCTTCCTTCTTCTTTCTTTCCTTTCTTCCCTCCCTTTCCTCTCCTCCCTTCTTTTTCCTTTCCCTCCTCTTCTTTCCCCTCCTCTCTCCTTCTCTTCCCTTTTTTCTGACCAGACTGTGTTGCTGACACAGACACAATCACTTTAAAGTCACTTTGCAGCTCAAGGGAGAATTTCTCTTTTCTTTCTTTTTCCTTCCTTCCTTCCTTCCTTCCTTCCTTCCTTCCTTCCTTCCTTCCTTCCCTCCTTCCTCTTTCTCCCTTCTCTTATCTCTTTCTCTCTTTCTCTTTCTCTTTTTTCTCCCCTCCCCCGCCCTCCTCCCTCCCTTTCCCTCCCTCCCTCCCCCTCTCTCTCCCTCCCTCCCTCTTCCTCCCTCTTTACCTCTTTTCCTTCCTCTCTCCTTCTTTCCCTTCCTCTCTCCTTCTTTCCCTTCCTCTCTCCTTCTTTCCTTCTTTCCTTTCCTGCTTGGCTTCAAGACCAAGCTTCAAGCCAAGTCTGCTGTGAAGTCCTTCTTATCAAAAACCTGAGCGTCAATGCAGTGCCTCGCTTGGCTTTGTTCCTCGTGGTCTTAGCATTCCCCTGCAGAGTCAGAAGCACGGCTTCAGAAGGGATCAACAAGACATGCTGACACAAAGGAACCATTGTGGGGAGCCAGGCTAGATGTTCCCCAGCTAGAGCTCTCGCCTAGCATGCACAAAGCCCTGGGTTAGAGCCCCACAGCTGTCGTCCTAGCACTCGGGAGGTGGAGGCAGGAGAGCCAGAGCTCAAGTCACTGAGTTCTAGGCCAGCCTGTGAGGAGACGCTTATCGGCAGAACAAAATACATTAGGCAGTGAACAGAAGAGAACATGTACCCCTTTTCTTCAGATCTTGAAAGTCTGCACTGAAGAGTCTCCTAAGGGAAAAACTTTCTTGTTTAGACATTTGAACAAAACTCAAAGACAGCAATCTGGTTTGCAGAACACAACGTAGAGCACGCAAGGTCCAGACAGATCTGGGTTTAAACTCTGCCTGGTGACTCACTAACTCTGAGGTGAAAAGCTCCTCACTTTTAAGAGGTTGGAGTCTGGGTTCTTCATCTGGAAAGTGGGAATCATGGCCGTCTTAGAAACATACATGAAACTGGAAAATATTGTAAGTGGCCAGGCATCTAATGGGTACTTGGTGAAGGGTGGGTCTTTTCTTCTTTTCTCTGCTAACAACAACAATTAATTAATTAATTAATTGTATGAGTCAGCTTTCTGTCACTGTGACCAAAGACCCAAGAGAATCAAATTGCAAAGACACAAGGCGTGTGACAGTTGGTTTCAGGTGCCAATTTGGCAATTGGGGACTAAGCTTTTAAGACACCCATGAAGAATTTATTTAACGAAGGAGACCCTCAAGCAAGCCTTCTGGAGATGATCTAATTGATGCGGAGAGACCCAGCTTATAGACCCACTATAAGCAGGTGGGTAAGAGAGAGAGAGAACTGTTCGGCTTTGGAAGACCAGCAAAGTAGAAAGCATGTCTCTCCTCTAGCTCTTCCAGCGGCCAGTCTCCTCGGCTCTTGGCGTAGGTATGAGCTCTCTTGCCTTTATGATGCCTGCTCTTCTAAGTCTTTTGGGTCCTGTATTCATCCAGCAAGGAGAAGATGAGGCGAACGTGTGAAATGTATTGTGGCTCATGGTTCCAGATCATGGTCACTCGGCTGCTGCTGTGGGTCTAGAGTGGGTCACAGGAGGGGACCTGCGGGGCTCACAGAGACCAGGGGGCAAACAAGGAAGGGAGGCTGGGGTCCAGCATCCCTTCAAAGACACGCCTCCGATGCAGTCCTCCCAGAGGCACTTGGGAGGCACTTAAGAGCCAAACTGCAGCAGCCAGTATTTTCTAGACACCTCAAAAATTCCTTCAATGTTTTGGAGCACAAAAAAAAGAACCTACCTCACCTTATAGCTTTCTAACAAGCTGCTGCGTGTCTAGAAGACAAGTCTTGTTGCTTTTAAAGAGACAAGGGTTTAGCACGGAGAAGCTATGCTGCACAATGTTTTAATAAAAATGGTTGTGAGGTCAAGTTGCAAACACTCTGAGGGCCTTACCAGCTCTAAAATTCTAGGGTTCTGTGACATTCAGGCAGTTGCTGCAAACCAAGGCAGGCAACTAAAACAATGAGCATTGGCCACGTTGGGCTGGTGCCCAGCACATTGAGAATGCACTGCAAGGTTGGCTTTGGGGGGTGCACCTAACAAGTGCCCATTGCTGCTTTGATAGGTGCCTCAGAAGCCTTCCTGTCTGCCGGTATGTTTAATGAAATCCTCAGCGGCTGTATAGAATGACAGACAGTCCATGAGATGAGAATGGTGTGTTGTGAGTGTGTGTGTGTGTGTGTGTGTGTGTGTGTGTGTGTGTGTACCCCTTCCCTGTCTTTTCATCCCTGGTGGCTACTGTCTGAGGATATTTAACTACATGCAATTTAGAGGTCTTATTGAAAAACTTGTAAAGGTATGTAACCTTAAAACCTGGAGAAAAATTTAAATGCTGACACTAAGGGAAAATTTGTTTTAGTTTCTTGTAAAGAAACAAGACTCATTAATTACCATTTAGATAAAGTTTTCAAAATTGGGTTCTGTATAATTGGTTTTGCAAAGGATTCATTGTTTGAGACAACTTATTTCAAATTCCTGTTTCCACATGAGCAATGAAATCTAAATATCTTTGTAAAAGTGTGTGTGTGTATGTGTGTGTGTGTGTGTAGGCACATTGAGGGACTTCTTTTTCTCTGATATTTTTTTTCCACTTCTGTTTTGAGAGTTTAGAATAGTGATAAAAATTACTGCATTTCAAATATCTTCCCATTTAGTGGAATAAGGACTCAATATTTTTTAGTCATACCTAACATCACAGAAAACTGGAACATTGAATTGCTAGACACAAATTCCTGAAGAAAATTGTACACATGTCCCATGTATGAACATGCATATGCACACACATGCATATATGCCTTGCATGTATGAACATGCATGTACACATGTACATACATACAATTCATACATACATGTATGTATATGTACACACACATGTACACACAGCATGCACACACAGCATGCACACACACCAGCACGCACACACAGATGTACACACACAGCATGTATACACATACACTAGCATATACACACACAGCATCCACATATACTAGCACACATATAATGCACATATACATACATCAGCACACACACAGCATGCACACACACACAACATGGACACACACTAGCACACATAGCACACATACACACACACACACACACACACACACACACACACACACACACACGCACAATCGAGTTTCATTCCCCTAAAAGAAGAAAGACATGACATCATTTTCTGAAAATAGGCGGACCTGGAGCTCATCCTGTTGCCTGACATAAGCCTCTGAGAACGACAAATATTGGACATCTCCTTTCCAATTGTGAGCAAACACAGGAAAGGAGGGGAGAGGTGGGGAGGGAAGGAGAGGAGCTGGAAGAGAAGGGGGAGGAGGAGGAAAAGAGGGTGTGGGGGACGAATGAGATGAAAGTTCATCACACACCAGAAGGAAGCCTGTCACTGTCCACGAGACACGTGACGTGAGAAGAACCCCATGAGCATATGTGTTGGAAGGGTTCAGTGTTGCAGGGTCTAGAAAGGGAGGGAACAGTGTTGGTTTAACTGAATAATTAGTGATATCATTTTGTACTTAGACGCCTTGGTATGTCGACAAGAAAGCTGCTTGATTTTATATAAGGAAACTGCTTGACAATTTCACTCATACAAAACCAAACAAAAGCATGGAACCTAAGATATTAACCACCAAATAGAATGGGTTAGAAAAGCAAGCATGCAAACAAAAGCCAAACCACTCAGGAGAGAGCGATGTAGAAGTTCATAGAAGATCTTTGCAAGGTAGAAGCATGGATGATCTGGGGCGCAGTGTCTGCACTTTGTAGAATAGGCTGAAATATACTTTTGACATTTAAAATATGTGAATTCCTTAGAAGAAGGGAAAGTGATGGTCAGAAGGGAGGAGAGGACAGAAGAACGGAAGGAGGGAGCAGACATCATAGATAAGCAGAGGGACTGATTTCTCTTTCTGTTCCTGGCATGCACAAGAACTGGCTGGGGTTAGCGCAGAAATGCAGAGCTGCTGGATTTGGATTTTCCAGATGTGAAGCAGGATTATCCTCTGGAGGAAACGGACAGACGTCTGACATTAGACGCTGTGGGAAGAGGCACTGACGGGAGACTCACAGCAGACAGGAGGGAAGGCACAAATAGCTGAGAAGCAAACGTAAGCCCATGAGAAAGGGCTAATGGAGGCCCAGAAGACCACGGAGGCCCACGAAGACCATGGAGGTCCGTGCCCAGGCCGAGGCTGAGGCTGGCAGCACACCATGGAGCTAAAGAGCTGGTCTGTGGCACTGGCTGGAAAGACTCTTATGAGGACCCCCAGAAGCAGACCCTCTACGTCCAGCCTCACTTGGGGCCTTTCGTGTTCACAGAATTAGGTGGGATCCTGTGGAAAGAGCTTTTCCTTCCACCCCCTTGCCCACCTGGACTAGTCTCAGGACACGAAGCCCTGTTAGTTTCCAGGCTGACTGGGGCCAATGTGAGATCGTGTATAAAACTCGGGCATTCCACAGAAAAAGCCCAGCATAATCTGCTAACACTAATCCCCACTCTTGTAACGTGACCAGAAGACAGCCGGGCTGGGAAGATACATTCCTTTCTGTGACTGATTCTTCAGAGGGATTACTGTGAGTTCTGACAAGAGAAGCACATGCCATAAGCACCCCATCTTCTTTCAGAGCACACAGGATGCCACACTGAGAGCGGCCGGAGAGGAAAAACGCCCCTCTCCCACCATGCCGAGCGCGGCATGCTGAATTCACGAGCGCACATCACTGTGTCTTCCATGGGTCTGCAAAGTCAGAGTTGCACCTTCTTTGCTTGGCTCAGCATTCCGAAGTGGGAACACATTTTGTCACAATCATACCTTGCAGTCCCTGTGGTTCACAATTGCCATCGCCTGAGGGAGTGTCGATCTGACAGTGTTACTGGTGACAGCTGCAGCCTCTCACAGTCAGTCAACAAGCCATGTAAGAATGCCTCCTTTCTGCATGAGAATCTTCTATTGACACCTGGAAAGATCAAGAAAATATCACCATTGAAAGTGGTGTATCCAGTGTTAGTGCCAGGGAGAAAAACCCCAAAAGAAAGAAGGGAAGGGGAGGGGACAGTTAGGGAAGGGAAAGGATGGGAGGGGAGGGGAGAGGAGGGGTCAAGGGAAGAGGGAGGGAGGAAGGAAGGAAGGAAGGAAGGAAGGAAGGAAGGAAGGAAGGAAGGAAGGAAGGAAGGAAGGAAGGAAGGAAGGCAAGCAAAACTGACCATGGAGTTACACACAATAATCTTAGCACTCGGTGGTGGAGGATCAGGAATTCAAGGCAATCCTCAACTACATGGCAATTCCAAGATTAGCCCTAGCTACTGGAGAGTCTACTTGAAAAAAGAAATACAAATGTTTCCAATATTTGACATCACAGAGGATATTATGGGCTGCAAACAGGCAGCTATTATGATTGTGAACCTAAATATCGACTCTGAAGTTTCAGACCTGAGAGCGAATCAGTATGTGTTATCGCCAAGTGTAGATACAAACTACTTATAATCTTCATTTAGATGATGTCATAGTTAGACACAGGTGTCAACTTGACAGTTGAGGGTTTGATCTCTGGGCACATTTGTAGAGAATTAGTGGTTGAGTTAGGCCCAGAGCAAACCTGCAGGAGATTGTCTAGCTGATGGGGAAGGCCCAGCCCATGGTGGGTGGGACTAGGCCCTGAGAGTCGCTTAAGGAAGTTGGCATCCTTGTGTATACTTGGCCAGACATGCTGGTCTGGCAAGTAAGGATCATCCCTCTCTCAGCCATTATGCAGTGATGGTGTGGCCAGTTCCCTCGGCCCTGGTGTTGGTGCGTGCTCCCCCGTCAAGCTGGATGGACTGTAACTGGACTGTCATAAGGAAATAAACCCCTTGTTCCCTTAAGCTGTTTGATGGTCATTTATCAGCAACCATGCAAGCGACCTGCAACAGATGATGAGATGTACATCTGAGTAAGACCTACAGTTCTTATCCAATCAGTATAACATTCTTTTTTAGGGGGCTGGAGAGGTGGCTCAGGGGTTAAGCCTCTGCCTTGTAGGTGGAAGGTCCTGAGTTCGGATCCTAGACCCGTGTATAGATACCGGGTAGAAGTGGGGGCGGCCTGCGTTTCTGGCCCTGGTAGGGCGGAGCCTGTGAATCCTGGGGCAGAGTAAACAAGGAGGAGGTGGAGGCGTCCATGATGGTTCCCGAATTTGCCCGTGGTTCTACACACACACACACACACACACACACACACACACACACACATATACACACACGTGCACACATGCACAATTGAATAAACAATAAAAAAGTTAAATAAAAAAACATTCTTTTTTAGGTAATTTTTAGACATTGTCATACATATATGCAATGAATTGATATGTTTTCACCCCTTACTGCCCAATCCCCTCTTCTGCCTACTTTATACTTTCTCCTTTCCAGCCAGTCCCCTCCTACTTTCTTGTCTTTTTGCACGTGTAGCCCACTGGGTTTATCTGGGGTGTCTGTCTTAGCAGGTGCCTGAGCACTTGCTGGGGTGCGGATGACTCATCAGTGGGTAAACTGTTGGGTAAAGAAGCTCCCTTCTCCTCTTTGGCATTAGCCTCAAATAATCTCTCAGGAAGAAACAATGTTGCTTAAAATCTTCCCTCATCCAGGGTGAAATGTCCATAGTGCAACTGTTGCACAGATCTTGTGGAGGTAAATACAGCTGCAGCGAGTTCTTGAATGCAGCAGCCCTGTCCTGACCAGAGGATATTGCCTGGCAACCGCCCTCCCCCCAGGTTCCATATTCTTCTTCTCCATCTCCAGCAGAGCTTCCTAAGCCTTGGAGTGGGGGTATTTGATGTCCTGTTTACAAATGAACAGCCCATAGTCGTTTATTTTTGCTGACTTTGGCCACTTGTGGTTCTCTGCATTTAGCATTTTCCACCGCAAAAAAAAAAAGCCTTCTTAGTGGAGTGTTGAGAGCTTCTCTAAGCTGTGTGTGAAGTGGTAAGTGTTCGAAATGCACCAACAAGGGTAAAATTCTTATGTCATAGGAGAGCATTGTGTCAGCTTGATTGACAATGTTTCCTCTTATTTTTCCAGTGGTTCTTAAAATAATGGGTTGTGTCAGAAGTTGCATCTTCCGTTCGATAAATTCAGGAACAGTATCTATGTAGGCCAGGACCATCCAGGCATTCAGAGGGGCATAAAGCTATGCCAGGCTATGAATATTTAATGGCTAGAAGTTTCATAATTCTTTCCGTTCTCTAAAGGAAAAAAGGGAAGGTGAATACCATGACGTAGGCAAATCTGAGATCTCCATCTGATGACGTCACAGGCAGACAGGGGTACGGACAGCCCCTTTCCTTCATTAATGTAGCGCTGCTGGGGGACGGCGTGGATGAGGGGCAGCTTGTCTCTGGGCTGAGCGGCTCTGTTAGCATCTTCCGTCTGCAAGGCATGGCCAGCTATGCTGCAGTGTCGAGCGCTGTTTCCTGCAATCCAAGTCACGCCTACCCAGCTTCACTGACACAATCCTTGTGCAACCACAGGCTGCTCTGAGCTGCAGTTAGCTGCTGCCTTAGATATGGTCCCCCCTCAGCCCACCCATCTCTCTTTCTTTGTTCTGTTACAGGATCAGAATGCCCACCATAATTTCCTGCAGTAAGCAAGAATCTGAGAACCCCCTTGGCGCCTGGTCCCATGGCTTAGGCCCACTACTGACTCTGGTGCCTTCACCATGAAGTTCCTCCTTCGCAACCCTGAGTTACACGAGTCATTTCTTCCCAGCGTTCCCTCTCTCCGCGAGTGTTTCAACCTCTCTAGTCAAGACCAGGGTCCCCCGGCCCCATCAGAGAGGAGCACACTTTGCCCACTCATTGCGAGCAGAGACCTTTCCCTTCCTGAATTGGAACATTCCGCTGTCATCCAGACCCCAGGAGTTTCCATAACTCCGTCTTCCTTTTCCAAGAATAACTGAGCAAGTCAAGGTGCGCCTCCCCCTGAGAAAGCGCCCGTTTCTCAGGAAATGTGAATTCTGGATTTGAAAAGATTGCATAGAATGCTATTTTCATAAAAGAACTACAGCTGGTTAAACTAAGCGCCATACAAAATTTTGATTTTTTTTTAAATCCAAGAATAGTTCCTGCTATTTCTCATGGTATGAATGGCCCCCCACAGCACCGATGGCTTTGTGGGTCTCAATCTTACTGCTTCCTTCTAAAGTGTTGCAGAGTTTATGATGCTCATGAGGTAGACCCATGATTTTGTCTATTTAGTGTTTTCCTTGTGTGTCGGTGGATAGACACGTGTGCCCATGTGTATCAGAGGCCGATGTCACTTGCCATTCCTTCAGAGTGACCCACCCATCCGCCTCAGTTTTTGTTTGTTTTTGAGAAGGGGTCTCTTACTGGCCTGAGAGCCTCTGGCTGGTTAGGCTGTGTGGTCTGCAAGCTGAGGGTCCACCTGTCGCTTTTCCCTGGCTCTGGCCGGCCAGGCTTGTGCCGCCTTCTTGCTTTCTGTGCAGATTCTGGGGACTACGCTCAGGTCCGCACACTTGCGCAGCAAACCCTTTGACAACGGAGCCAACTCTCTCTAGTCCTTGCAGTCCTTGCTTTTTCTTTCATGTGTCTATACATTGTGTGTGTGTGTGTGTGTGTGTGTGTGTGTGTACATGTGTGTGGGTGTATGCATGTGAATGCACTTGGGTACGTGTGCATGAGGAGGCCCAAGGATGATACCAGGAATCACCTTACATCACTATTCCACTTTATTGTCTCTGCCTGGGTCTCTAATGATTTTTTTTTTACTTTATTTATTTATTCAGCATGTACACGTATGCTTGTGTGTGTATGTGTGTGTGTGTGTGTGTGTGTGTGTGTGTGTGTGTACCAGAGGGCACTGTTATCCCTGTGGAGGCCAAGGGTGACTTCGGGAATCATCTTGCATTGTTTCTACCTCCATTTTGCTTTGCTCTGAGATTTCCCAGGCTCACTAGCACCAGAAGTGGAGGTCAACACCATTTCTGCCTGGCGATTTTATGTGGAACCTGGGATCCAAATTCTGCCTGTGAGGCCAACTTGCTGTGGGGATTCCCAGGCTCTGCCTTCCAAGGCTAGAATTACAGATGGTTGACCACACCCAACTGGCACTTTTACTTGGGTTCTAGAGATCCAAACTTGGGTCCTTTTGCTCATGAGGCAGAGGCTCTAAGCCACCAAGCCTGTGTCCCACCAGCCCTTTTTAATGTTTTGATTTTGCCAGGTTCGAAATGTGCGTGTCCCCCACAGGCTCATGTGTTTGAATCTTTAGTTGTTTGGGAAGGTTTAGGAGGTGGAGCCTTGCTGGAAGAAGGCAGTCGCAGGTAGACCTTCAGGCTGGTTAGCCCCGCCCTGCATCAGTTAATCTACTCTGACAGTTTTATAGCTTTCAGCCTCTATGATGGACATGACTTAAGCTGCTTCTGCCACCAGCCAGGCCTCTCCTGCCTTAATGGCCCGTGTCTCCCCTCTGGAACCACAAGCTGAATACATCACCTGTCTCCCCATGCGTTGTTTGAGCCTGAGTGTTGTTTCACAGCACCAGAGAAGAGTAACCAGTACAGGTTTCTTTGGCTGTTTTGCCTGCTCCATTGTATGAGCGTTTTCCTGATCCTTCCCTTGTTTCTTAGAACCCATGTGCTTCCCACCTCTTCCTAGCAAACCCCCCAAAAAAACTTGAAATCCAAGTCTCTGTATAGTTTACTAAGGTTTGTTAATGTTGAAGACTAGGCAGACAGTCCACCAATGTCCTGCTGGACCCCCCCCACTCCCCCCATTCCCCTAACACCCTCACCCTACCCCGTCCCCGGCCAAACTTCTGCTTCTTCCATTCAGTTTTCTTTGGTTCCCTAGAGGTTAGAGGAGACAACTTCTATTGGTTCAACGTACACATGGTGCTAGACATAATCCTGCTTAATCCTTCCAACTACCTTAAAGGTAACTGCTGTTATCCTTGAGTTCAGTTCGAGGAAACCAAAGACTGATATAACCACGCAGCTGGCCTAAAGTTATCTAGACAATTTAGTAAAAAGCTAGAACTTACAGCTACATTTGCCAGGCTGCCTAATACTCACTGGTGACATGGAAACTGAGACTTCAGCTCCCCCAAAGGGTATGTTCTGCCAAAATCTCTCCCACATTTCAAGTTAGTGTTTCTTCAGAACTATGCTAAGTCTATCAAGGCAGACCAGTTAATAATCTGATGGAGCATTGGCTTTGGTAGATTTCCCTGGAACACGTTGAAGCAGGATACTGACCATCCAAGGAGGAAGCATGGAGTAACAAGTCAACTTCCCGGCTGCTAAGAACTCAAATTACAGACCCCAACCCCAGCTAGGCTTTGAAGGGTTCGAGGATTTCACATGGATGTTAACGTCTGCAGGTGTGACCCCAGTGTGGATTCTCAGAAACGCTCTCTAGGCACGAGAGCATTGTGTGAGCCCAGGATGCACCCCCCACCCCCACAGTCACTTTTCTTCCCCCAGAACATTCTGAAGTCTTTATGATTCAGTGATGACCTTGTACTCCAAGATGATAAAAGAGGGGTCAGCAAACTTGGGACCACTGTGCTTCTAGTAAGATCTGCTCCCCAAATGCCTGAAAAGCAGAACCAAAGAACCCCATAATACCCCAGGGAACAAGCCTGCTTGTACGTTGGAAGGGAAAGAAAGCAATTTTACTTGGCTTTTGACAAATTTGCTCATTACCGCTTTAATAGTCTCTGGGCTGCGAATGGTGATTAGTAGATCAGATTAATTCTTGGACGGGTTGCTTGACTGAGGGGATATAGCTAGCAAGACCAGCCAAAGGCTTACGCGGCCCAACTGGATGAGGGTCTTCTCTCCCACGCTCTGCGCACCCGCGGCTCTCCTGTGCCTTCCACCAGAATTAGACTGTCTTGACACCCTGTGACCAGGGGTTGCCTGACCTTAAGGTCAACTTGAAAGATTTCAGGGTCCATCTGAAATGTTGTGACCTGTCACCAGAGTTGTTGAGACAGAGCCGGGGGCCTGGCCACCCTGACCAGCAAGGCTCGCTGCCTGACCTTGAAATATCAATTAAAACATTGAAAAATAGAATATGGAGATTTATTTGATGTAACCTCATTGGGAAGGGGGATAAAGAGAAACAGAAGCACCCACCCCTGTTCATCCAACATGAGGTGAAGACTTAAATAGGCAGCAAGAGATGTGTCTAACTGAACAGTCCTGGTTGCAGTGTGGTTTTGCCCATCATGGATCCATTATGGTCTGAACTCCAATCTACCTTTCAAGGTTGTCTGACAAGTTGTGAATCTCTCCTAGAGACAAATTCCTACTTGGTAGATGGCCATTGCTCTACAGGCTGAGAATCAAAGAGAGAGAAGTGTCTCCGGAAGATGTTCTCGCTACTCGTAGCACTTGCTGAGCTCAGACTGTCTCTAAAAACTCTGCATACACCTGCTATCGAATTGGATGTATGTTGACTCATTAGAATTATCTTGACCGCCTCTCTCTGAGACTGACTTGGAAACAGAGATAGTCAGTTGAGAACCACAAAAAAATAGTGTGGGCAGGCATTATTGCAGTCTTAGATTTCTGGTTTTCATTTTTATTTATTTATTTGTTAGTATTATTTAGTAGGCATTTCCTCTCTGGAGACAAGTTGGTTGGGAAATCTGTGGCTTTTTTCTCTCTTTCTCACCCCAGTCGCTGAGTTTCTGCAGATCTGCATGTAATCCCCAGCTTCCATGCCAATCTGTCAAGTTGCGGGCTGCCGTGACCACCAGGGCAGCTCACGTTGATCTGTCCAAATTGACAAAAGAGGGAACGGGAGCCACACACCTGACACCTACGGATACATCTCAAAATGAAATTGATTCGGGTTCCTAAAAACCTCTCCATGCTCTTTGATGAATCTGCCTTGGGGACTGTAGTCTGTCAGTCTCTTAGCGTGCAGTAGGGGTGTAAATCGCTGTCTCAGTTAACATAGATAAAGATTTCTGTGCACACTGCATATATCAAAAATTTCATATGTGGCTCTTGGAGAGTTTTAATGAATACAAAGAGTCTAGTGGCTGGAAACCCACGCGGCCCAGGCGTTACTTCATTAAGCTGTCAATAAAATTGTCGCTTATTTTATTTTCTAATGGTTTATCGATACTGGTAATTTGTTGCAGGTTATAAAATTGGGGATGGGGGATGGAGAGGAATTCAAATGCATCCTGCTAACTAGCAAAGATCTCGTCCACCTTCCTTCCTTCTTTCCTTCCTTCCTTCCTTCCTTCCTTCCTTCCTTCCTTCCTTCCTTCCTTCCTTCCTTCCTTCCTTCCTTCCTTCCTTCCTCTCTCCCTCCCTCCCTTCCTCTCTTCCTTCTTCCTTTCATCCCTCTTTTTAATCCCTTCCTTCTTCCTTCTCCTACCTCCTCTCTTTTCCTTCTTTCCATCCTCCCTTCTTCTCTTCCTTCATCCTTTCCATCCTGCCCTCCCTCTATCTCTCCCTCTGTCCCTTCCTCCCTTCCCTCTTTTTTATTCCAGTTTTTCTCTAGACTGGTTCTGATCAGGCCCTGCCAATCCCATGCCTTCTCTACTAGATCCTTTTGGGCATCTCTGGTCCCTTGAAGGACTGAGTCAGAGCTGCAGGTCAGCCCAGAGCTGCTCACATCTGCACCTCCTAGAGCTTCGGAGGGAAGACGGATCTCTAAGCAGTCCATGCGTCTGTCTGTATGTAAGGAGTCCCCGCCCTGTGCTGCCATCTTGGAAGTCAGGGAGGAGAGCCGGGGGCCCAGCAAAAGAGTGTGGAGAGAACAGTGTCTCTGTCACCTCCTGAAGGTGGACAACTGTCTGACTAGAGACTGTCTGAGCCCGGGGAGAACGGACGGCAGGCCTGATATTGACCAGGGCCGTGACCTCCACCCGAAGGCTGAGAAATCAGATCAGAAGAAAGTTGGTTTCCTAAAGATAACACATCCTGGCACTGCCTTATATGCGTCATGGAGCAACTTTGATTTCATAACACTCATTGAGCATCTTTTTTTTCTTTTTCTTTCTGGCCTTATGCTAATCATATGGAAAGATCCTTGTCTTTTCTTGGGGAGTCTGAGCCTAGCAGTGTTCCTGAAAAAGTCTGAATTATCTTTTCAGTGTCTATAGGGTTTATAATTAGAAGCAGTCAAGACGTGTGCCACCCACAATGGAGATGGCAGTCATTGACATAAGACTTGCTAGGCGATGACGAGGCATTTTATGTTCTTATGCAAATAAATGCAACCTTAGGTTGCTTTTTCTGTTTGGGGATGATTTCTTTTAGCACTTTTTTATGTTTAAAGTTGATATTTTTGTGTTTTCTTTTCATTATTAGCTTACTTCTCTATTCATAATTTCATATTATTGCTTTTAGGGAGCCACAGATAGCAAAGCTTTAGGTCCCACAGTAGAAGCAGAGCCCAGAGAAGCAGACAAGGAAGAGTCTGGCATGCAAGATCCCAGAGAGGACTGCAGGGTCTTCATGTCTTTGGACTTTGTGGAAGAGAGACCTGGCCCAGAGACGCCAATCTCAGTTCAGAGACCTTAGAGACAAGAGCTGATCCCCGGCTCTGCTTTCCCTTCGTGTGGCCTTCTAATCAGCGTGACAAAGCGTAACCATGGAGCCAGAGCAGCACGAGCTGGTGGACTCAGGCTTGTTCGACCAGACAGAGCGGTGTCTGCCAGCTAAATGCTTGCAATAAGGAGAATGACTTCTGTCCCCTGGAAGCACCCTTCTCGATGATAGTTCGATGTAGGTGCACCCTTCCCAATGATCGTTCAATGTAGGCGCACCCTTCCCAATGATCCTTCAATGTAGGCGCACCCTTCCCAATGATCCTTCAATGTAGGCGCACCCTTCCCAATGATCCTTCAATGTAGGCGCACCCTTCCCAATGATCCTTCAATGAGGCGCACCCTTCCCAATGATCCTTCAATGTAGGCGCACCCTTCCCAATGATCCTTCAATGTAGGCGCACCCTTCCCAATGATCCTTCAATGTAGGCGCACCCTTCCCAATGATCCTTCAATGTAGGCGCACCCTTCCCAATGATCCTTCAATGTAGGCGCACCCTTCCCAATGATCCTTCAATGTAGGCGCACCCTTCCCAATGATCCTTCAATGTAGGCGCACCCTTCCCGATGATCCTTCAATGTAGGCGCACCCTTCCCGATGATCCTTCGATGTAGGCGCACCCTTCCCGATGATCCTTCGATGTAGGCGCACCCTTCCCGATGATCCTTCGATGTAGGCGCACCCTTCCCGATGATCCTTCGATGTAGGCGCACCCTTCCCGATGATCCTTCGATGTAGGCGCACCCTTCCCGATGATCCTTCGATGTAGGCGCACCCTTCCCAATGACGGGCGCTCAGTACAGGAGCACCCCTCTCAACAATGGGCGTTCAATGCAGAGAACCACAGCTGGCTACCATACAGGGAGTAAGTGACCTAGAGCGCCCAGTCCTGCACAGGACATCAACATCACCTTTCCCTCCCCCAATCCTTAAGCTCACGGAACCTTGAAGAAGAGGGGGCGGTAAAAATGTAAGAGCCTGAGGATGGAGGGGGGTCTGCCAGACAGTGTCCTCTGGTCCTAACAGGGCTACTGCAGCCAAGAACTCCTTACGTCAGTGTCCACTTCCACAAGACTTGCACAATGGTTGGCCTATCAGCATTTTACCATGGAAAGGTAAAATGATCCCAGGAGACATGGCACCTCCCTGAGAGACTATTTAAGGCTGAGGTCTGACAGGAGAAGGGGAGCTTCCTTACCCAGTGATTTATCACTGATAAGTCCAGCTAGTGCTCAGGTACCTGCCAGTACAGACATCACAGATGAAACCCAGTGGGCCACATATGCAAATAAGATGCAAAAAATAGGAGACTGTGAAAGGAGGAGGAGACTGGCTGGAAAGAAGAAATGTATGAAGTGGGACGGGAGGAGATTGGGTAGTAAGAGGTAAAAATGACATAAATTCATTATACTTACATTTGAAAGTGTCGAAGAATAAAAAGTGAAATGAATGAAATGAGTAAATCCACCCAGCGCCTTTGGGTGGCATATGTTTGTCACTGCCCACCCCACAGCCCCTTCCCCTCGAAGTCCCCTGCTCCGGGATGACAGATGTCCTTGTTCCTCAGGGAGGCATCTGGATTGGGGTACCAGTGCTTGCCTGCCAGAGTAGTTTGGGGCCAAGGCAGGCATTTCCTTCCTGTACACCACTGGGGGAACGTGAGCTTCAATGCTAATTTGTCCACCTCCATTCATGCGCTGAGACAGAACAAAGACACATTTCCCATGTCGCCTGTCCAGGGGAAGCTGGCCGTGCTGACCCGGGAAGACCGGAGGAGGGCAGCCTCTGAAGCCATCTTTGGTGCAGGTGGACCGGGTCCCAGAACTTCATCCTGGACCTGTCTGCCTTCAGTTTCAGCCTGTGGCTGTAGCATGGCTGATGATTTATGGCCCACAGAGAAGGCAGGGATGCAGATGTTCTCGGGGTAACGGCGGACCTCGAGTGGATGGGTGTGTTTTCAGCATGAGAACAGCTAAAAATCCAGTAGCCAAGGACAGGACTCCAGGCTGTCACATTACTGTGAAATTCTGCCCGTGTCACGCGCAACGTGGCCTGGTAAACTACCAGGCTCTGAGAGAGAATCTCAAAGGAATGTTTACCTGCTGCCGGAACCTCACCTTCTCCTGGCACCAGACTGCAAGACCTGCTGTGGGAGCCCCCAGACTCTCCTGCTGACAGCCACCCCTCATTGAAGACGTCTGGGATATGACCTTGAAGGTGTTTGTGACCCAGTGCCCTTAGCTCCAAGCTGACTATGTGCCCTGGGCTTGAATACTTTGGTATTGTCGGCGCAAAGCCCCAGGCTCAGAGCTGGGAGCAGGGAGTGGGGTGGGTAGAGGGGTCATGATCTAACCCCACACTTAGTAAGATACTGTGGGTCCCAAAGTGAGCCTACGTTGGTGACACCCCCAAGTGCCAGAAGGGACACCTCAAACCAACCGTCCCAGCGAGCACAACTTCTTTGAGGGCTCTTTTTGGGGCATGTGTGTGCTTGTTTTCAATTATTTAATTTTGATCTTGCCCTGGATATTGCATGAGGTATCCCTCTCCTTCTCTCACCCCTCCTTTCCCACTTAGTTTCCTTGCTTCCCTGAACAGTTTCACTTCTGCATCCATCATGCATACAGACATGATTATATGGATCTGAGAACCCCACGCATGTGAGAGAACATGAATGATACCATTTTCCTTTCATTTTCTCTTTTTTTTTTTTGGCATTTGTGGCTGTGGGTACGTACTTGTGTGAGTGTGCATCGAAGCAGGAACTCTGTGTGCCTGGGGAAGCCCAAAGGTGAGTGACATTGTGAATCATCTTGGATTGTGCTACTTCCTTATTGCTTTGTTTTGGAGTTTCCCGGGCTCTATCTTTCAAGGCCAGAAGTACAGACTGCCAACTTTTCTGCGCAGAGTTTTTACATGGGTCATTTAGCTTGCGAGTGAAGGCTTAACCCCTGAGCCATCTCGCCAGTCCTGATATTTCTTTTTCTGAGTCTGGCTTAATTAGATTTATTAATGTGATGCTCTCCAGTTGGATTTGTTTTCCTACAAATGACATGTTTATTCTTTACAACAGATAAAAATGGTTCATATTGGGTCAATAAACCACATTTATTTTCCAGTTCTGTTGACGGACACTTGGGTTGGCTCTGTGAGTCAGGTATTGTAAACCTTGCCGCAATAAACATGGATATGCGCATACCTTTGGGAGATGTTGACTCCCAGACCTTCAGGTGACCACCCCAGGAGTGGTTAGCTGATTGAGTGGTAGGTCCCTTCCTGGGCTTCGGAGAAATCCCCACACCGATTTCCACGGGGACCGGACTAGCTTATTGCCGCGGCATCTGTAAAGGTTCCCTCAGTCCACATCCTCCCCAGCCCTCGGGGTTGCTTGCTTTCCTGATGTTGGCATTCTGCCTGGGGCCAGACGGAATCTCTGCGTAGCTTTGAGCGACCTTCGCCGATGGACACGGAGGAGACTGAACATTTTCCCATGATATCGGCCGTTTGCATGTCATGTTTTTTAAAACATGTCCGTTCATTTCACGAGCACTTTTACAGGTTGGGTTGTGGCAGGACTTGCTAAGTATTCGAGCTCGCTGTGAATCCTCGTGATGCACCAGGCTGTGATTCATGGGACTTAAATCACCACCTTCAAAGCTAGTTTTTTGCCTTATCTATAGGGCTGTGCTGCTGGTCCCGAGTGGACTGAGAGCATCCCCCATAGCCCAGCATCTGAGACTTAGGGGCCCTCCTCCATGTCACACTTCCGGCATTTCCACCTGAAAGAAGCTTTGCCTACGTGCTTCCGCAGCCTCTCTGGACAGGCTTATGCCCAAGGCGGACAGACTCACTGCTGTCCCAGGGTGTGAGGCATTGTGTGAGTCCCCCAACTCACACTAACTCCAGATGCCAAGACAGACCCAAGACTCCATTTTCTTGAGCCTCTTCCCTATCATCCATCTTAAAAGCATGTGGACCACAGGTGCGACGTCGAATCTTCCAAGACACAGAACATGGCCGCTAGAAACAGGGGTGAAGATTTAAGTAGGGTTTGTGAACACCGTAAGTAGAGGCAATAAAGGTGTGCTATCATCTCCCTGTCACTCCGTATTCAGTTATATGGAGGTCAGCTGCTGCGGAAGCGCCAGAGAGAAAACGCTAGTGGCGTGACTGAGTGGGCATATTCAAAATGGAAGACGCGGGTGTGATCTGAAACTACTGCATACGTGCATGCAAATAGGCATGCCCACGTACATGTGTGCATGTGTGTGCCTATATGCGTGACAGTGCGTCTGTGGATTACATGTTCACATGTGTGTACGTGCATGTCTGTAGATCCTCGTTCTGTCTTCAGAGAAAAACCCATTGGAATGAGCGCCTGGTGCTTAGCTCTGGAACTCTATCCCAGTCTCTCGTAAATGAATGCGATTCCACAGAGTCGTGGCAGAACCTGGGGCTGCGGTAACGCTGACGTAGGGAAAGGATCATGGGAATTCTTGCTACACTGAAATTCAAGAATTGTTTAAAAACCATGAGAGCATGCTGGGGGATGACAGCTACCTGAAGCGGCGGCTTGCCCAAAACTAAAGCCTCAGCAAAGACAGAGTGTCTGTGATCCACCGAGAAAACAGGAGTCTACTGGCTCCAACTTTATCTAGGAAAAAACAGGTGGATGTGCGAGTCGGGATCTGTGGGCTAAGGGACAACCTGATATCCCGCCTAGGCTCAATCCTGGGCCGTGGAGCACAGTTTGCTCCCAAAGGCATTAGGGGCTCAGTTGGAAAATGTGGATTATGGACATAGGTTTAAAAGCTTACATTAATGTAACCATGATGTCAGTTATCTTCTGCTTTAGGTTAGTGCCATGGTTACTTGATAGCACACATGATGGTGTGCTATCATCTCCCTGTCACTCCGTATTCAGTTATATGGAGGTCATATTCTTAGGAAACACGTGCTACGTTATTTAGGGGCAAAGGGGCTTATTGCATTGAGCTCCCATGAGAAATAATACACAGCATCTAATATGTAGAAAACATTTTTACATTTAGATAGAGATCAAAGAGCAGGTACCCCTGATAAAGCAAACCAGTTTAATTTTTTAAAGTATTTTATTTATTTACTGGATGGGAGAAAGCAGGCATGTGTTTGGAAGTCCGATTACAATTGCAAGACAATTGCAAGAAGTTGGTGCCTTCTTTCACTGTATAGGCCCCAGAGATTGTACTCAGGACATGGGGTTAGAGTGAGCGCAGACCCTTTTACCCACCGGATCCATCCTGTATTCCCTCCACTTTTTAAAAAAAAATTAAATTATTTTCCATTCATTAAGGTGAGTTTTAGCAATGGGTAAATCACAATGAAGAAAATGTCAGTGTTCTTTGTATTATTCTATTGTTGCTCATTTTTGTAAGTTTAAAATTATTTTCAAGTTAGAAACATAAAGGGGAAGACTGTGTGTCAGTGGGTGTTGGTAATTCTCACAGATTCCAACTCTGGCTGTTGACTATGGGATTTTCAACAAGTTACATAATTACTCAGTGGCTCTGTCTCCTTAGCTTGAAAATTAAGATTATAATATCTGCTCCCTAGCTGCTTTGTGAGAACGGAGATAAAGTGTTAGCATTATTATTATTATTGTCTTCCAAGCCTTTTCTCCCAAAGAGATGCTTAGACCCTGGCAGATGAATTAGGAACTGGTGCCAGGCTTGGGACCAGAGGAACAAAGCTGATACTCAGTGGAGACCGAAGCTTAGGTTTTGAGGGAAGGCGTTGGAGCCGCCCCAGGTAGAGTCTCCTCTTGATCATCCTATCCATTCTTCTCCAAACCAAAGTCAGGGACTAAGGTAGAAAGGGCAGTCAAGAAAGCACGCCCCAACTCTACTTCACAGAGGCGAAGGTGACCAAGTCATCATCCAGCAGAGATTCAGGGGCTAGAGAGTCTTGTGGAATCTTTCTAGAAAGTGGACCGGGAGAAGCATTTCCTAACCACAAAAGCAGCAATGGAAAATACCGAATGTGGCCCTTGAAAACAGGACAGGACAATTATAAATAAAGCCAGTGCATGCTCTGGAAAGCAGAGGCTGCCTTGTGAGGAAGCCCAAGGACCCTGCCGGACCAGGAGAGGATGCTGGCTGCCTGCGGAGCGGGTGCAGGCTGCTCCCTCGTACCCACGCTTTCCTAATTTGGCTATTTGTCTCTCGCAAGTTCCTTATTTGAAGACAGCTCGGGCAGTGTTATGATTAGAGACATAATCCGATCCACATGCATCTGGCATCTGAGCTGCTAAAGTCAGAGTTGGGAGGGTAATTGCCAGGGAGGTCCCTGGAGCAGCCACTTTACCACGACCCTGGGCCAAGTCACGTCTCTCTGGCCAGTTGTGAAAAATGACTCTTAGTGGAAGAATCACAGTGTGTGGAGGAGTCTGGGCTTCCCTCATCTTTGGAGGAGGAGGAGGAAAGGGGTGAGTATGCAGAAGCAGGTGTGTGTGTGTGTGGGGGGGTGCTTGCTTGTGCCCTGTCTCTTCTGCCTAGTATCTTGCCACTCTATATATACCTCTCAGTGGGTATTGCAGCTTGCCTGCAAGTTGGCAATGAATTCATGACCAAACAGATTTAGGGAACAAGGTGTTTTATTCTGACTTACGATTGTCCAGTTACAGTTATTAGTCCAGCTTGGTAGGAAAGTTCACACCAACACCAGGAAACCGATCACACCACATACACAGGATTGCTGAGAGAGGGACAAACCTCACTTGCCAGACAGAAAGACTGCCAAAGTATGCTGAAGAATGCCTGTTTACTGAAAACCAGCTTCCCCCATCTTATCCACCTGCCCAGGAAATGGGACCACCTATTCTGGTCTAGGTCTTCAATATTGGTCAGTCTGCTGCAAGTTTGCGTAGGGTTTGCCTTAATTAACAGATGTGCTTGGAGCACAGCCCGCTAGTGCCAGATTGACACGTGATCTACCTAGCCCAGTGGATGCTCTGTGTCTTCCAACAGGGCACCTCTACTTCACTGCAATGTGGCGATATGGTATGGTCGAGTCCCAGTCTAACATTGAAATTCCACAGTTTGGCGACTTACTAGCTTAGTATGGGGAGAATTCTCATCTGGGAACCCCAGTTTTCATGGTACCAAAATACCCTGACCCCTCTCAACACTTCTGTAAGGAGGAGGGAGACATTAGTTGTCGGAAGCCTGGGACCAGGCTGGCTCAGATGGTGCCAGGTACCTTGGCATTAGCATCTGTCATGGTTACACACAGGTTCCAACTTGATAGTTGAGGGTCTGAGCTCTAGACACATGTATAGATAATTGCTAGTTGCATTAATCCCAGAGCAAACCTGCAGGAGATTGTATAGTGGATGGAGCAGACCCAGCCCATGGTGACTGGACTAGGCCCTGGGCAGGTGAATAAAATATAGATTCGCTGGTTGAGGAATTTGACATCCTTGACCAGACATGTTGGTCTGGCAAGTAAGAATTGTCTGTCTCTTAGCTGTTATGTGGCTATAGCATGGCCAGTTCCCCTGGCCCTTTGGTGATAGTACTTGCTGTCCTGCCAAGCTGGACTAAGAACTGTAACCGGACTATCATAAGAGAGTAAAGCCCTTGTTCCCTGGAGCTGTTTGATGGCGATTTTATCAGCCACATGCAGAGTGACTGCAGCAGCCTTCTTGTGTTAGTGACCCAGGAATGCTCTGGCCCCACCCTTTGCCCGCCTAACAACCAAGCTGCATTAGTGCAGCTCACCAGGACAGCATAGAGACCTGCCCCCTCCCTTTCCTTACCTTACTGACCCCAATGCTAAAACTCATTTCCCCTTATCTCCTTGGAAGAACAGAGCAAGCCAACGCCAGGAGGACTCCATCTCTGGAAGGCATGTCATGGAGAGCCTTAAGTGGCTTCCAACTAAATCACATCCACAGCTTGTACTTGTATCCTGTGAACCCAACCACTGCTGTGCGGATGAGCACACGCAGAGTCAGAGCTGGGGAATCTAGCTCAGTGCGCTTACCAAGCATGCATGGGGCTGTGGGTTCAATTCCTAGCACGGCCTAAACCACGAGTGGTGGCCCAGGCCTGGGATCCTGTCACTCAGGAGGTAGAGATGAGAGAATCCAAAGTTTGAGGCCATCCGCAGTTATGTGGGGGGTTTGAGGCCGCCCTGGGCTACATGAGATTCCACTTGAACAAAAACAGA